>JADLZK010000658.1:0-36915 GCA_015847255.1 Hyparrhenia diplandra | reverse complement strand
GCCTTTTGAAGATCTTCGGGTGATAGCATTGGAGATCCATCTTTGGTAGTTAGGGTTGGGCGATGCGACAGAAGGGGGCATTGGCTACTCCCAACTGCAGTCCACTCGAGCTCATCTATTGCAACTCCGTGCTCGCTCTAACTACTTCGGCCTCCAATTCCATCTCAACCTGCAGCATCCGTCCCGGCGTCAATGGCTAAAGCGCATACTCTGCGAACCACCTACAGGGGCTAGAGGTGTTGGCGGGCGTTGAATGTGGCCTTGTAATTCCATCGCCTCCAGCTTAGCCCCCTGAGCTCATCTATGCACATGTCGCACACCAAGGCTTCCAACCAGCCGAACACACATACCACCCACATGCCCGGATGCTGCCCCTCTGAGTAACATCTCTCCCGTAAGCCACCCTATGGAACCATCATCTGTCTTCCAATCAACCCATGTAGACATACCCACGCAGACGCCACATGCATTGCAGGGTGCCAGGGCCCCCCGTGAGCTCATATCTTTCCCTTACACCAATGACATCGGAAGGGCGGGCTGCCTTCTCTAAAACTATCTCGAGATAAAGATCGAGCCTCTTCACGTCCAAACAATTTCAGCCTTGTCACCGACACCGCGGTGTGCTCAATGCACGCAAAAGCCCGAGCAAGGTTACGTGGATATTTGTCCCAAGGATTACGGATTCCTTTGGTGGCCAATTCCCCGTCCTCCTTCGCCCACTCTTTGGAGAGTGCCGCATGATCAACTATCCCAAGGCACCTCATTTAATAAGCGACTAAAAAATTCAGGCTACACGTGCTGCTGTCTCTTCCCTTTGATGATGTGTTGTCGCTGTTTGTTGGATCGAAATCACTGAAGTAGCTTCAACGCTGAACAGATTTTGAAAATTTTAGTCGCACGGAAATTAGCAAGGCCCTAATATTATACGATTCAATTCTGTATTAGGCGGTCTATGAGGACTACACAAACCACGAATAATGGATCATAAAAAAATGTGGTTTAGGAATAGAGGAATATGAACAAACCGTAGTTTAGTAACAGTTCATTTAATAGGCACATTTTGTAAGACAAAGTAGTAGTAGTAGTAGTACTCTCTGAGCAATCAGTGTTCTTGAGCATGTATATTCATCTATAAAGAAAATATGAAACAAAAGTCGCAGCTTCCTATGACCCATGTTTTAGATCGCGCTATGAAATTTAGAGGCAAGCTGTTTTCGATGCTATTGCCACTATAGCGGTCGCTATAGCGGCGCTATGGTCGCGCTATAGCGGCGCTATGGTCGATATATAGCGCTAGTTGCAACGTAACGTCAAGATGCATTTCACGCTATAGCGCTATTTGTTTCAAATAACAGAAATCAGGACAAGTATACAATTATAATTTGATAAGTGATAATGATAACCATATAATAAAGTTCTCATCCTCAAAACAAACAACCATGAAGGCAAACAACCATTAAGGCATCAAGTCAAGTACATAAGCAAACCATCATAAAGTTACGAAATCACTCAATCACTAACAATTAGGCTAAGCCGATCAATTTGCCAATAGCGCCATAATAGCGCTATGACGCTATTTTGAGCTTAGTGTGCTATAGCGCCAATAGCGCGAATAGCGCCAAAAAGTGCAATAACATAGCACGAGCTGCTCTATTGGCGCTACAACAATAAACGCGTAGTAGCGATTTCCTATGACAAAAACACACATATCAACATTATACTCCCTCTCTACGTCCCCATGGAGTTTGTCGTTTTTTGACTTTTTGAACTTCATCTTTGACCATCCGTCTTATTCAAAATATTTATGCAAATCATAAAATAAAATAATCAATATTCAAGTATCTTTATTGATAAAATAAGTCGTAACAAAATAAATTATATTTGTGCAAAAAATTTGAATAAGACAAAGCATCGAAAAAAAGATGGCACGGAATCCGTAGGCGACAAACTTCGGTGGGACGGAGGGAGTAGTAGAAGTCAGTGTAATGCTCAAGATCTACAACACCATATATCCATCTAAGGACAAAATCATCACCTTTTCCTCACTTACAGCGACAATTGTGTGCTCCTATCTCTTCCCACTGATGATGCGTTGGTGCTCGCTTTGTTGGATGGAAATCAATCGAAGTTGCTTCATCGCCTGAAATGCATTTAAAAATTTCAGTCACATCGAAAATAGCGAGGGGCCTAATATTATACTGATTCAATTACGTAATAGGCACTCTATGAGGACTACACAAACCATCGAGGCGAGAGAACAACAAAATGAAGTTCGGGAATAGAGGAATATAAACAAACTGCGTACTTTAGTAGCAGTTGTTTTAATAAGGACATTCCCGTAAGGCAAGCTAGTTGAAGAACTCTACAGAGCGCCATTGTTCTTGAGCACGTATATTCATGTATAAAGAAAATAAGGAGCAGTATTTGCGGTTTCCTATAACGAAACACACGTATAACAACATTATAGTAGCACTTGTGGTGTCGTTCGATATCTACAACTCGACATATCCATCCGAGGATAAAATTGTACAGTTTAATTACTGTAATAGGCGGAGTCTATGAGGACTAAACAAACCAAAGAGGCGAGAGAACAAAAAAAAAAAAAAATGTAGTTTAGAAATAGAGGAATATAAACAAACCGTAGTTTAGCAACGGTTGGTTTAATAGGATCATTTTTGTAAGATAGTTGTACTCTACTGAAGCAGTCGTGTTTCTTGAGCACGCATATTCATCTATGAAGAGAACAAGCGGCGGTAGTTGCAGTTTCCTATGACAAAAACACACCGATAATAACATTATAGTAGCAAAACACACGATATAATAACATTATAGTAGCGGTCAGTGTATTGTTCAAGATCTACAACTCCATGTATCCATCCGAGGACAAAATTATCACCTTTCCTCATGTATAGGCGACTAAAAATTCAGCCAACAACTGCGTGCTCTCTATCTATCCACCCGATGATGCGTTGATGCCACGTTGTTGGATGGAAATCACCGAAGTAGCTTCATCGCCTAAACAGATTTGAAAATTTCAAATCGCTGAAAATTAGCGAGGGGCCTAATATTATACGTTCAATTTTGTAATAGGCGATCTATGAGGACTACACAAACCAACGAGGCGAAAACAAAAAAAATATAGTTCGAGGAATAGAGGAATATAATGAAACCGTACTTTAGTAATTGTTGTTTTAACAAGGACATTCGTGTAAGACAAGATAGTTTAAGTACTCTCCGTGAAGCGTCATTGTTCTCGAGCACGTAGATTCATGTATAAAAAAAAATTAAGCGGCGGTATTTGCGGTTTCCTATGACGACAAAAACACACGATAACTACATTATAGTAGCGGTCGGTGTCAAGTTCAAAGATCTACAAGTGCCTGTAGTTCAAGAACCATTCATGTAATAGGCAATTTTTTTTTAAGACAAGATAGTATTATAGATAGTCATTTGTCATGTTTCTTGAGCACGCATAATCATCTATCAAGAAAATATGCAAGCATGATTTGCGATTTCCTACGACAAAAATACTAGATAACAACATTGTAGCAATCGGTGTCGGGTTCAAGATGTACAACTTCGGTATATCCATCTTAGGATAATTACGCCAGATAAATTATGTAATAGGCGGAGTCTATGAGGACTAAACAAACCAAAGAGGCAGAGAACAAAAAAAATGTAGTTCGAGAAATAGAGGAATAAACAAAGTGTAGTTCAAGATCCAACAAAATGTAGGCTAGGAGATCGAGGAGGAGGCCAGCCCATGGGAGATGACGAAGGTGCTCCCGCCGCTCGGGTGGAGGATGAAGCCGACGTAGAAGGTGGTCAGGCGGACTGCGGTCTCCCCTAGAGATGGTGCCTCACACCCCGGTGGACTGAGTTGCGGGACGGTGGGGAGGACGGCCTCGCCGTGAGCCGTGCGTGATTATCCCGGCAGGTCGCGTCGCGGATGGATCGAGGTGGGTTGGGCGGTGGTCACGCTTGGCGGATGCGCCACGCCGCTTGAAACCCGAGAATGGCGAGGGCGGTGGTTGGATGCGCGGTGGTGGTTGTCAATCTGCGGGCGGCGGCGTCAGATACCCTAGAATCGCCTGTGAGGGACGCGGATGAGGAGTGAAATGAATCGCCTGTGAGGAGGCGGATAGGGTTTTGCGTTTGCGAATGGTGGGCGTGTAAATTTTTGGAAAATTTTAGGCGGGCACAAGGTAAACATCGCCACTTCAGTCGCATCCGGGAGAAGGCGTAGTGGGACCTTCCTGTCGGCATGAAAAACTCGAGGAGGCGGGGTGAAGAGTGAAATAATTCGCCTTGTGAGGAAAACGAAAATGATAGTATTCTCAAAAGTGCGTATGAATACATATTTCTCTAAAAAAAACGAAAATGGTAGTTCCGATTTTCCGTAGTCGTTTTGAGTTTTTTTCCATTGTTGCCTAAACGGAAACGAAGTGGTAACCGAAAAAATGAAAATGATAATGGTAAAAATAAATGGAAATGAAAGTGGAAAACAGTTTTGCCCTCTTCCGATCGTTTCCGAAGATTCCCGTATTTAAGCGGTAATTTAACGTTGGTTACCAATCAAGGGACACACAACCAATATGCACATAAGGCAAATATTTTTTGGAAACTACCCTCCATCCCAAAAAAGAATGACATTTTTGACTTTTTAGACATCATGTTTGACCATCCGTCTTATTCAAAAAAAGTTGTATAAGATCGTATCAATTTCGTTTTCTCTCTCATAGTAATTCTAAAATTGATGTTTTTTTTTCTAAAATGTTGTAAAATCATTCTCTATCAAGCTATTGTATTCTTACACAGCTACGACTATTGTAAAATTTTATCAATAACATTCTGATTGAATTTTAAAAATTACAACTTTAAGCAATATTTTTGGAGCACCTAATGATTTCAAAGATGAGAAATCATGCATGAACATGAAAGTTTTGTATAACTTCTAATATATTAAGATGTATACATCTTTTGGTCATTTCTTCATCCGACGACGTCACAATAACATTGTTCACAAGATTTACACATGTCTCATATAGTTGATGAAACTACGAGCACGGCACACCCCTGGTCATGGCACGGGGCAAAAGTGCGTGCTTGGGGCGACCCTCAAGCACGGGGCACGCGGCGGCCCGACACGTTAAGAAAGGGGAGGCACGGTGAGGCTCGGTGGCAAATATAATGGTGATAATATTGTACATATACTTGGTATAATATTGTACATATACTTGGTATAATATTGTACATATTTGGTATATTAGTTCGATATTAGCATCTTGCACTCGGCCGATTTATCATCCGAGGCCTACCAAATTTCAGTGTTAACACATGCCTCCTCAATTTTTGGGTAAAAGTACCTTTTGCTCCAAAATTGACCATAGTCCTCGAATCAACACTCAATTCTTTTTTCGAATAAAAACCGAACCAAACCTTCAATGGACCGGGGCATTTCAAGAAGAAATCAAGCCCACTTGAACGGTTGTTCAGAAACTTCCCAACGTGCCGTTCGGCATTCCAATCTTTTTTCGGGATACGCGCCACGATCTCATTCATGGTTTCCTATGATCCCCTTACGGCCTACAATAAATAAGGCGAAGCGCACCCGGCTCTCTCCTTTACCTCAATCCAAATACTCCTTCATCTCTGTCTCGCCTTCTTGCCCTCTGCTTCACTAAAATATCAAGCTCACCGATGGCGGTCCAATACGCAACCTTGGCAAGCGCCGAGCGAGGAAGAGACGAGGAGGAAGCCGCCCGGTCCTCATCGCCGTGTTGGGTGAGTTTCATTACTTGATCTCGCTTCTTGTTTTTCTTGTAATCTGTTCTTAACGCAACCCTTCGCTTTTGTTTAGAGATTCCTCGGCGGAGGTAGAGGCGGGGGGGCACGTACTTCCGATGTGAGGAAAACAGCTCCGTTGGTCATCCCGTGCAGTGCAAACTCGGCCTCCTCCGATTCTTCATCCTCTTCATCGGGATCGGAGTTGGAGTATTCACGCTCCTACGTCGAGAGCATCCGGCGTGGAGACGAGGCGGGTTCGAGAATGAGTACTCGGGTACTCTCAAAAGATGTCCGAGAAGGAGCTGGAATGGGAGGAGCAGCGGCAATTGTCATACGCGCATCGGTGGTTTGTCTTACGAAAAACCCCGATCTATCTCGATTCAACACTTTGCTTTCCCCACAGTAGAATTTGATCTTTCAATTGCGCGGCTATCTGCCGCGCCCGGATGACGGCTATCGGCACCGTGATCGCGGACAAGGTGAACGCCAGCGGTGCGGCGATGCTGACCGCCTCGACCCGGCGTAAACGGCCGCATCGATGATCTCGCTACTCATGGCCTCTTCGCCGGTGCGGGCACGGCGTGGCGGCGATGGCGACGCAGCGGCGGAGAAGACCTCTCCGCTACCCGTCGGGCCCAAACCAATAACCCGGCGAACATCGACACGATCCAGTCGTCGTTGTTCGCCCGATATGACGAGCACGCCCCGACATCGCAGAGCCATCCCTCTAGCAAAGGTCTTTGAAAGGCTGTTCTAAAGCCTTTTAGTAATTTGCCACACTTGTTTTGCCTAAGAATCTTGCCACACTTGATTTGAGACATGTGTGTTATTAGTTGTGATATATAGTACTAACTACATAATCCATGTGCTATATATTTATTTCTCAAATATGTGTGGATGTTTGCTACTGAAGCAGTGTGACAGTTCTAATGAAATCTATCCAAATTATCTGTCAATTTGAAAGCATATATACGATATGTTGCACACCGGTATAATTAGGACAATTTTACTCTAGCGAAGCAAATAAAAATAGGCATCTCTAGCTACTCCTATGAAGCATTTGAGGGCGTTTTCCTTTTATTTTCTATTAAAAAAATAAAACAAATTTTAAAAAAATAGAAATAGTCCCGACGGGCTACATTGGCACTATGGCACCGCCTCACCAAGCATGCACGGAGAATCGAGGAATAGACAAATGTATGTATGAGGATCAACGGCCGGATGGCGCTTGCCACCGCTGCGCGGGAATTCAACGCTCTTTGTCCCGGGTGGCATGCCTAGCGAAGGACGCGGCCGCCCACGCGACGAGGCCGCGGGCTGCTCCGCCGCTTGAGAGCAAAATGTCTGACCCGAAAGCCGGTATGCAGACCTTCTCCGGCCCACCCATACAAGATGGTTAGCTCTTTCTAATTAATATAGGACCCACTTGTCTATCTCACATATTGTTCTTGTGCCCAAGCCGGTTTGTAAGCTTTACTGACCCGCTTACGACCTACCATAATACTTGCTCAAAGGCGGGCGTCTTAGCGCGGCGGGAGCACGATACCGTATATCTGCGTATCCGGATAGTACGTATCCTGATACCGACAAGCCAAATCGAGGAAGTATTCGGGTAACGCATGTCAGCTGGTGCAATGCGAAGTAGGAGAGTACTAGGCGGAGTCAGTCCTTCGTCCTCGTCTCGGTGCCTCGCCCGATGGAGACGGGCATCGGTATAATGATGACATCTTTGCCCGATGGCGTATTAACTGCGCCTTGAGCGAGACCGCCTAAGCTACTCACGCAAAGGTATGCACGCACGCAAGGTGTAAATGTTAGAGACGCGCTCTATCAAAAGGCGTTGGCATTCATTACGCTGTAGTACTAGCACCGGTCATCATGTCGTCGCGAGCCTCACCGGTCGCGCCCGCTCCTAAAAAAAAAAAGCCTACGCCTCCGTCCCAAAATAAACGCAATTTTTTTACTTTTACAAACAAGTGTTACAATATTACTATCACCCTCCTATTCTTTTTCTTTTTTTTTCTCCTTTTTTTAATTTTCTTTTACTTTTCTTTTTTTTCTATACCAACAGTCCTACTTATAATTTTATCAAAATATATCCATGTGAGATCTTATTTTAAAGGTTTTATTAAAATAAATTTAATGGTGCAATCAAATTTGATTTATTTTTTTGGTTCAAGAGTTATAACCCTTTTTATGCCCATAGACATGTGGGACATGTTAATGATGTGGCACAAGGAAGGGTTAGTGGGTCTGGTGAGGTGGCATGCTAGTGGGGTGATAGTGGGGTGGTGAGGTGGCATTGTGTTACTCTAAATCATGTCTTTGCGTGGATGTTTGATTATTAAGGGCACTCACAATGCTAAAAACTATATCATGGTTTCTAAAGTCTTGGACCATTGTGTCAAGAAACTATCTCCCACAATACAATTTTCTATCATGATGTCATATGGCCCACTTGTCACTCTCACAAATTGTCTTGGTTTACGTGAAGACCTCTCGGTTTCTTAGTTAGACTTGATTTCTTGTGTTTTTCCTCTCTCTCTTCAATAAATATAGCGCCACATCAAAGCAAAAAGCAATAAATAGAGGGGTAATAAATGAGGATAGAAACCATGGTAGAGTCTGCATTGTGAGTGCTCTAATTGCACCCGAGATGATCAATGAACAGTGGTATATTCATGTTTGGTTGTGGTGTATAATTAAGATTCATGAACAATCACTAGCATGGATGTCGGATGGGGAAACAACCAAATTGAGAATTAATTGTAGATCTTACTAAGTTATGAAACTTTCTAGTTTAAAACCTTTTGATTTGGCATTATCTTGTAATGGAAAACTAGGTCTCAATTTTTTAAAATAAAGTAAAACAAATGAAATTTGGAAATTTAAATTTTTGAATGACCTCAGACAAACTACCAATATAAAGATTAAAGACTGTAGTTCCCAAATATCCATGAAACTTTGTAGTTTACAAGCTTTTAATTTGAGATCATCTTGTCATGGATAAACATGCAACAGTTGTGGGGATCACTCCTGCCCCTTTAGCCTTCGCTCCTGGAGGAGGCGGGAAGGGGGCGAGGGCTTCCCACAAAGTTGAGTCGGGAGCACAAGCGGGTAGTGGGGGGGGGCGGTGGTCCGCCCGACCTTGGAGTTCTTGCCGAAGGTCGGGGATCGGAGTGTCCTTGGGCCTCCGCTGGGGAGGTATAAGACGATGCGTGGGGCGAGACACGGAGGGAATAAAAGCGAGTAAATGGCACTTAAACTGGCCAACAACAACCACCCCACCTTCCTTGAGCCCGTACCCGGGTATTTATAGGAATACAAGGGGTCAGAGGGGCTGATTTACAATTTGGTACATGGTAGGTAGGGGGAACACACACTTACCGGGCCCCACAGGGGTAAGCCAAGAACTATTCGCATGGGGTTAGTACGGGAAAAACACGTGTGACTCCTCCCCGCCTGGGAGTCGTAGGGTTTCCCCGTCCCGGCCGCCGGTCCCGTGCACCTGCGGAGGGAGCGGTTCCGGAGGGACCCCTCCGCTGGCTTTCCCAGCGGCTTGGGCTCGCGTTGCTTGGGAGACCCCTTCGCCGGCGCCCCCCGTCGCGTGGGGGGCCGTCATGCTCCTAGCTTCGGATGCCGACTTCGGGGGCCACCCTTGACGGAGGGGTGACGCTTCGCCGTTCGTGTCTTCGCGGAGGGTCCTCCGCTTGCTGATCCTGCAAGACTTCGCAATATGTTAACGGAGATTAATTCTTGGCCCCCCGTAGTGAGGCTGCGGGGCTGCCGGGGCTGGCGAGGGCCCTCCCCACAGCGGCAGCCCTCGAAGGTGCGTTCCCTCAGGGGGCCGAGCGCAGAAAAACGTCCTTCCGGAGGGTCCCGCGGGTGGTGTGCTTGCCGCCCCATGGGCCCTTGCCCGGCCGGCATCCCCTGGCTGCTCGTGGCCCGCGGAGGTGGGCCTCGGCCCTCTTGCTTCTCCAGCCAGCGTTAGGGTTTTGGCTGCTCTTGGTCGGATCTTTGTTGGTTAGTTTGGGAGTGACGCGGATCGGGGTGGGTGGGTGTTTTGTTTAGGGGTACGGATGCCGGATTCGTTTGCCGCGCGGGGGCGGAACGGAGGGTGCGGCGCTGTTTTGGGATCCGGGCCGTGATCTTCGGGGTTTCTTTCTTGGGTGCAGCCGCGCCCCCTCCCTCGTCTTTGGCCTATAAATACGTACGGTTGGTGAGATTAGGGTTTGTGCTCTCCTTTTGCTTCCACGCTCTTGCTTTAGCCTCCTTTTTCACGCTCTCGCCTTCTTGCCTTTGCGCTGCCCTAAGTTCGCCTGCTCTTTTAGCGGAGGGTCCCTTTCGGCTTGCGGAGGGTCCATCGATGGCTCGCACCAAAGGAGACCATGAGGCCCAAGACCGTCGTCGAGTGCTTCTAGTTCCCTCGGAGCAAGAGCAGCGACAAGTCCCCGGCGTTCGAGAAGGAGCACGAGTTCTTCCACGGGAAGCGTTTCAGCGCCTCGAAGGGCGAGGCGGTGCCGCGCCCGGCGGCCCGGTCAGTCATCGTCTTCGAGGAGTTCTTCCACGCGGGGCTCTCCGTTTCCCGTGTCGCGAGCTTCGTCTTTGGGGGTGCTGCGGAGGTTCAACCTCCGCTTCCACCAACTCACGGCGCCGCGGCTTTCAGCGCCGATGACGTATGCAGGCGTGCCGCTCCGCGGCGCCGGAGCCGACGGTGGACAGCTTTCATCGGAGCCCACACCGTGCACTATCGGCCAATCGCACCATCGGGGCGACGGAGGAGGAGGTCTTCCGCGCCCGGTATGGCGTGTGCGGTTTCATCCCCGCAGCGGGGTGGAGGCTCTGCCCCGCGCAACGGAACAAGTGGGGCGCCGATCGGCTCGACCACCGGTTCTATTACCGCTTGGAGGGTGCGGGGAGGGCTCTATGGCGCGATCCGGGTCCTCGCCATCGCGAAGGTGAAGCCCCGTGAAGACGGAGGCGGCGCGAGGGAGGCGGACGCCCGCCCGCGTCATGTCCCGCCACGTGCGCGCGGGACCTCGTGGAGGAGTTCACGGCACGCACACAAGTCCTCGTGGGCGGGGTGCCCTCAGTTGAGGTTGCGGACTCGGCGGAGTATGCCCCAAGGGGCTGAAGGCGTTGAGGTTTGACCTCGAGACGATCCGGCCCGAGCTGCTTGAGGCGAAGGGCGATAAGGTGGAGTTCTCGGTGGTGATGGCGGAGGCCACCGCTGCTCCGACTTCCTTATTGGAAAGTTGGAGGCTTAGAGGTCCGGCGGATCCGCCTGCCGCCGGCCGCCCGCCCGGGTGAATCCGGGTCTTCGACCTGCTCGAGTCGGCTATGAGGGTAGCCCGACCGAGGCCGGCGCGGCGTCATGGATGCGGGAAGAAGAAGCGGGGGTCCGCAAGGCCAGGCCGCGGCGGCCGCGCGCCTCGGAGCCCCCGACCCAGCGAGGGGCTCGTCCCTCACGCCCCCACCCGTCGCTCGAAGAGGGCGGGTTCTTTGGGGGCCGGCGGGTCTCGGGTGGCGGACCTCGGGCTTCCTTATCTCGACGATGAGGATGAGCGGAGGAGGCGGAGGCGGACGCGGGAGGCGGTCGAGGAGGCGGACGCGGAGGAGGAGGCCTCCGGCGACGGCTCCCGACTATGAGGAGGGCGAGAGGAGCCGTGGCGGCGGGCCCTCCGAGGGGAGGAGGGGGACGGCGGGGAGGGACGGCGGCGAGGGGGTGCGGCGCGAGCAAGTCCGTCGTGACTCGCCGCCCCGCATGAGCACGCGGGTGCCCCGCCCTATCGGCGGTGCCACGTGTGGGCGGCGAGCAAGATTTTGGACGACCCTCCCGGAGGCCCCTCCGGGAGTGGGGAAGGCCCTTTGGGGGAGCGGAGGCCCCTCCTCCCCGCCTTATGTGGCGGAGACGATCGACATCGATGATGTCAACGTGGAGGTCGCACGGGCATCAACCTCGCGACACCCCCTTCGCCCGGCTTCGGAGGTTGAGCGGAGGATGATTGGGCGCGCGTCTTGATCGCGCGCTGCCCGAAGCAGAGATGCGAGTGGCGAACCTCCTCCTCGATATCCACGAGGATATCAAGGTGAAGACATCGGAGTTCTTTGGTCTTTGCCGGCGCTGGGGCGGCCATCCGTGAGGGCTGGGATTCCGTCGACCACGCTGACGCCAGAGGAAGGCCTCTAGCGAGCTCAAGGAGAGCCGGCGGGAGGCCCGAGGAAGCTTAAGGCGGGCCACCGATGAGGCGGAGCGCCTCGGAGGGAGGTGGCGGACCTTAAGGAGGGTGTGAAGGTTCTCCTCCGGGAGAATGAGCGCCCGACGTCGGAGGCGCGGGAGGTCAGCGCGGCAGCTTTGGAGGCGGAGGTGGCGGCCGGCGAAGAGGCTCCAATGATCTTGAGCTGTCCTAGTATGCGGAGGCGAAGGCCTTCAAGGCGGCGCTTGATGCATTCTTGGGTGGAGTTGGGGCCGCTTCTTCCGCTGCTGCGCCGAACCCGACCACTGCCCTTGTTGGCGCCTGGATGCGCCGGGAGGTGGGGGAGCCGCCGAAGGTGGTGGCTCGCGGCGGACGGAGCCGGCCCGCCGCCCGTCGCCTTCGAGGGGGCCCCTTCGCCATCTGGATTGCGCCGCGATCGGGAGCCGTTGTCGAGGCCCGGACCGCTCACTTCCACCGGCCCCGACGAGGTTAGGCCTCGGCGGAGGAGCGGGACGTGAAGCGCTGCGACGGCCTTCATTAAGCGCTTACGTACGACGGAGGGCGGGAGCTTGCTCTGGAGTTTGCGAGGGCTGATCCGCCGGGAAGGTTGGTCACTTGTTTACTTTTGTTGTCTGTTCGCTTCTTTTCCTCTTTGTTTGTTGCTACTTCGCTATCTTGTGTGCTGACTTGGTGTCGTTCTAGGTCGTACTTCTGCTACTTCGAGCGGAGGGCTCCCGGGGCTGCTCCGGAGGAGGAGACAAGTCGCTGGACGGGTTGAGGTGCCGGGAGTCGCTTCCGAGGCGATTCGTGCCTCACCCGGCCGGCTGAAGCTATGAGCGCCATCCCGGCCTCTTCGGCGCCCGCTTTCGTCGCGGCTTCTCCCACTCTCCACGCATCTCCGGGCACGACGCCTCCGCCTCGGCCGTGCCCTTGGATGCTGCTCCGGCCCCCACCATGCCTCCGACGACCCCCTCCGGCCGCCCGATGCCGCTGCGGCCTCCGCCTTGAAGGTAGCTTAGGGCTCCTTAGATTGTGCGGAGTTCATTCTTTCCCGCACGAGACAATCATGTCTTTGTGAAACTCTTGGCCTTCGGGCTTTTAAGTTGAATGATGAATACATGGCTGTAGTGGCTTCCGCTATTTTTTTCTTCTCGCTGCTCCTCGCGGTTTGTTTACGGCGAAGCCGGGGCTAATAGTACTTAATGGTTGTGTCGGCCGCGCGGTACCTGGGCCTGCTCTTGAGGGTCTTCAATGTGGTTCGGTGATGATGAACCGGCGGGGACATGTTCATTTCGGGAGAGAGTTGGGTTCATGCGTCACGCGAGGTTCCTGGTTGCCCTTCGAGCGGTTCTGGTGGGGCCGGATCAGAAAATATGATGTTATCAACCGGGGCTCGGAGGTCTTCTGGCGGACTCATGACTTGACAGGGCGCCAAGTGGAGCGGGTTCTCTTCGGAGCAGATCCTGGCCAAGCGGTGTTGGAGGGCGATATCGAGGGCGACGAGGCTGTTGCCATCGCCTTTCGGTCATGCGGCTTCTTTGGGTTGATCGCGGTGGCCGGGTTGTTATTCGAAGCGAGGGAGCCGGGCTTCTAATGGAGTGATATGCGGTGGGTCTACCGGCGTCGCGTTTTGAGTGGTGATCTGCCACTGGTTGTATCGGAGCCTCCGATACCGGAGGTTTGTGATCCTGTTGACGAGTTGGTGGAGGTGGTGGACGTAGAACAGTTTGTGGGCGTGTCTTGAGAAGGGCTATGACTTGTTCGCCCACGGGTGGCTTATGTACTTTTTATTCTTTGTCGGTTGAATAAGGATGTAATTTTCTTTTGGTTCGAGATTCGCGCTTATCGAAGGTAGCCGCGTTAGGCAATGGCGTTCCACATTTTCTTTTGGTGCGAGGCTCGCGCAGATCGAAAGGTAGCGTTTAGACGGCATCCCCTATTTTCTTTTGGTGCGAGACTCGCGCATATCGAAGGTAGCCGCGTTTAGACAGCGGCGTCCCCTATTTTCTTTTGGTGCGAGACTCGCGCATATCGAAGGTAGCCGCGTTTAGACAGCGGCGTCCCCTATTTTCTTTTGGTGCGAGGCTCGCGCATATCGAAGGCGGCAGCGTTTAAATAGACGTGGCTTGACTTTTTATTGCGGGTTTTGAGTTTACAATATTCTTTGAGGGTTCGAGGACCCTTCCCGCCGCAGGTTCCCTGTTGAAGCGAGTGGTTGCCGCGGAGGTGCGTCCTTGGATTTTTGCGAACCCGCGACTCATCGCCCGAAGGCTTGGGTCGGGGCGGTCCCCGGCGCGAATGGAACTCTTGCGGAGGTGGCTTCTGTGGGTTGGTCCCTGTGCTTTGCGTCTGCCTATCCTCGTTGAATGGCGGTCGTGCTAGCTGTTGTTGTTGGGTTGCCTTCTCACGTTCGTGTTCGGGGTTGCGTCGTGCCCCCCTTGAACTTTGACTCCTTTGGTGGAGTTGCCCACGGGAGAATGTTACATTCTCCATTGCGGTATCTCCTTCGCGAGAGTCTCCGCTCGAGGTTGGCCGCGTTCAGCGCGAGGGTTCCCCGAGTTTTTGCGAGGTGCTCTGGGCGGTGGCGTAGGTGGTTCGCGGAGGACCAGAAATGCTCTAGTTTGTCCGCATTTGGTCTTTGTTGGTTTGTGGAGATTTGGATGTTTAGCTACCTCGGGGGCACACAGCGCCGGTTGTTGCTCTTCATTGCGCTTGAGGGGTGTGCATCGGGGGTCGGGCTCCGTTTACATTTTCCATTGTGGTGCCTTATTTGGATTGGGGGTTTTGTGGGTTTCGGAGGTATCCCGGCGTCGCTCTATAGGATCGGGGAGTTGGCTAGGGGTGGTAGCATGGTGGCGTGTCGGGCGATGGCTGCTCTCTTCCTAACCGCGGGACTCGTGGGGGGTTTGGTTTATAGTGCTCCCGGGAGGGTGCTCACGTGGGTGGTGCTCTTTGTGTTGGGTGGATGCCATAAGTGCTTGGTGTGGTTATGGTTTGTACGACGGAGGTCTTGTCCTTGGTGGGTGGTGTCTTGAAGCAGTGGTTGGGGGTTAAGGCTGTGCGGCGGAGGTCTTGTCCTTGGTGGAGTGGTGGTGTTAAGGCTGTCTGGCGGAGGTCTTGTCATTGGTAGGTGGTAGTGTTACGGCTGCTGGCGGAGGCCTTGTCCTTGGTAGGTGGTGGTGTTAAGGCTGTGCAGCGGAGGTCTTGTCCTTGGTAGGTGGTGTCTTTTGATGTTGAGCCCAGGCGGAGGTGCGGGTTCTCCCATTTCTGTTGTGCCCCCGTGGGGGTCCCTGACTTAAATAGGATGCCGGATGTGCTGTTGTGAGCCCACTGGCGGAGGTGCCGGGCGCCCGGACTTTGTGCGCCTCGCGCGCGACTCATACTCGGAGGGCGCTGGGCGACTTCATTGCGAGCCCTGGCGGAGGTGCCGGGGTGCCGTCTTTGTGCGCCTCCACGGGTCTCATACTCGGAGAGGGCGGGGCGACTTCATTGCGAGGCCCCCCGGAGGTGCCGGGGCGCCCGCTTTTGTGCGCCTCTGCGCGACTCATGCTGGAGGGCGCGGGCGGCTTCATTGCGAGCCCCTAGCGGAGGTGCCGGGGTGCCCGTCTTTTTGTGCCCTCGCGGGTCTCATACTCGTAGCGCGGGCGACATCATTGCGAGCCCCGGCGGAGGTGCCCGGGGTGCCCGACTTGGCATGAATTAAAATGAGTTTTTATTGGTTTGACCGAGTGGCCGGGTGCGACCTTGCGCATCCCCCGAAAGGCAATCCCAATTACCTTCGCGATGAGGGTCGATGACATCGGCCAAATTTCCTTCCGAGGCCATGCTTGAGTTGCACCTTTCTCCATATGGGGGAACTATCCTGCATGTATTAGATATTGGTGCTGCCTCATTAAAAAACCTTGCGCCCCTTCGCAAGGAAAAAGAGTGCAGCCCGTATTGTTCATGGTCTTGAGTTTAGGAAAAAAAGGAAAAATGAAGTGGTAACATGAGCGGAGCCCCTTACAACTCGCGAGTGCACGGTACCTTTGCACCGCTAGGGGTAGTACTTTAAGAGGTCGCCGACGTTCCATGTGTGGGGAGATCATGGCCTTCGAGGTCTTGCGAGGTGGAAGGAGCCGGGTCTTGTCTTTGTTTGTGACTAGGTAAGGGCCTGCCCATTTGGCGACGAACTTGCCCGACCATCTTCGCGTTACGCTTCGATTAGTACGAAGTCTCCGACGGAGATCGTCGCGGAGGCTGAGTTTCTTGTTTCTCCATCTTGTGGTTTCTTCTTGGTATGCGCGGAGGTTGAGGGCCGGCCATGTTTCTTGTTTCTTCGAGGAGGTCCTTTGCGAGTGCCTCTTCTTACGGGGGCTTATTTGTGTGACTCTTGGCGATGCATGCTTCGGTTCTTACGGGAGGGGGGCTTCTTCTCCGAACAATAGCTTGAAGGGCGTGAATTTGGTCGCACGACTCTCGGAGGTGTTGTGTGACCACACCACCGAGTGAGCTCCTCCGCCCATTTTCCTCTTGGCTTCGTGTGGACCTTCGCGATACCCTGTAAGATTATGCCGTTGGCTCTTTCAACGAGCCCGTTAGATTGGGGGTGCCCACTACACCACAACACTTAATCACCATGACTGCGATTGCTAAAACTTTTAATTAGCGTTGGATGGTGGGTTGCTAAAAGTTTGTCTCGGATTGTCGGTTGCTAAACCCAAATACTGGCGATGGATGGTGCGTTGCTAAAACTTTTTCACTTTTTGCGTTGAATGATCCGTTGCTATACATGAATAATAAAGTCGGATCCTCCGTTGCTAAATAAAATTTGCATTCATGGGCGTTCCTGTAGTTACGTTGGCCCAAAACAAACCTAAGACACCCCACGTGACCCACCCCACAGGTGCATCCAGCCATTTTGGCACACGCCGCCGCCACCTGCTCCTCCGGTTCCTGCACACGCGCTGCCTTCGCCGCTCCGCCTCCGCCTGCTCCGCCGCTCACCGCCCGACGCCGCCCCCTCCCACGCTGCACACGCCGCCCGGTCGCCCGCCCGTCCCCTCGCCGCCGGCCGCCCGCCCGGCTCGCCGCAGCCCCGTCGGCCAACAGCCAATGCCCGGCCCCGCCCCGATATCTGGAGGAACCCACGACCGATTCACCGGTCCTCCGGCCTGCGGCGACGGGGACTGGAATAGGGAAGGAGAGCCGAGCTAGAAGACCACCCGTGCCTTTGCCGGTGCTACCCGGTGAGGTACGTCTCGACCGCTTCCCCTTAGGTCATGGCTTAGGGTTGAGATCTCTTGCGATTTGGAAAATTGATCTCCTTGTTTTTGGTCCATTCAGGATCTGCATTTATGTTCATACAGCTATGCAGAGTCTCTGCTATTAAGTGGGTAGCTAAGATGAAGTCACATTTCAGTTCCTGGTATTAATTTACTTTTCTAGACTTTCAGTCAAAAATTTACTTTTCTAGACTATATTAGTAGTATTTTGTATCTCGTGTGTCTGTTTGTGCAGCCAGTAAATCATTTGTTCTGTCAGTATTTATAGCAGTTTGCAATAGGTCACGTATGGCTCCAATAGGTATTATCTGTTGCTTCAAATGTGATAGGCTTTAGCTCAGTTATGTACTGATAGGTTGTGGAATCTACAGCTAGCAGGCTAATTATGGGATTCATGATTGCATTATGTATTTACTTTCACATAGGTGATTAAATCATGGCATTCTGCTACTATACAGTTGCTTATGGTGTCTAGGTGGCTGTCATTTCAATTATTTTTAGGAAATATACCCCAAAATAGATGATGTTGTCTGCTTTCAATGATAAAAGGCCAAGTGCAATTTAAGAACAACGCACCACTAGCTTTCTGATTGTGCTAAACATACATGATATTTTATTTTTATTGTTGTTATCTTGTATTTGAAAAATGCCTGGGAGTTTGATGCTACATTTGATCGACTGGGAAACATTTCTTCTCTTCCAGTGATTGCCTTTTGCCCAAACAACCATGAAGTACATATCTATAAATTATTCACAGAGGAACTTCATGTACTATCAAAGGTAGATAAGTGTTCTTTCTGAATTTATTAATATGTATACTAGCCATGCAATCTTCACTTCTTCAGTATAACGTTAATGCTTACACCCTGCAAGAGTTCCAGAAAACAAGTGAACTAACCTGGTTATACAAGCTATTGAACTAACCTGGTTTGGTACTTGATTGCAGGGAATACAAGCTATCAAAGGTACTATCGAAGCTTGATGATGTTCCTAACATTTAGATGTCAGAAAATAAATGGCAAAATTATTATGCTATCATTTGGCCAGTAGTACTGGATATATATCCATGTCGTAGATGGCTACCAATGAACCAGCACATACTATCAGTCTGATATCTGCTTTAGGTCCCTAGACATGTGTTTGAGCAATGATTTTTTTTTAACAGAGTAGAGTACAAAGCTGTTAGTTTATTTAGGACAGTATCTCACTCATTCTTACTTTTTGTGGTTCCAAGTCTTGTTAGATTACAACCGTGTCAATGTCAGCTGATATGTGATGCAATTATTTTTTAGTTTTTACCCCTTGACAGTTAGGTTGTTGTGTGTCATCGGCTTTGGTAGAAGTATAGAATAGCTGAAGATCAAACACTTGAAAAATGATATGCAATGCAATTTGTAGGTGAGCTGTATTGGACTATTTTTTTGTGGATGTATTTGTGCTTTTACTGTGCATTAGATAAATGGCTACCGTATGATTTGGTATATCTAATAAAATTCTTGAAAATTTTCCCACTAAGGGCTTGTACTACTATTGGTATCTATATAGATCATGCATAGAACTAGTGGTTGATAAACTCACAGGTTTGTTGCTTTCTATCAGCAGATATGTTTGACACCACAGAACCTACCTAATCTGATGTCATGTTCTGGATGTCCAAGATAAACTCCTCAAAGGGTATGACAGTGTGCACTTGTCCTCTTAGTTTAAGTTGTATGATCTATGTGCTGCAACCAAAGTTCAACATAATTCTGCTGGGCCCAATATGCTGAAATTTGATTAGTAGTTCTGGACTAACAATAATTCTTCCAATTATTGGTACACTGTATCAACATTTATTGGATCTTAAGTTTATTCTTTACTGCTGCATTAAGCTTGTTAGTGCCATTGATTGGATATTAAGTTTATTCTTTACAGTAAATACATTGCCTTAGGATTTTCTATCCTGCTGCTGTTTTGAATAAATTAGCATATATCTCATTATCTTAGCACTTGAGTAGTATTGTTTTAGAGTTTGTCTCATTTCAGATGCTAGCTCTTATCCTAAGAAAGACAAAGGTTATTGTTGCTCCAACAAAGGCAACTGCTGCTGGTGGGGTAATTTATCCTTTTGCATCACAGTGACGACCATGGAGATGGTTAGTGTCACCGGATCAGGCAATGCTGACTGTTTGAATAAATAGTGAAGAACGAAACTAGTCCAACATTTGTTTGGCTGACTGTTTGAATCATAAGATACAAACTTTTGTCTATGCTGAGTATCAATTCTGCTGGACCACTCTTTTTATGGTACAAACATAATGTTGAATCATGATGCAATCGTTTATTGGCTGATTGAAAAACATCGGATTTGTGAGTATATATGGCTCCTAGAATCCTGATACAATTTGTGACAGCAAGAGACATTGGTTTTAGGTAATTCACTCAGCCAAGAATGCTAGCTCTGATTTTAAAAGTAACTTCACAGCTTATCAGCTTGTCTTGTTGAATCACTATCTTTGTTGCCTGCTCAAATCATGTCATCAAAGTCTGAGAAACAATAAACTCAAGTAGTGAATTCTTGAATGGTGAAACTGTGTCTTCTCACTCCCTATACACTGTACATTGGAACTTGTACTTCATTAAAGAACTGATTCTGTCATTTTTTTTTTCAGGAACTTTTGTACGCTGCCACCAGCTTGTTGGTTTTCATGGACATGTGTTATGCTAAACTTTAGATTGGCAACTAGGTTTAGCCTTTCTTTTGATCATTCGATACATAAAACAAGGATGTTAAGTGACATTACATGTATAATGTACTTGTTTGATACAATCAATGTAATGTGACCACTTTGAATATAATGAATTCTGTGTATGTGAATTAATATATGGCTAATGTTTGATCATTAGCTATAACATGAGACTAGCTTTTATATATATTTTTTTTTATCTATTTACAAATGAGCGCGATGGGCTGTCGGTTGCTAAAAGTTAATATTGCGATGGATCATCCGTTGCTGAAAGGTCTAACCTACCGTCCGTTGCTAAAGTTTTACCATCCCACGGTCCGTGGCTAAAAGAGGGTCCGTGGGTCGTATACATTTAACCACGGCTTCATTAGCATCTGCAGGGGTCCGTCGGCCGTAAGTTTTAGCCACGGACTGAAAGTCGTTGTACCCCCTATATAGCAACGGATCGCAAGTCGCTGATTAAGGGTTGTGGTGTAGTGGCCTTACTGAGGCAAAGTGAATCTTGGTGCCTATTTGGTGGCGTAACTGCTTGAAGCCTTCGCAATCGAACTGAAAGTGCCATTGTCGATCGTTATGCTCCGCTGGGTTCGAGGTTTACGGCACGATCTGCTACCAGAAGAACTTTTGTACCGAAAGTGAGAAGTTATGTTTGCGAGAGGGCGGGCTTCGATCCATTTGGTGAAGTATTCGACAGCCACTACTGCATAGCGGAGGTTCCCTAGAGCCGGGCGGCATTGGCCCGATAAGGTCTATCGCCCATCGCCGAAGGGGCGGGTGGGACAGATGAGGGTTATCGGAGCCCCCGCCTGTTAGAGTGGTGCGCCGTCACCGGCATCCTTCGCCAGCGCTTGACCAGTGTCTGTTGCATCGTTGAGAGCGGTAGGCCGCAGAAAGCCTTGCCCGAACACCTTTCCTACTAGTGCTCGGGGCCGTTGCGAGCCGCAGATGCCTTCGTGTACCTCCGCTAGGATGGCGCGCCTTCGCCCGTGATATGCTCTTTAGCCATGGGGCGGTTCTGGATGCTTTATACGCGGCTTGTTGTCGACTAGATGGTAGCCTCGGACCTTCTGCTCAACCCGCTTTCGAAGTGGCCTCGATGAATGCAATGATCGGGGCTCTCAATCTTATTTGTGGATGGCGCCGACCGATTTTCGAGGTGGGTCATTTTCTTGGATCGCGGAGGGCTCTACGTAGCACTTCGAAGAATACGCCCCGTGGGGAGTGGCTCCGCCGACGCTGCTGCTTTCGCGAGTTCGTCGGCTTCGCCGTTGTCCCCGCCGATATGGTCTTGGTTGTGATGCCAAGAAAGAAGGCTTCCGTCTTCCTTAGTCTTGCGAGGTATTTTTGCGGCTCTGGGTGCTGGCTCTGTTGTCCTTCGGCTTGTTTGAGACCACCTCGAATCGGTTTTGATGATGGCCCTTCGTCTGTGACATGGCCCGGAGCTTGTTTAGTGCCGAGTACTGCCTCGTGACTGCCGTATTGTTTGTGCGGTGGAACTCTAGCCTGGCAACAGATCTCGGCTTTGACTCCGAGGGTGAAGTGATGATGGCTGCGATGCTCGCTCGCGTGCCCCCCAGCTCCGTCGGTGTGTGCCGTCCATATCGGGTCAAAGTTTTTGGTTGAATGTGTTGCGGGGTCCAATCTGCGAGAAAATCTGCGAGGCACTCGACTTAATGGCCGCTCATTGACGAATCTGATTGCGTGGTCTCCGATCTCCGTCGCCCACTTCGGCTATTCTGCCCACTTTCTCGGGTTCTGAATATGTTATCGGAAAGCTCGAAGGTATGGTGATCTCATGTGCTTGGAAGTAGTGCTTAAGTTTTCTCGGCTGCCATGACCAGCTGCGTAGGCCACCTTTTTCGGCTACGTGTAATTCGAAATTTTGGGCCCTTCGAGGGTTTCGGAGCGTAGTAGATGGGGATTTGCTCGGATGTGCCCTTCGTCCACTTCCTTGATGAGCACCACGCTGATGGCGTGCGGGACGGACAGGCGATATAGAGGAGGAGCCCTTCGCTGGTTCGGGGGTTGGGTGGGTGGTAAGGTTCTTGAGGCATGCTTGCTTGAGATCTTGAGAGGCTTCTTGTTGCGGAGGCCCCGGTGAAACAGGTGCTGTTTTCCTTTAAAGTTTGGAAGAACGGTAACCCCACTCCGGCTGACACGGAAATGAACACCTTTCGGGCGCGAGGGCGTCTGCTAGTCTCCGGACCCGACTTTACGTTCTTCGGAGGCTCCATTGCGGTGATTCTTTGAAGGGTTGGCCTCGATCCCTTGACTCGACACGAGGCAGCCTAGCAACTTGCCCTTGCTTACTCCAAATACACACTTGGCGGGGTTGAGCTTGAGCCTAGCTTCGCGCAGGTTGGAAAGGTCCTTTGGAGGTTCGTGATGTGGTCCTCCTTTAGCTTGCTTTGGACCACTAAGTCGTCGGCGTAGGCCGAGATGGGCGCTATCGTCTCTGAACACCTCCGCCGTCATACGTGCGAAGGATGAGCCGGCGTTACGGAGGCCTTTCTACCATTCTTACGAGCAATAAGTTCGAAGGGGTTATGAAACTTGTCTTTTTCTTCATCCGCCTTGGTTCATCCAAATTTGGTGGTATCCTGAGAAACAGTCCGGGAGGGACAACCTTTTCAACCTCGCTGCTTTGCATCGACTAGAGAGAGCTGATTCGGGGGGGAAAATCGTCCTTGGGCATGCTTTGTTCAGGGGTAAAATCCACACATCCTCCATCCGGTGGGCTCCGCTTTGTCTTTGCTAAGGCTTGCTTTTTTTCACCATGACAACGTTGGATAACCAAGTGGGGTACTTGACCGGGTGGATGACCTCCGCGTCTAGAAGGCGGTTCACCTGCACTGCGCTACTACTCTCCTCTCGTCGACATTTTGCGGAGCTTCGCTACGGGAGTGGCGTCCGGTCTTATGTTGAGGTGGTGCTCGATGAGGCCACGGCTAACACCTTGTAAATCTTCGCGACCCGGGCAAACACATGGAAGAGTTCTCTCGGAGGCACCGCAGAGCTCGCCTCGAGGTCCGGGTCCAGGAGTGCGGATATGGTTACTTCTCTGTCGAGGTCAAAGCTGAAAAGCCCACTTTCTTCGTTTCTTCGCCGGTAGTGCTCGGGAGGGGGGGGGGGCTCAGCGCCGCCTTGGCCCTCTCTTGCCCCTGTGGTTCTTGTTCTAGGTTGTGGACGTTGCGCTGCCCCGGTCGGCGGCCCCCTCCGTTTCTTCTTTGCGGTTCGATCTCCGAACACGGCAATTATCCCCGCCGGCGGAGGGCATCTTCATGCAAAGATAACTTGGGTGGAGTACCGCGTCGAACCTTTGTTGGTGACTCGCGACCGAAAATGGCGTTGTAGCTATAGTACGGGTCCACCACGTCGAAGGTGATGTTTTTTTACGGTGGATGGGCTCCTTCCCGAAAGAGACCGGTAGGGTGATTTTTGCCGATAGTCCCAACTTGCTGGCCTCGAAGCCGAAGGGGGTTGCTCTTTGGTTGCGGCATGTTCCCGTCTAGGCCCATTTTGTCGAAGGTGGATGCGAATAAGATGTCTGCGAGGCTGCCCGGTGTCTACTAGGATTACATTAACTGTCCGGCCTCGATGTTGGTGTCAATGACCATCGCATCGGTGTGAGGGTAATCTCTTAGCTTCATGTCGCCGGCGTTGAAGGTGATCGGGATGTGTGACCAGCGGTCTGTTTACGTGAGGCCCCTCCGTACCGACATGATGGACCCTCCATGGTGCTCCTTTATTTTGTCGTTTGTTGCCGTGGTCCTCGTTGGAGCCCCCCGTGATAGCGGGATGACTGTAAGAAGATGAGTTGGGCTTCTTGACAATCATCTAGATTTCTTGCTTGACCGGGTGTTCTTCCAGGTCGAGGGTGGTGCGGGTAGCGGAGGTGGAGGTGGTAGGGCTTGGTTGTGATAGTTTGGTTCTGCGAGGCTCTGGGGGGTGTGAAACTGTGTACTCTTCTTTGGCCGTAGTAACGTGGCTGGTTCTTTGCTGAAGGTCTTTGGAGTGGAAAAGCCGGGTAGTGGAAGCCCGGGTGTCTTTGGGGCTCCATAATCGAAGGGGGGTGAAAGTGTAGTGGTTGGAGTGGGTGTTTCTTTGGTTTCCTTGTGTGGTTAACTTGCCTGCAGGGGTTTTTCTTGACCCGAGTTCCCATCCCATCATCTCTTACCCCTTGGTGAAGTACGGGCATTGTTTGGTGTAGTGGCCTTTGCCCTCTCCGCGTAATGGCGATAGGGTTGTTTTTTAAGGAGGCCTCATGTTGGTGTCCGGGTTTTGGTGCAGGGGGTTCTTGGTGGGTAGTTTTGCCTCGGGGGTGGTTGGTGGGTTTTTGCTCGGCGGGGTTATTGGCGATGGTGCCGACTCGGCCCTCCGGTCTTGGGTGGTGGTCTGCGTGGTGGTCGTTGTGGCTGGTAATCGATTTGGCGGAGGTCGGAAAGCCTCTATCTTCGCTTTGTGGCTGCTATCGCCTGCGGTACTTGTCCATTATCTCGTGTAGCTCCGCTAAGGTCTTTAGGTCGCTTAAACCGATCTTTGAATGACATGGGCACGGGTGGATGCAAGAGACCACCGCCATGATGACGCTCTGTCGGAGACCCCCTCTCGTCCCCGCCTTGGTTTGGAGAAACCTCCGCCACCACTCTTGTAGGGGCTCGTTTGGCTTCTCGCGCACCACGTTAAACAACTTCGGTGCTATTGATGAGTTAGTCAACTCCCTTAAAATTTCGCGGTTGCTCGGACCCGACCGGATTGAGTTCGGGGTAGCGTGCGCATACCACGGCGGCCGACTCCTCTTGCGATGATCACAAATGACTTGGCCATTGTGGAGTGATCTCCTCTGCTTTGCTTCCACGGCCGTAGCTCATAACGAATGCATGGGGGCCGGAGGCCCCGTTGTATCTTGGCAAGTCTTGGTGGCTGTATGCCGGGAGGCCATTCCGCGATCCGAAGAGCGTAGGAGAGAGGCGGGGATTTGGGGTCGTAATGATGATTTTGCGGAGGCTGCGCCCGAGGCGTGGTGGCCGTCCGCCTCTCGATGGGAATGGAAGGGTACGATTGGCTTATCGCGGAGGGTTGAGGTGCGGGTGTTGTAATCGTGGTTGGTCTGTTTGGGTGTAGGTGGTGGGGTTGGCGGAGCGGGGGCTTGCCTGAGCGGGGTGCGGATGATTCTTTGGGCTGCGCTGGTGCCCGGCCGACTTCTTCTGCTTGCCTCGAGGCTCTTGGTTGATCCATGCCGGCTCGATCCTGGCGGCTTGACCTGTTCCTGGCGTCCAGCGGCGGCGCCTCGATCTGAGCTGCGGCAACCTCCTCTTTTCTGCGATTTGGGCTTGGAGGGCCCTCTAGTGCCTGCTCGCCTTGCCGGTTTCCTGCTTCATCATCTTGGCGCTTTCGAGGCCGCCCGGCGGATCGCGGGGTTCGCTCGGCGGACCTCTGGCGCCACCCGGTTGGACCCCGGGCCCCTCGGCCGCAACGGGCCCGCGCCTTCTTCGGCGTCATGGCCTTCTTCCACAGTGACCCTCGATCATGCAGGGATGGCCGGGAAGTCGAGATGGCCGCCTCCGGCTCCAGCCCCAGCGCTGAGAGCTGCCCAGGTGGGTGGTGGCGCATGTCGGCTCGCTTGACGGGTTTGATCTCGCGGGGTCTCGGGAGCGGGGTTGTTCCTGCGGCGAGGAGGCTTTCGGTTGGCGTGGCTATGGCGGCTTTTGTGTACATCCCCACGGGCGGCGCCAAGCGTGGGATCACTCTGCTTCTTAGCTCGGCTCTTGGAGGAGGCGGGGAAAGGGGCGAGGGCTTCCTCGAGTTGAGTGAGCACAAGCGCAGGTGAGTGCAGGCCTGCCGACCGTGAGTTGCCGAGTGGGATGGCGGAGTGTCCTTGGGCCTCCGGGGAGGTATAAGGCGATGCCGCGGGCGAGAGAAGGAGGAATAAAAGCGAGTAAATGGCATAAGGCGGCCAACAACAACCCACCCACCTTCCTTGAGCCCCGTACCGGGTATTTATAGGAATACAAGGGGTCGGAGGGCTGATTTACAATTTGGTACATGGTAGGTAGGGGGACACACACTTCTGTTGGGCCCCCACAGGGGGGAAAGCCCGATAACTATCTGTGGGGGTTAGTGCGGAAAAACACGTGTGACTCCTCCACGCACGGGAGTCGTAGGGTTCCCGTCGATACCGATCCCCGATGCACGCGGAGGAGGCGGTTCGGACCCCTCGGTGGCTTTCGACTTGGGCTCGCGTTGTTGGAGACCCCATCGCGGCGCTCCTCGTCGGCGTAGGGGGCCGTCATGCTCCCGACTTCGGATCTCTTGGAGCTTAGGGGCCACCCTTGACGGAGGGTGGCGGCAGGCGGATTCGTGTCTTCGCGGAGGGTCCTCAGAAACTGCGATCTGCAAGACCGCAATATGTTAACGGAGATTAATTCTTGGCCCCCATAGTGGGGCTGCTTGGGGCTGCCGGGCGGCGGTCGCCCTCCCCAACGGCACCCCTCGAAGGTCTGGTTCCCTCCGGGGGGGCGGGCAGCGAAAAAACGTCCTTTCCAGGAGGGTCCCGTGCGGGTGGTGTGCTTACCGCCCCATGGGCCCTTACCCGGCGGCATCCCGGCTGCTCGTGGGCCTCGCGGAGGTGGGCCTCGGCCCTCTTGCTTCTCCCGTAGCGTTAGGGTTTGGGCGCTCTTGGTCGGATCTTTGTTGGTTAGTTTGGGAGTGGCGCGGATCGGGGTGGTGTGTTTGTTTAGGGAATGCGGATGCCGTTCGTTTGCCAGCGTGGGGGCGGATCGGAGGGTGCGGCGGCTGTTTTGGGATCCGGGCGTGATCTTGAGGGGTTTCGGGCTGTGTGCCGCGCCCCCTCCTCGTCTGGCCTATAAATACGTGCGGTTGGTGAGATTAGTGTTTGTGCTCTCCCTTTTGCTTCCACGCTCTCTTTTCGCCTCCTTTTGCGCTCTTGCCTTCTTTCGCCTGAGCTGCCCTAAGTTCGCCGCTCTTTTAGCGGAGGGTCCTTTCACGCGGAGAGGGTCCATCGATGGCTCGCACCCGCGGAGACCATGGGGCCCAAGACCGCTGCCGAAAGTGCTTCGGAGTTCCTGAGCAAGAGCACCGACAAGTCCTCGCTTTTCCGTATGGCGTTAACGAAGCCTTTCCACGAAGCGCTCGCGCCGGAGACAGACGCGTGCCGCCGCTTCGGCCCGCGGTCATCGCCTTTCAGGAGTTCTTTCACGCCGCTCCGCTTCCCCGCGGTGCGAAGCCAGGTGCTCGGGGTGCCGCGAGGTTCAACCTCCTCGCTTCCACCAACTCACCTACAGCCGCTTTCCGCTACCGATGACGCATAAACTGGTGCTGCCGCCCGGTCGGGCCGAGCCGACGGCGGACGCGTTTCACGGAGCCCACACCGCGGCACTATCACCGCCGCACCGCCGTATGCACGCAGGAGGAGGTCTTCCGCGCCCGGTATGGCGTGTGCGATCATCCCCGCTGAGCCGGGTGGAGGCTCTGCCAGCGGGCAACGAACAAGTGGGGCACCAGAAGGCTCGTATCCATCGTTCATTACGCTGGAGAGTGCGGAGGGAGCTCTATGGCGTCCGAGTCCCTCGCCATCGCTAAGGTGAAAGCCCGTGAAGAGCTGCGAGGCGGCGAGGGAGGCTGACTCCCTTCAGCGTCATGTCTTCGCCCGCGTCTGGCAGGGACCCTAGTGGAGGAGTTCCACGCGCCGAGTACAAGTCTACAATGGCGGGGGTGCCCTCCGTGAGGTTGCTGACCTTCGAGTATGCTCCCAAGGGGCGACGCGTGAGGTTTGACCTCGAGAGCGATCCGGCCTAGAGGCGGCTTGAGCGGGCGATAAGAGTGGAGTTCGCGGTAGGTGATGGCGGAGGCTACCGCACGCTCGGCTTCCTTATTGGAAAGTTGGAAGGCTTTGGAGGTCCGAGGATCACGCTGCCCGCCGACGCCGCCAGGTGAACTGCCTTAGGATCTCTACCCGCGAAGTTTGCCTACGGGATGCGGCCGAGCCAGGCGACGCCGGGCGTCATGGATGCGAGGAAGAAGAGCGGGAGTCCGCATGAGCAGACGCTAGCCGCCAGCGCCTCGAACGCCAAGCGCGGCGCTCGTCCTCTCCACCTGTCGCTTCGGAGGGCGGGTTCTTTGCGAGCGGGCCCGGGTTCGGGTGGCGGACCTTAGCTGCTTCCTTATCTCACGGCATGAGGATGAGGCGGGCGGAGGACGCCGGAGGCGCTCGAGGAGGGGCGAGCCCAGCGAGGAGGAGGCTCCGGCGACGCCCCGACTATGAGGAGGCTGAGAGCGTGCAGCGGGCCCCTCAGGAAGAGGAGCACGGGAGGAGCAGCTGGCGAGGGTGCGGCGCGGAGCAAGTCCAATCGTGACTTCGCCGCATGAGCACCTGCGTGCCCGCCCTCTCGGCGGTACCGCACAGTGGCGGGCAAGATTTTAGGCGACCCTCCGGAGGCTCGGGAGTGGGGAAGGCCCTTTGGGGGAGCGAGGCCCTCCTCCCGCCTTTATGTGGCGGAGGCGATCGACGTCGTGATGTCGGCGTGGAGCTCACCGGGACATCGACCCACGCGACACCCCCTTTCGCGGCTCGGAGGTTGGCCGGAGATGATTAGGCGTGCTTCGATCGCATGCGCTGCAGGCGAGATGCAGTGGCGAACAGCTCCCTCTCAGATATCACGGAGATATCAAGGTGAAGAAGCATCGGAGTTCTGTGGCATGCACGAGGCGGCCATACGTGAGCGTGGGATTCCGTCGACCACGCGGGACGCCCGAGGAAGGCCTCTAGCGAGCTCAAGGAGAGGCGTGGAGCGCCGAGAAGCTGGGCGGCCACCGATGAGGCGGAGGCGCCTCCGGAGGGGAGTGGCGGACCTCAAGCGAGGGTGCGAAAGGTTCTCAGTGGAGAATGGCGTGGCCGGAGAGCTGGAGATCCCAGCAGCGGGAGAGCGGAGTGGCGGCTTCGGCCCGAAGAGGCTCAATGATCTTGAGCTGTCTCGGTATGCGAGGCGAAGGCCTTCAAAGGCGGCGCTTGATGCATTCTTAGGTAGAGTCGGGCCGCTTCTTCCGTTGCTCTGCCGGGACGGACCTGCTTGTTGGCGCTCGATGCCTTGCGGGAGGTGAGAGCTGCCAGAGGTGGTGGCTCCCGCGGACTTCGGAGCGACACACGCCGCCCAGTCGCCTTTCGGGAGGCCCTTTACGCCATCTGGATTGCTTGCGCACGGGGAAAGCCGTTAGTCGAGCGCCGGACCGCTCACTTCAGCCCCGACGAGGTTAGGGGCCTCAGCGGAGGAGCGGACGTAGGCGCTTCGACGGCCTTCATTAAGAAAGCCACAGTGCGGCAGGAGGGGCGAGCTTGCTGCAGAGTTCGCGAGCTGGCCAGCGAAGGTTGGTCACTTGTTTACTTTTGTTAATGCGGTCGCTTCTTTTCCTCTTTTGTTTGTTGCTACTTATTTGTCTTGTCATGCTGACTTGAGTGTATGCGTTCTAGAGTCATTTCTACTCAGCTACTTGCCAGCGGAGAGGCTCCCGGGCTTCACTCGGGAGAAGATACAAGTCGCGGGCCGGGTTGAGTGCGAGGGGGTTCCGGGCGATACGGTACCTCGCGCCCCCCAGCTATGGCGCCATCCCGGCCTCTTCGCGCGCCGCTTTTGAGCAGCGGCTTCTCCTCTCCACGCATCTCCAGGCAGCGCCTCCGCCTCGGCGTGCCCACCGGATCTTTGCTGCGGCCCCCCACCATGCCTCCGGCGGCCTCAGGCCGCCCGATGCGGCTGCGGCTAAGCCTTGGCGAAGGTAAGCTTAGGGCTCCTGGGGTATGCGGAGTTCATTCTTTCCCGAGCAGAACAATCATGTCTTGTGAAACTCTTGGCCGCCGGGCTTTTAAGTTGAATGATGAATACATGGCTGTAGTGTGGCCCGCTATTTTCTCTTCTCATTGCTGCTCCGGTTTACATTTTGTTTAAAGTGGGGCTAATAGTACTTAATGGTTGTGTCGGTTGGTGGGGGGCTGCGGGAGGAGTCTAATAATGGTTCGGCCGATGATGTGGAAGAGCCGTGCGGACATGTTCATTTACCGGGAGAGAGTTGGAGTTCATCGCGATCGCAGAGGGTCCACGGAAGGTTGCCCTTGGCCGGTTACGAGTGAGGGCGGATCGAGGAAAATATGATGTTACCTCAATCGGGGCACCGAGGAAGGTCTTACGGCGGACTCATGACTTGGCTTGACAGCGCCAAAGTGAGGCAGAATTCTCTTGAGGCGAAGCAGTCACGGCGAGCGGTGTTGGAGGGCGCAGTACTCCGAGGATGGCCAGGCTGACCTGCCATCAGCGCTTCGGTCATGCGGCTTCTTTGCGGTTGATCGCGGTGGCCCGGGTTGTTATTCGAGCGAGGAGGCCAGGGCTCGAATGGAGTGATATGCGGTGGAGTCTGGCGTCGCGTTTTGAGTGGTGATACTGCGCTGGTTGTATCGAGCCTCCAGATGCAGGAGGTTTGATGATCTGCATTGGCGAGTTGGTGGAGGTGGTGGGCCGTAGAAAGCGATTTGTGGAGGCGCGATCTAGCGAAGGTGTTAGTTGAAACTGTGTTTACAGCTGAGTTGTGAGCACGTAGCAGAGAAGAAGTGTGTGCTTAGAAGAGCGCTATGACTTGTTACGCGCCACGCGGGTGGCTGTATGGCCACTTTTGTTGTTGTCGGTTGAATAAGGATGCTTAATTTTCTTTTGGTTCGAGATTGGCAGCATCTCCGAAGGTAGCCCGCGTTAGGCAATGGCGTTCTTTGTTTTCTTTTAGTGCCGAAGGCTACGGCGCGTGTCCCGAGCCAGCATGGCGTTTAGGCACGGCGTCCCTAACTCTGGCGCGAAGACTTCATGTCGCAATCGAGATGCAGCGTTTAGAGCGGTAGTACTGACCCTAATAGCTGCAGTGCGAAGGCTCAGCGCGCCGCCGAAGGTAGCAGCGTTTAGACAGCTGGCGTCCCCTATTTCTTTTAGTGCGAGGCTCGTGCATATCGACAAGCGGCGCGTTTAAATAAGCGGCTTGACTTTTTTATTGCGGTTTTGAGTTTACAATATTCTTTGAGGGTCGGGGCGACCCTTCCCGCGTCCGAGGTTCCTGCTTAAGCGAAGTGGTTCTTCTTAGGTGCGTCCTTGGATTTTTATGAACCCGCGACTCATCGTCCGTAGGCTTGGGTCGGGGCGGTCCACATGCCCATTGGAACTCTTGGCGGAGGTGGCTTACGTGGGTTGGTCCACGCGGCTTTGCGTCTGCCTATCCTCGTTGAATGGCGGTCGTCTTTGCTGTTGTTGTTGGGTTGCCTTCTCACGTTCGTGTTGAGGGGGCGTGCGTGCCCCGCCGGAACTTTGACTCCTTTGGTGGAGTTGCCCGCGGGGAGAATGTTACATTCTCTCCATTGCGGTATCTCCTTTCTCGCAGAGTCTCGCTCGAGGTTGGCAGCGTTCAGCGAGGGTTCCACGAGTTTTTTGGCGAGGTGCTCTGGGCGGTGGCGTGAGTGGTTCGCGGAGGACCGAAATGCTCTAGTTTATGCATTTGGTCTTTGTTGGTTTGTGGAGATTTGAATGTTTCGCTACCTCGGGGGGGCACAGCCAGCGGTATATTACTCTTCATTGCGCTTCGGGGGGTGTGCGCCGGGGGGTCGGGCTCGTTTACATTTTCCATTGTGGTGCCTTATTTGGGTTGGGGGCGTGGGTTTGGGTATCCTGGCGTCGCTCTATAGGATCGGAGTGTCCTTGGGCCTCGTGGGGAAGTATAAGGCGATCGTGGGGCGAACCGCGGTGGGAATAAAAAGCGAGTAAATGGCACTTAAAGCGGCCAACAACAACCACCCCACCTTCCTTGAGCCCGTGCGGGTATTTATAGAATACAAAATTGGCGAGGGGCCCCGATTTACAATTTGGTACATGGTAGGTGAGGGGGCACACACACTTACATTTGGGCCCCCACGAGGCAAACGGATAACTATTCGTCTGGAGTTGAATGCGGAAAAACACGTCGTGACTCCTCCCTGGGGAGTCGTAGAGTTTCCCGTCCGGCCGCCCGGTCCGATGCACCTGCTGGAGCGCTTCGAGGAGGGACCCCTCGCGGCCTTTCGGCCCGGCTTGGGCTTCGCGTCGCTTGGGCGGGGAGACCCGCCATTTGGCAGCTCCCGGGCAAGTCGCGTAGCGCCGTCATGCCTCCCGGCCGGATCTGCAGGCGCCGAGAGCCCACCGCCCAGCGGAGGGTGGCCGCGTTCGATGTCATCGCGGAGAGTCCTCGCTGGCTTGATCACGCAAGACCGCAATATGTTAGGCGGAGATTAATTCTTGGCGTGAAGTAGAGCTGCGCGGCTGGCGAGAGTACGCCCTCCCAACAGCGGTCCGAGACATCTGATGGCGTATTGGGAAAAGCGCGTATGTCCATTTACTTGCTGATGTGTTCGCGGGCCATGCGTCGCATACGCATGCGTCGACTTTCGGCCAGCTCCGCCGGAGTGCTCACCCGGCAGCCCGGCTCCTCGAAGCGCCTTTGCATTATATAGCCGACGCACCCGTAGTATTCTTTAACTCACCGGTGAGGCGGCAGCTACATCACATACGCCGCCAGCGCGCAAAGCTCTCAAGCAAAAAGCCCCCTACCGCACGACGGCGCATGCTTGCCATAAGAGAACCTTCCGCGGGGAGTTTGCCCGTATGTGCGCTTCCGCGTCGCCATGGCCGCGGAAGGATCTATGGAGGACCTCTACAATACGCGTGGGCCACACTTGTGCACGAGACCACGAGCGTCTGCCGTGGCGTCATGCTGCAGACCGGAGCATCCCACTAGAGCCAGCTATACAGCTTGGCGCGGCGAGTGCGATGTCGGCAGCGGCTACGTCGCGCAGAGGCATTTGTACTACTCACGCGAAGTATACGTCGCGAGGAAATCTCATCACTAGACTCGCCGAGAGTACGGCAGCGCGGGCGTGCTTGAAGCGAGCATGCTGCCCGTGTGCGTGGAAAGCCCGCGACACGTCACCGCCGCCTCGCGCAAGGCCCAAACAAACCGCCCGGCTCGGGGCATGCACTGCTTCGCTATGTGCGCGCCTTACTGCTCCTACCGGCGGAGCCGCCGCCGCGCGCTCAGTGACCATGCGAGAAGGTGTTGCGGGAGAGTGAGGAAGAAATCCGGCGAGGTGGCTTATGTTGAGAGCTTGAGCTGCCGCACGCACTTCCATGCAATGGCGTGGTAGCGGGCGCCAGTGAAGGTAAGCGGCCGATCTTCCTCCTGCAGCCCAGCGAAGTTGCCTGACCGCCATGGCGGGCATCGGTCAGGAGGAGATGGGATGATGAGGCACACGCAGATTTTACTACGGCTATGGCGGCATTGCAGAGCGACGAGTGATATAGTGCTAGCGAGGATTTTATCCACAATCGTGAGTCGCGAGTCCGCGAGGTGTGCTTCGCGGCGAGGAGTGTAGAGAGTCGCGGCGAGTGTGATGGGTTAATCTCTCTTCGCGAGCGAGTCTGGGCTCGATCCTAGAAGGATGATGGTGTGGTCTACGCGCGTCTGGTGATAATGCATGCAGCGCGGGTGATGCATGTAATGCATTGATTGATGTCGTCGATCCTCACAGGTAGCAGTGATGAACCCTAAGATGTTTTAATTCGTTGTAATCCATGTGTTAAAATTTATTTGCGATTCTCGCCCGGCGTACTGACCATGGCAGCTGCGAGCACCGCGCTTGACTGAGCCAGGCTTGACTGTGCAGACTCTCTCACCCTTCACCAAGCTCATTCGATGGCATAGATAGCAACGGCTCTATAGGTTACAGCGTGCGGTGGTTGTCACACCCGTCTCTAGAGACCTCATCTCCGGTGATGACATCAGCGCCTTGCCCGGTGTCTGCGCCCATGTCGAGAACTTTTCGAGACTTCCGAGAATGCCGCCGCCCTTGGAAGCGACGCGCGGCGTGTTGCGAAGGCTGGAAAGGGCCTTTACGGCGGCGATGATAGCTGCACCACGGAGGGCATGAAATCTTGTGAGAACTCGACAACGAGCGTGGAAGTGTTGCGAAACGACTTGTTGGTGGCGCCATATGCGAGAGAGATCGCCGTATCTTCCTCTTCCTCTACAACCCGGTGCCTCGCCGGAGGCGGGCATCGGTGCACATGGGGGACTACTAGCGGCACCGATGCGAATAAAGGAGCGACTATGGCATACAAACCCCACATTACGCACCCAGAGGGTGTAGGATCAGGCCCGGTGTAGTAAGTTCTTACGTGTTGCACGATGGGCGGTGGAGTTGCATGAATCTATCTTACTTTTTAGTGCGTGATGGTTGATGTATATATGTGGTAGTGGGTGTTATATTCACGTTTGCGATGGTGAGACCTTGGGCTCAAGAACCCTAATTTTCTTTTTAATCGTGGTCAAAAATTGTAACTAGTCTTTCTCCCTCATAGTAACTCAAAAATGATGGTTTTTTCTTTCTAAATTTTTTGTCAAATCATGCTCTTGTCATGTATCATCGATAACATTTCAATTTTAAATTTCAAAAATTACAACTCAAACATCAATTTTGGACCACCTAGTGATTTTAACGAAGAAATCTTCTGAGGCGAGCCTTGGAATGATGCGTCGCTAGCTTCGATAACGGCGAGGAGTGCACCACCCGGCCGCTCATAAAATCCACGTCCGGTGCACCGTGCTACGCCTTTGCTCACCAAGCTTCTTGTTTGACTCCCCGCGCACAAAACATAGCTAGCGCGGCGCTCGAGCTTCCACCAAAAAGCCCCCCACCCGCGCCGCTTCGCGCCATGGAAAACCTTCCGTGTGACATGCTTACCGCAGTGCGATTGATCACCAGGGCGCGCCCTTGAATCCATGAGGGGACCTACCATGTCTGCGGGCCACACCCTTGAATGAATGGCGGCGTCTTGGCGACCCCCGGGGGCGAACATTTGACTAGACCAAATGTTTACGTACCCATGCGGTGGATTAATCAGCTTCGAGGATCGTGAAAGTCTTGTCTAAACTTCGCCGCCGTCGGCTTAACCGGATAATGTTAACACCAAAATTTGGTAGACTTTGGATAGTGATAAGGTAGGGTGCACGATCGATGATAAGGAGGTTATTAGGCTACGAAGGCGACTCTGTTGATTGCCATGTCATTTTGGGAAGCCGTATTGTTATTAGAGCTAAAACTGAGTCGAAAAAGTGAGCAAGATGGTTCGAAGCAGCATGAAAGCATCTAGAGGAATATCTAGGGACAAGGGGCCCACATCACGTACAATTCCCACGACTCAGAAGACTTGGAGGGACAATGTATCTTAGCTAGATATTTTGTTGGTTATTATACCGTAACTAGTTGGGACTCAATAAGCCAGGGGTATAAATATGAGACCAGAGCAGCTGTAAACGATATACCCAATTCAATACAAACAATAACTTGGGCTCTCGTGCCTTGGCTCAGAGCCACCTTCGAGTCCGGTCGTAATGCGTAGATCTCTCTGCAGAGAGGATTCATCGACCCGTCGACCTGCGTAAATCTGAGGCAGCCTTGCACCATGTCTACATATCGTCGGCCAGTTTAGATTATTGCAAGAAGTCTTGTTCACGCTTAGTATGCGTCGGCCGGTTTAAGCTATCGAGGGGGCAAGAGGGTTCTTTTGTCGATCATGAAGCCATCGGTGGGCTAAGATACGGCTTAGAGCTAGTTATCGGCTTCATTAGATTTGGCAAGATCTAATGAATTCATTAAAGTTACCAACGTGTCTGCCGGTGCTTTTCAATTTATTTATTTAATTATGTTTGCACACTTGCCCAATTTAGATTGAGAGCGTCTCGGCTTTATCTTTTGTTAGATCTAGTTGTCATCGACTCTTTCAATGTTTATCATTAGCTTGTTACTAGATCTATACGATTCATCGTTAGCCGAGCTAGATCAATCTAAGTTGTCACATGTTGTGGGTTCGTGTCGTTTAGATCTTGAGGGCTGTGTCATCGGTGAATACGGAGATCTTTGGGTTAATCTAGAGCTAGTCATCGGTGGACTAGAGATCGATTTAATCGATAGGTACGTAGGTAGTTCCTTCTTCATGGACCCCGGTCGACAAAGCTTGCCGAACACGGTTATGCTTTTAAGTCATCACGTGTTTGGGTTACTCTGATATCGCGTTTACTCACGTCGCGGTAGCTCCTTCTTACGTTGAGGGTTACAGTATACGTGCATGCGTCACGGTAGCTCCTTCTTTGCGGCGGATGTCCGTGTGCGTCTATTTGACTCGCGGTAGCTCCTTTCTTTACTGCGGGTTCGTGTACGAACATACGTCGTGGTAGTTCCTTCTTTACTGAGAAGGTTCGTGTGCGTTTACTCGATGTGGTAGTTCCTTCTTTCTGACAGCAGGTTCGTGTACATTTGCTCACGTGTGGTAGTTCCCTTCTTCTTAGCAGGTTCGTATACGTGCACTTGCGTGCGGTAGCTCCTTCTTCGTTGAGGAGTTCGTATCGTTTTACGTAGGGTGGCTCCCTCTTCATGTGTCGTGAATGTCTATTACTGATGTTCATGATTTATTTTCTTCCATGTTGTCGATTAATTCGATCTATGCAATAAGAGCTTTACATTAACACATCATGATGATCGACTTTACTTGTTCGGACATGTCTTTTATGATCGTGACGGTGATTTGTTTGCGATCATATCTTCATATTTGCTAGAGATGCATTTTATTACTCATCGACGGATAAGCTTTCATGGCTATATGTCTCTACATCTGCCTTAGAGGCCATACATGCGAGCTGTCTTGGTCTCACCGGTGGCATGTTTCGAGGATCTCCACGTTTACCTCCTTGTCAGTGCTGAGGTCAGATTGGTGGCACGCCATCGATTCAAGGCATGCGGGCCGTAGGTAAAGCTAGCTATTCCGGCTTGTCGAGTGATGCGCTTGGCGCAGGAGTAGGATTTTTGTGCCT
>JADLZK010000657.1:0-65926 GCA_015847255.1 Hyparrhenia diplandra | reverse complement strand
TCCACCTTATCTTCATGAGTCAAAAATAAAGAGTCACAATTTGTTTTCGGGTCAATACAAGATAGCCAGAGATGTAAAAGGCTTGTTTTTAGGTAGATTTGTGTGTCGAGTGGAGGGGCATCAGCTAGTGTCGTTGTTAGGTTGTAGCTCGAGGATAAGCTGCATGTCCAGGGTGGGGGTGTAGTGTTAGAGAAGTTAAGGGCCTATTGGGCCTTAGCCCATTAGGGTTAATTAGTGTCTTGCCTAGGGGCCAAATCAAACCTCCCTATATAATGAGAGGAGATGTATCAATCTAAAAATCAAGCAAGATATTAGAAGGAAACCCTTCCTCTTGCTTGCAGTGAGCGAAAGCCCCAGCGGCCAATGTTCCTAGTGCCCCTACTCCCCAAACTCTACACGCCACCAATCGTGAGAACAAGAATAGCGGCCAATCGTGTAGCACGCATGTACCGCCATCGCTCTCTTTCTTCCTCAATCCCCTCACCCCCAACCACATTCATAACACAGCTTTGCAAGTGTTAAGAACAAATCTACATCAGTGCCAAAAGAAGTTTGAGGACATTCAGCAACTTAGCCTATACCGCATGCAAAAGGAAAACATAATTTACTAGGCAGCTCGGTGCTAATGTAAGCCAAAATCTAAATATCATCAATCCGCGACTCAAATAACTACAAGTTGCTTATAAAACAAAACAGTATGCGCCAAACACATGTCAAAAGCTAAACTTTGTATCTCTTCTTCAAATCCAAAAGAAGTGTTGTCATTGTAACATAGGCACAACAATCTACACATATTGTGTACAGCAAATTATCCCTCCAAAGCTATTATTTTGAATTCTTTGCACCAGATGATAAGAAATCTATGAAAATGTAATGTGTCTAGTTAAAAACAAGAGCAGTAGTATCGTTGTAACTTCCATCGAACCAATTGAGACAATGTATCCATAAAAGCAATTTCATTTGAAATACATTAATATTTTCTAAACGCCCTAAATCGTTTGTTGAGGCGTGAACAAATTCTTCCGGCGCTATATGACCCTCTACAAGTGGTATGTTTGTGATGTTGACTATCGGCCCTATTAAATAATGTTGTATTGTATAGGGCTTCTACATAATGTTATCGTAGTATATAAGTTAACTATGATAAAGTTCGGTTGTAGACTTATGGTACAAGTTATGAATATGTTAGATATGCTAGATAGATACGGTATATACCTTCTAATCTAACATGTACCATGATCAACTTCTTGTACAAGCCATATGGGGGGCTTTCCCATACTACATAACACGTAGCAGGGGCATAGAGAAAACACATCCCGTTCCCTCAACTTTACATGGTATTCGAGAGCGAGGAAACTCCACACGGAGAAAAAACCTCATGGTGTTCCTTTGCCGTCTTAGTTAAGTTCTTCGATGCCCTCCATCGATCGCATGCGTGACGAAGAAGCTAGATCGGAAAAAAACTATCCAGATGTGGAAGCTCTAAGTCCCTTCAGCGCTCAAGGGGCGTAGCTCTTCTTGTACATCACCTCCAACCCATTGTCGGATTTCTTCTCGTGTCAAGCCGTATGATACAAACTAAGCAACAGTCAAACCCTAAACAATGTATTTCACAATTATTCACTTATAATTTGAACTTTTCAACCTTTTGATTGAATTTAGAAAAATATTTACTCTTGAGGTTTCATTTTATATCATATAAACATATCATAGCAAACGTTGTTAGTCTTGTTTATGAAATTAGTCAAACTTTTTTGAAAATAAATGACATGGGATTCTAGGAATTGATTTATTCGAGGATAGAAGTCGTCATGACCAAATCTAATCGGCATCAATTAAATTTGAAGGTAAGCATCGAGAAATGAAAAACATGTTATGAAAAATTATATGTAGGTCTCTACCGCTTTGGTATGCACAAGAACGGCTAATTATTGAAAAGGCCTACTTATCATTAATTGTAAGTATACTCCTCTATCCTCGAATAAATCAATTCCTAGAATCCATGTCATTTATTTTTAAAAGTTTGACTAATTTCATATAAACAAGACTAACAACGTTTATATGATATAATTTATATGATATAAAATGAGCACCTCATGATAAATATTTTCTAGAAATTCAATCAAAGTTTGAAAAGTTCAAATTATAAATTAAGATAATTGTAGAAATACATTGTTTTAGGGTTTGGCTTCACATTGCCGTTTGTATCATCCGGCTTGACCTGAAGAAACTCCGACAATGGGTTGGAGGTGATGTACAAGAAGAGCTACGCCCCTTGAGCGCGAAGGGGACTTAGAGCTTCCACATCGGGATAGTTTTTCCGATCTAGCTTCTCTGTCTGCATGCACCCAGATGGAGGGCATCGAAGAACTTAACTAAGATGAAGCAAGGAACACCATGAGGTTTTCTCCGTGTGGAGTTTCCTCGCTCTCGAATACCATGTAAAGTTGAGGGAACGGATGTGTTTTTCTCTATGCCCCCGGTTACGTGTTATGTAGTATGGGAAAGCCCCCATATGGCTTGTACAAGAAGTTGGATCATGGTACATGTTAGATTAGAAGGTATATACCGTATCTATCTAGCATATCTAACATATTCATAACTTGTACCATAAGTCTACAACCTAACTTTATCATAGTTAACTTACATACTACGATAACATTATGTAGAAGCCCTATACAATACAACATTATTTAATAGGGCCGATAGTCAACATCGCAAAACATACCACTTGTAGAGGGTCATATAGCGCGAAGAATTTGTTCACGCCCTCAACAAACGATTTGGGCGTTTAGAAATATTAATGTATTTCAAATGAAATTGCTTTATGGATACATTGTCTCAATTGGTTCAGTGGAAGTTACAATGATACACCGCTTTGTTTTTACCGTATTATTACATACATTTTCATAGATTTCTTATCATCTGCAAAAAGAATTCAAAATAATAGCTTTGAGGGATAATTGTTGTAAACAATATGTGTAGATTGTTGTGCCTATGTTACAATGACAACACTTCTTTTGATTTGAAGAGATACAAAGTTTAGCTTTTGACATGTGTTTTGCATACTTTGTTTGTTTTATAAGCAACTTGTAGTTATTTGAGTCGTGATTGATGATATTTAGATTTTGGCTTACATTAGCACCCATTGGCCTAGTAAATTATGTTTTCCTTTTGCATGCAAGATAGGCTAAGTTGCTCAATGTCTCAAACTTCTTTTATCCCCGATGTAGATTTGTTCTTAACACTTGCAAGCCGTGTTATGAATGTGGTTGGGCTGAGGGATTGAGGAAGAAGAGAGCGATGGCGGAAGCCGTGCTACAAGACTGGCCAAGCATCGTTCCACGCATTGGTGGCGGTTAGAGTTTGGGGAGTAGGGGCACTAGAACATTGGCCATGGGCTTTGCCCACGGCCGCAAGAGGGAAGGGTTTCCTTCTAATATCTTGCTTGATTTTAGATTGATACATCTCCTCTCATTATATAGGGAGGTTTGATTTGGCCCCTAGGCAAGACACTAATTAACCCTAATGGGCTAAGGCCCAATAGGCCCTTAACTTCTCTAACACTACACCCCACCTGGACATGCAGCTTATCCTCGAGCTACAACCTAACAACGACACTAGCGATGCCCCCTCCACTCGACACACAAATCTACCTAAAAACAAGCCTTTTACATCTCGGCCATCGTATTGACCAAAACAAATTGTGACTCTTTATTTTTGACTCATGAAGATAAGGTGGACAACCTCCGCATGCTGGACCTGCATGTGTGTGGCCACTAGGATCCCATGGAGACCATTGGAACAAGAGGGTGCACGAGTACGACAACCGGTAGTGGAAGGCGGTGGCACTAAGCGTAGATGTCCTCGCGACAACCCTGTATTGGAAGGCGTGGGCACTAAGCATTGTGTCCTCACCGTGATGAAGAAGAAGTCGCCTTTGCTATCGCGAGTTGGAGTTCGCCGACCGTGGAAACAACACCACGCCACGCCGAAGACAACAACGGAACAACGCTGTTGCTGGGTGGTCGCCCCATCGCGGGGAGGACGCGCCCAATAGCTTGCGGGTTATGGGAGAAGTTCGGGAGGTACGCCGTGAGTTGCTCACCGGGTCATGGTGGGGAGGGAGGTCGACATGGTGGAGATCGAACCTAAGATCTCTGGTACCGATGTTATGAACGTGGTTGGGTTGAGGGGATTGAGGAAGAAGAGAGCGATGGTGGCTTTTGTAAAAGAGGAGTAGGGGCACTAGGAATGCCAGCCGTGGGGCTTTGCTCACGGCCGACATGAGGGAAGGGGGTTTCCTTCTAATCTCTTGCTTTATTTTAGATTGATACATCTCCTCTCATTATATAGAGAGGTTTGACTTGGCCCCCTAAACAAGACACTAATTAACCCTAATGGGCTAAGGCCTAATAGGCCCTTAACTCCTCTAACGTCGATGTGCGCTTTGTGATCCTTGCTTGTTTATTCCGCTAGAGTTGTTGTTCTAAATATATTTTTATTCTAGGTGGAGGCTATTTAGAAGTGTGGTGGCCGGACTTGATCGTTGATGGAAGCCGCCTCCCGCAAGACATTGTGGTGGAATTCTTCGAACATCTTAAAAGTCCGGGAACCCGTGGCTTACAAGGAAATAATGGCAAGGGGAAGGAACTTGAGGTGCAATTTTTTTTATTATGACCGATTAGTTATATGTACGTGCTTATACTACAAATATAATAACAACAAAAAAGTTACGAATTCATTTAGTCACAAGCAAGTCAAGTTTAGAAGCTATAGATGAAACCCTAAGAAGATCCACAAAAGTAAGTAACCTAGATATGATTTAGCAATTATATAAAGGAGATAAATGTAGTAATCTTGTTTTCAAATCAAGTAACTTGTCATTTTGCACAACTTTCTTCTACCTTTCCTAAACAACTTGAGTTACTGGGTATGACATCATTATCATAGAAACCGGGGTGAGGGGCATGATGGTCAAAGTCTTTGGGTGTTGCTTTCTTCTTCTTTGAGGCATCACCGCCTCGTAATAATTGTGAGTTGGCGCCACAGAGGTTCCTCGGGAGAAGTTCGTGAGGTACGCCGTGAGTTGCTCGCTGGTCATGGTGGGGAGGGAGGTCGACATGGTGGAGATCGAACTTGAGATCTCTAATACCAGATGTAATGAACGTGGTTGGGCTGAGGGGATTGAGGAAGAAGTGAGCGATGGCGGTTGTTGTGCTACAAGCATGCTGCGGTACTGTTGATGCATTGACGGCGGCTAGGGTTTGGGCAAGAGGGGCGCTAGAACGCCGGCCGGGCTTTGCCCATGGCCGCAAGAAGGAAGGGGGTTTCCTTCTAATCTCTTGCTTGATTTTAGATTGATACATCTCCTCTCATTATATAGAGAGGTTTGACTTGGCTCCTAAACAAGACACTAATTAACCCTAATGGGCTAAGGCCCAATAGGCCCTTGACTCCTCTAACATGCTGTGTAGATTGTGATCCTTACATGTTTATTCCGCCCCGAGTTATTGTTCTAAATATATTTTATTCTAGGTGGAGGCTATTCGTAGTGTGGTGGCCGGACTCATGCCGATGGAAGTCGCCTCCTCAGACACGTGGTGGAATTCTCCGAACATTTAAAGTCGCGGGAACCAGGGCTTACAAGGAAATAATGGCAAGGGAAGGAACTTGAGGTGCGCTTTTTTTTTTATGACTTGGATTAGTTATATGTATGGTACTTATACTATGAATATAATAACAACAAAAAAAAGGTACAAAGTCATTTAGTCACAAGCAAGCTGTTGTAGGCTATAGATGAAACCGGCAAGATCCACAAAAGTAAGTAAGCTAGATATGATTTAGCAATTATATACGTGAGATAAATGTAGTAATCTTGTTTTCAAATCAAGTAACTTGTCATTTTGCACAACTTTCTTCTACCTTTCCTAAACAACTTGAGTTACTCGGGTATGACATAATTATCATAGAAACCGGGTGAGGGGCATGATTGTCAAAGTCTTTGGGTATTGCTTTCTTCTTCTTTGAGGCATCACTTCAGGCATGGCGCTTTATGACCTCCCCTCTATGCCTTGCGGTAATGATCTCCCCCTCTTTCCAATGCGATAAAATAAAGCGACATCGTGACTATTTTTCTTTGCTAAAGGGGTATTTCCATGGGTTTGCCTTTGGTATCGTGTTCATACTATCGTATTGAATGATCCGGTCGATTGCTTTCGGTGCATATAATGCACACAACTCTAGTTTCCGGTTGGGGCTGGCTCGACGGCTTTATACCTAATAGCCGCTTTTATCCCTCTGATCCCCGCTCGATCCAATGTGGAGACAAGGTATGTTCATCATCCCCTTCATGACTCGTTTAGGAATAACGAATTCGGTAGGTGGTTGGAGTATTTCAGGAGGAACCGTGAACGAATCCGGGTATTTGGAGTTATGAAGGTGTGGCAAAAGATATTGTGTTTTCTCGGCTTGTGTTTCTTGGCAGCTATCCGAATTGGGTATATTGGGGCTCTAGCTGAGAATCTATTTGAATTGATACTTTTCTTTTGACATCCGCGCAAGAAATATACATGTTTTGGTGATACTTCTATTAATTTGCCGGGTCTCTTCAGGGGATCCGTTGTATGGAATTAACTTGTATCCTATTTCCTCCTTGCGTAAGTTATGTAGGTATATGAAACGACCACGATTAGCATAATCGAAGATGTAAGTTCAGTGGGCAGTGCATTAATCGATGACGAAATTGAATCGCAAGAGCAAAAACGAAAAGGAAATGTTGGATGATCCTAAGCAGTTGGATGATGTGGACAATAAAGCTCAACGCAAAACCACGGGCAGAAAGAATCTGCATTCCTGTTGCTTATGACGATCTGTTCAAGAGGGGAGAGATACACACTAAGGGGAATCACTTGAAGCTTTTCAAGATTATGCGCCGGCAAGAGTTGTGAGGCCCAAAGGAATGTCACATAACTGCAAGAGCATGAGTATGATTTATCACTGCAGTGTAGCAATTTCCCCCTAAATATCGCCCAAAACCCAATGTTGGGTAAGAATTCAACGGCTATTAAATGTGGCAGAGTAGGAAGATTAAAAATGTTAGCAGGAACTTTTTTCACGTTTTAAAGTATATAATATCATTGTTTTTCATATATGCATCAAGAAAATAAAATCATTCCTTATATCAAAAAAGAATGTATAACCACTCAGTACTTCACAGAAAGTCTTAGCAAGTGCAGAAGAGCATCTCTAGACTGGTCTATACTGGAGACATGGTCCGTGTTTTAAGTTTAGAACCAAAATGAAAAGCTACAGAATAGGTGAATATATAACGTATCAGTAGTGTATCTTAGCAAGTGCAGAATTGGAGCAACTTTGACTGAAACATGGTCCTCGTCGAATTCGTTCTTTGACTGGGCGCAGCAGAGGCAGTCGTGTAAAACTTTTATAAATGGGCTTCAATGGGCGACACGCGTGGCCAATTCCCCTTCTTTTACAGCTCATCGAGGAGGCTGCAATCCAATGGACCGTATGGAGGCCCATGGAACGGTCGACGGGCCGTATGTTCGTTCTCCACGGGTAGCGGCCCATCTACTCGAAATCATCAGGGTTACTGTACTGTATACGAAAACGAACCTGTAGCTACTAGACGACAACGCTGCGGTTGCCGAAAAGCAAAATGGCCATACTCTGACTCTGGTAGCCGCGTCGGTCGTCGTCACCCACCGATCAGGCCGCTTGTCCGTTTCCGTTGCGCTGTGTGTCGCCGCCCGTTTCCAGCCCATCAACGTTTTCAAACTTCCCCCAATTATATATTAAAATATATAAATATTTATGCAAAGTAATTAGGTATCGACGCACGCAACCGATCTTTAAGTCTAGTTTTTTTCCGGGGATTTATTTGGACCGATATAAATCGTTTCCTGCCGCTATTTGGTGCCAAACAGCGCGCGCGGCTCGATTTTTGCGCGGCAAAGGTTTGATTGACGCAGAGACCAACCATACAATACATACATATAAAGGCGAGGGAGTACACCCGACTTTAGTTGTTTGCCTGTCGTCGTTTGATTATTTATACAATCGACAAATTATTTATCCGTTTCCGTTGCGCTAAATTATTATTAAAATATCTCTATGCCCATATCCTCAAATCGGTTTATATATAAAAAATTTGAATAAGGCGAAAAGGCCCCCACAAATTATTTCGAATTATTTTGAGATTATTCGAGGGGTCAGATGACTGCGATCCACTCGTATCGTAAAGTGGATGGATTATATGTCACGATGGGCGTGGTTCGGATCGCTGGAGCGGTTCGTCGAACCGATCCATAATATGGATCCAAATGGGCCCCTTTGGGACATCGTATAAAAGATTTGGATTGATGGATTGTGAACCACAAAAAATCCATTGGTTCGATCCAGACCTACACCAACCCTAGTTGCCGCAATCCTCGTCGACGGGCCTTGGAGGTGAAGCACGACGCACGGACCTGCCGACGACAAGGCAGGAGGCAATGTTTCGCCGACGGCGGCGGACGAGGAGACCGGCGGATCGACGTTTCCTGCCGCACGGGCGCGAAGACGGACCGCGCGCGGACTCTCGATTTTGGCGCGGCCGCCACGGCCCAACCTCGCGTGACCTGGCCGCGCTGTCGAGAGAGCACGGAGAGATACAGGATCGAGATATAGCAAAGAAGGCAGCCGGGGGGAGAAAGAATCACAACACCGTCGCGCGGGCCTCCATGGGGGCGTGCTTCACCGCCGGCTTATTCAAATTATTTATACAATTTAAGAAATAAATAAATTATTATTAAAATATCTCTAATAACGGAATAAGAAGAAAGCAAATTGGATGATGTTTATATATAAAAACAGGCAGGATAAGACGACCATTGGGCCCCATTGGTTCAGCACCTTAAAGCTCAACGGGGCATCCGGTGCTTATTTTTGCAAAATGGATCGCTGGATCGATATTGGTTCGCTGGTAGATTAAACACCCCGTATCGTAAAGTGGATGGATTATATGCCTTGGAGCTGGAGTGTTTCACACACAAAGTGGAAAAGGAAGGGAAGAATTTCGCCGCGGAAAGTAAAGGAAAGGAAACCAAAGGAAAAAAAAGAAGAAAAGAAGCCTGCCGTGTGCGAGCGCGCGCGCCCCAGTTGTCTCTACTCTGAAGTGAAGTTGCCCGTCGGTTTCCCGGACGATCCGCGCGGCCGCGTCGATCTGATCTAGCGTGACCGACTTCGCCGGCCGGGAGTGGAGTGGACGCGGTGGTTGGATGGACGGACCTTCTCTGACCTGGACGACGTCGACGTTGCCTTGCCTTCCCGGGCCGTCCGGGTCAAAAGCAGGGCACCGCACCGCTACTGCGGGCAATGGCAATACGAGAAGTACTTGCATGTGTCTGCGTGAGCAAGCTGTGACATCAATGTGCTGTGAGGCCTGTGCCTCCTGTGCATGTAGCCCTCGGCCGGCCCGCTCAGTATTCCAAAGCAAGGAAAGGTTTGGTGGACGGTGATCGTTTCTTGCTACGACGCGCCAACGCGCCATTACTTTGCCCACCTGCCCCGGCCTGGCACGCCTCCCTATTTTCGGCAAGCTCCTGCTCCGCGCCGCGCCGCGCCGTGCCAGCCCAACTGGCACGCACCACCCACCGCAGTCCACAGACCACAGGCCACACACGACAACTACAGTAGTAGTCCTCGTCGTCGTCGTGACACGGACGAGCACGGCCGGTGCCGGTCTTTATTTGGTCAACAGTGCTCGACTTGCGCTTTGTCGTCTCGTGACACTGACAAGGTGACACCTCCTCTCGTCTATCTATCTCCCCTCTCTTTTCCCTGACGAGCGGGCCCCGAATAAAGAAGAGTTGTGAAAAGACAAAGCGCTAGCGGACGGGACGTGCCGATGTGGGTGGGTGGCCCGTGGCCCCCGGACGTGCGAGCGAGCGTCCGTTTCTCCCATCATCCCACGACCCACGTCGCGTGTAACGCCGGATCCGACGGCACGGGGCGCGCCGCCCGCGCCGCGCAGGCGCGCAGCCACGTCGCGGACGGGGCCTATATAAAACCGCCCGTCCATCACCCCGCCGACCCGGCCGCGAACCCCCAACCAACCACCCGCTTTCCTCTCCGTCCGTGTGTGCGTCATTCCGGTGTCCAGTTTCCACGGCCGCGTGTAGTGCGCTTGCAGCGCCGGGCATCATGGAGGGCGATGGGGAGCAGGCGGCAGAGGGCCGGCGGCGCGGCGCGGAAGCGGAAGAGGGTCGGAGGCGGCGAGGACGAGGACTCAGCCGAGCTGGAGGCGGCGGATGATGCGGAGGGAGCCGAAGGGGGTGACGTGTATGGCAAGGTGCTGCTGGGCGAGGACGGCGACGACGACGAGGGGCATCGCGGAGGAGGCCGTTGCGGAGGTGATGCGGTGGCTGGAGGCGGAGATCGCGGACAACCTCGTCGCCGCGCCGTCGTCGGCGGACGCGGGGTTCGTGACCATCAACGGCTACGAGGAGAGCTGCGGGCCGTCCTTCTCCGCCGCGGCGTCCACGGTCATGGCCTCCGTCGACACCCGCGTCGGCGCGCCGCCCCCGCCGTCCGTGCCGTGGCCGTGGCCGGAGCCAGAGCCGCAGCCGGTCCTCCCTGCAGCACCGGCCGTCGTCGACGTCGACGTGGAGACTGGCGAGCCCGCCGACGAGGAGTGGCTGGTCCGGCTGCTCACCTGCGGGGCCCTGCTGGAAGGCGTCCTGTAGCTCAGTAGCAGCAGAAGTAGATGGCCGGCTAGCGTAGCGTAGTGACAGTAGTAGTCGTCGTAGTGACAGTGCAGCGCGGCACTGCAGCAGCGGCTGTGGCTGTGGCTGGCTTGGCTTTAGGCTTTTTGGACGCTTGTACAGTGGGATGGGAACCCGCCGGTTCGTTTTGGCGCGGCTCGCTCCGTCGCTTTCGTTCATCGGTCCTCAGCTTTGCTGTATGGATGGATGGGCAGGTGTTTGGTAATGGTCTCGTCTCGTCTCGTCCGCTCCTGCTTCGCAAATGGAATTCAGACATTGGTAGGAGTAGTGATCAATGGATGCAATGGAAAATGCAGTGTAGTACTAGTACCTGGTAGACATGGATTGTTATTGCTCTCAATAGCTCGTCGGTTCCCTGGGTGTGTTTAACACCCAAAATTTGGTGCAAAATTTTGGACGCATGTCACATCGTAATCAGAAGACGTTTTGCTTTGTTAGTGGTAAATATTATTCTACCATGGTGTAAATTAGCCAAAAAGAATCGCCCCGAATGCATATCTAAACGTGAATTAGTTTATTTTTTACCTACATTTAATCTTTCAATACACGTCTTGGTTTTTTTTGATGTGAATGGGGAATCTTGCTTTTTGTAGTGGAATTTGGAGAGAAAGTTGGGGTGCTAAACACACCCCTGTTGTTTTCATGCTTGTGCTGTGCTTGTTCATTCACACACGACCCCTGCTAGCGCTCTCGTACGTTCCTGATTTCTCTGTCCTGAGTCCAGATCACCATCCCATGGTAGCTGCCGGGTCCCATGTGCCGCTGTGCGAGTAGTCGATTCAAGGGGCAATATCGTTTCTGAAGTAAACGTACAGATGAAACGAAACGAAACGAAACGGTTCGGTAACTTGACGCCACTGATCAGATCCGAGCCGGGCACCGTTCGAGTACGAGAGGCGCCAAGATCGGACGCCGAGCGCCTGGAACCAGCGTTCGTAGGAGTATACTAGCTACTGACAGGAGGCACAGTCACAGAGGACTAGGGTAGGTACGCCCATGCAGGCGCGGGCCAAACTCGTCAGCGTCAATCGCTGTCGCGCCGTGCGGCCGAGCCCGGTGCCGTGTCGCCTGCCCGTGCCCGGCGCCCCGGCCTGGGCATGCTCATGCTCCAACCCCTCAGTCCCAACCCGGCGTCCCGGCCGTATGGTGTGGACGTGTGGTGCCCGTCCACTGCACGGTCCGGTCACCATCGACATCGACCGCGTGCCTGCCTGCCTCCCGACTACAGCCACGGCCCACGGACCACGGTCTGGTCGAAACGATCCGATGTGGGGGCCAGTAGTGTACCCTACCCCAATCGCAGTAGGTACCGTGCGTGGCAGTGGCACGCGTTTTCCAGGACCACGGTCCAGTCCGACTCGACGTGCCCTGCAGTACTCTCGTCGTACCCGCCGTCGACATCGATCCGTCCATCAGCCGGTCGATCTTCTCCCCACGGTCAACCGCTCGCCGGCCGCTGCCCGTTGCTGTCGATGCCATCCCGTTCGCGCCGACACGGTCTGCAGTACGAGTGCTGCTTGTACTAGTACACCACCACCCGTCGTGGATGAGAAAAAGGACGTGGGGTCGCCGCAGGATCCGATCAGGCAGAGGCAGGGCGCAAATGCTGTCCGATGCAGCCTTTCACACCGAGGCCTCAACAGGCGATCAGGCTTGCAGTTGCAGGTCCCTCGGATCCATTGGCCATTGCTGCTGCTGCGTGATTCCACCGCAACAGCCTCATGAAAACCAGCGATACACGAGATATGAAACCACCCAAAGGGCACGCAGGCGTCCTCTTCTGCATCCTCTCACTCGTTGCACTGCTACTGCATGTCTGAAGTCTGAATTCACTTCTTTACAGCTAGCACCCCCAGTACCAATGGAGTGCTCTAGGTGATTGCCTATGGGAAACACATGCATCGTTTGGGCACTCTCAAGTCTCAACACGCTGTTGCTATAGAGTTTAAACGATGTGCCAAATAATAAAAATATCTGATCATTTTTTAGGGTGGTGGTGGTTGATTCAGCGTACGCACAAGACAAGAAGTAATTGAGGCAACTCATTCCATCTCTAAAAAAAAAAAAAAAAAAAAAAACTGGGTGGGTTGACTCTTCCTATGGGTCATTCAAATAAAAAAAAAAATGTTTTATTCTCACCGAACGCTTGCATGAGTGACCTGATTCTTTCAGATCCCTTAACTCGTCCTCTTTTTTTTCACGTGAATACTATATTTTTTCGCGGTAAATTTTTTTCATTAATACTAAAACAAGTTACATCTTCTCATTACAAAAAATAAAACCAAACTATAACAACTCCATTAATGGAATACAAGGTACCTTGAAAAACAATAAATTCCACCATCTAGGATCATCATTCCAAACGGATACACCACAAACGCAAGCTCTGATCTGAACGAACAGGGCCATCTAACCATCCACCACCATCATGCTCATACCCATCACTTTTGTAAAAGAGGAGTAAACAGCTAAAACTCCACATGCAAACGTGATGAAATTGTAGTCCGCCCGACACGTCATCGACCTCATCGACGACACCTTCACCGTGATTCGCCATGGGAGAACACAAGTCCAACCGACATCCAAATAGCTATCATTGAAAACTAACTCTCATCGCCCCCGCCATGGTCGCACGGAACCACAACGAAGACAAAGGAAGGGCTGGAGTACCTTATTCTCTATCAATAATGATGTGTTCGCCTTTGCCATCACCGCCGAGGAACGACATGCTCCATCGCTCCATCGATGATCTTAACGACGCCTTTACGCCGCTGGCCATTCTCCGGAGAAACCTTGAACCTTGAAGACTCAATCTACTAGGGAAAACTTATTTAAAACGATAGATTCCCACTCCCTTCAACCCCCGGCGTGATGTTGGAGGAGAAGGGAAGGTGATCAGCGGTGGTGGAAGGCAAGAGCCGGCGGCGGTGTCCTTCTAGGGTTTGGCGGTGGCGTGACCTATGGCTTGCGTAAGGTTTTTGTATAATCATGTGAATGCTATTTAAACTGGAATGAATCGAGTCAAGTTTGGTGGTCGACTCCTCACACATCCCATGCACCGGTTTGCTCTAGTGGTGCATGCATCGACTCATGCCAAGTAAAATAATCCTATGCGTCGCTTTAGTAACACTGAAGGCCTTATGAATAAATAAAGAGAGCAAAAAGATGAGAAAATAGTTTCAAGCATATTAAGAAATAGTGTCGGTTATGGCTTCAAAAATTGAAGAAACTATCGTCAGCATACACGACAGTACCAGACATTTTGCTACATATTTGGTTAAACTTTAAAATCTTTGCCTTGACAAATACTCGTATTTTTAAACAGAAGGAATAGAAGCTAATAAGATGTACATATACCATACCAATAGCCGAAGACACCGGCGACCACCAACCAAACAATCAAATCCTGGTTGCTTAAGTTATTAACTTATAACAGAACTTATAGGATATGTATGTACAATTAAATAAGAGCTAGCTTAGCGCCAAAAATTTCTAAAATAGGCCATACAATAACGTCTAAAAGGGCGAAAGCGTAGCAGAGAAGAGTTCTAACCGCTATAGTAGTCTATTTTGAACATTGGTTTTGTGTAATCTGTTGAAATTGCTCCTGAGGAACCTCATAATTAACAATAGGAGGGAGAGAGAGGATAGAGTATAATACAACGTGTCTCGAACATTTTTACACCCAGAACAAATCTGGTGATCTTGAATACAATTTACTCAAACAACATTTTTTTACACGAGAACAAATTTAGTGATCTTGTATACAACTTGCATATCAGACGTTGAATATACTACCTCCGTCCCAAAATAAACGAATTTTTTATAGAAACTATATTTTTACCATTCGTCTTATTCAAATTTTTATGTAAATTATAAAATTATTAAAACATTATTACAATATCTTTAGTGATGTAATAAGTCATAACAAAATGATAGTATTTATTAAAAAAAATTAAATAAAACGGGAGGTCAAACACAATTTTTTACGAGTCACATAATTACGTTTATTTTGGGACGGAGGGAGTATTTTTTTTAGAAGGCTACCTTGAATTGAATATAAATAAACAAATAAATAACTATACACCACCGTCCACAGTTTCTAGTGTCGCCCTCGCTAGGCCCGCTCACACTAAAGGGGCTGCTTTAGTGTAGATTCAGCCCTCGCTCGACCCGTGTGTAGATTCAGCCCAATAACTTCAGCTCAGAAGGCCACGACTAGACAGCCCACCATGGTGCATGTGGGCCGAGCCCTTTTTCTTAATATTTTCGCACAGAAAAAAAAACTGTTACTGTACCTCCCTTCTGTACGTCCAAGAAACTGTTGCGAGTAGAATTGCGAGTCATTCTCAAAAAAAAAAAAAAAAAGTAGAATTGCGAAGTAAAGTGAATGACACAGAGTGTAGGCAAATGAACTCGTCTTCTTTATTCCATTGATCATAGGTGATATATATATACACGGTAAGAGGAGGTTACGGGAGAAAGCTTCACCATCAAGTCACGCAATGCAACCTCTCCCGTGCATATGTAGCCATACGGGGAGGGATTCCCTTGTCCGAGAGATATGTGGTTGTGACTTGGCAGCTAAGGAACCACATGAGGTGGTTAAGATGAGATTATCCTGTAGAAAATAGTCATAACAGAAACAAATGAATTCCGTCAGTGCCAGACTTTCAGCCTGATAACGTCGATAGGTCTGAGGAACAAAGCCTGGTTACACACAGACACAAAAAAACTCAACTCAAAGCTGCAGTCATCAGGCACCCTTTTTTGCTTAATTGTGGCCGCTAACCAACCTAGATTACGATCTGTTTTAGAACACCGTGCGGATAGAATCGAGAAGGTGGATCATGATTAGCCTGCATGAGCCTGAATCATTGCATGATGCAAAGCCCTTTTTATCCATTCCTCTGTCATCGGAGAAGCCATTCAGGTTTCAGGCTGCTACGTGCGAGCTAGCACTAATAAAGAGCAGACAACCAGCCTTAATTGTGCTAGTACCATTAAGACGATCGAGAACGGATAATGTTGAGGCCTCGATAATCTTAGGTTCCAAGATATAGATAATCCTTCAGTTCGTGGCAGCTAGCGCGCGCAAAAGTGCAAAGACGAAAGATGAGATGGACAGAGACTGACTCTGAAACCTTTGGGTGGAAAAAGAAACTAAACGAAGAAACGCTTTGGTTTGTCATAATAACGAAGTGTCTTTTGTTCTTGTTTGTCTTCTCTTCTCCTGCATGCAAAAAAGGAAAAGAGAGTACTCGATAGTATATGGGAAGCTTCCTGGTCAAGCCTCCCTTGCTGTAGCTAGCTAGAGCCTGGAGTGTCATGATCAGTCAGGACCAGCCACTGTCCGTCGCTACTGGGTTTGATCGAAGCCAATTCCATCCATGATCCATCCTCGACTGCAACCGAGATGAATGGAAGTGCAGTACAAAACTGAATTGTAGAGCAAGGCAAGGAGGGGAAAAGGAAAAGCCGAGGCAACAATTGCTTTGGTCTTTTGCTGGAGGCAAAGGGGCCTTGCCACTGCTGCGTGCATACCTCGATAGGTCGCTCGCTCCTCAGTCCTCACATGCCGTCTGCTTCGTTGCCAGGTTTGCATCGCAACTGCAGTCAGAGTGCAGAAGCTGCTGAACTACCCATGCCTTGACGCATGTTCGATTCAGGCATTCAGCGGTCGCTTTTCCGGTAGGCTGGCCTCGGCCTGGTCCAACTCCGACTCGTCTCTGCTTCTGTTCTGATCCCTACCCACATGAAATGAGATCGGATCAGACAAACATCAAACATCAGACAGCAGAGTGATTGATTGGCTGGCCTCTTCTTTATCACCATCAATCATCTCTTCATTCGCCAAGGTGCCAGCCAAGGGCTTAAGGCCAAAGTGGTGCGTACGGTGGGCGCGCACACCTTACAGCTAGCTTAGCTCTGCGTTAATCTCTGGATAACAGCAATGCATTTGTTGAGTAGAGTGAGGCAGCAGAATGCTCATCTTCAGAGTTGAGAATTGTTGCTCTGAAAATACTCTGAACATGCATGTGCCGTCGGCCGGCCGACGGTGCTAGTGGCAGCGGTTGTCCAGCAATGCCGATTCTGTCCTGCTACAACGGCCATCTTGCACGTGCTGGCGAAAGGCGTGAGATGGCCAGATCGGTGGGATGGGCAGTGTGAGTTGCGTTGTGTGGTGGGTGGTGGTATGGAAGTGGAAGCTCTCTCGGGCTCGGCCGTCGGCAGTGGCACATGCGGTGAACGCCTGATGTCCTCTCCTGTAGCACATAGTTTCCGCTTTATTATTTACAGTACAGAAACACCAAAGGTCCAAAGCACGAACCACAACAGGACTAATTAATCACACAGACACGCGCTAATTCAACAATAGGTTTGTGGAGCAAATAATGGACCAATGATAAAGGGAAAAGCAATAATGCAATCTCCTCTCCTCTCATCTTTTTTTCCGCTTTATTTACAGCAACAGAGGAACATCAAAGTACATTTTACACAGCACAGCAGGTCTAATCACACAAGCACGAGCTAATTCAGTAATGGCATGCGTGGTTGATCGATGAGCGGCAACACAGATAATGGACCAATGATTAAGGTAAAAGCAATGTGCCTCGTTCCTCTTCCACAAAAACAGGCGCACTGGGACCATAATTAGTGTTTCAATCAGGACTAATGGCACAAACCAGATTCTAAATATCAATGCAGGCTGTCTTTGGGGCTTATAATATCGTTACTGGGAATGCACACATATATATAACGTGCTTCGATTGCACTAATCTTTTATTTGTCCCCCCTTGCATTGCAAACAGATACTCAAGCATAATTGCGATAGGTAGCGCACTAATCATTGAACAAATAAACACTCCATGATGCCGCTTGTCAGCCCCAAATAAATTGATGTGGATAGAGTGTCCGCTCTACTAATCTAGTACTGAACCTAACAAACTCCTGACCACAAATGTGCACGTGCGCCAACTACCTGTATGCATTCTCGTCGTCTCTACATACAGGTATTAAGCCGAAGGGCATCAGACCTGGCAAATTCAGAGCATTAAGGAAAATAGTCTAACACTGCATGTGAGCCGAACTGGCACGATCGGCTGCTTCTCATGCACCCACTCCATCGGCCGTTATGCATTCGTATTGTAATCAATTGTCTAGATATGCACGCATGTTCAGAGCTATGGGCATCAAATATCTTGACACAGCCCACACAAAAATTCATCGAAGCACTTATGAAAGTGATGATCCCCACGTTGCTCTTTTCCTTGGCACGCTCTACACCTTGTCGTCTTAAGTATATCTACTCATCGTGGCCCTAAGCTTGTCAAGATGTTTTTTTCCTTACTTTTTTTTACCATGGTGTTTTGTAGTCACTATTGATGTCAACATACGGGAAAGAATTAAACTACAAACACAATGTTGATATGTGCCCTTGTGTGTGTCTAGTTGTGACGAGTGATTGTCAGAAGATAATCTACTTGGTTGAGTTTGGACACTAACAATGGCTTGAGTGTTGCAACATGTCTTTTGACTATGTTTGTGTGCATGCGTAGAGATGGTTGATAGGCATGGAGAAGGTCTAGAGATGTGTCATCCCGAGCCGATGGACGGGAACGGTGAAGGATAAACGTGATCTTAGACCGAGGGACCAAGATGGCCCAAAGGCTTACCATGGGTGGCTAACACTCGGAGACATCAACAAGCAAGAGCATATGAAGAGGAATGGGCGGTGTTAACCAAGTCAAGGCGATGATTAACCAAGTCAAGTGGAGGCGCAAGAGGACTTGGTGACTGGGTGGTCGAGGGAGATGGTGACATGTGTCGAGATCATGGAGGAGACATAGCGAATACACTTCTCTAGCTTGGTTTGGTGGCTAGGGCCTCAAAACCACCATCAGATGATTTTCGGGTTTGGGTCTCAAAACACGATAGCAGTTTCTGGCGAACGGGAAGCGACACATGATGTCATCGCGAAAAGCTTGCGTCGAGGCAAACTAAAGTTATGAAGAGCTCTCATGGTCGCTATGTGTACATATCAACATATGCACCATTTTGCACATGGGATTAAGTGGTTTAGCCTAAATATCTAAGGGCGTGTTAGGGGTTGTGTGATAGCTCTATAAATATAAGTGGATGTTTGCTCTATCCACCCCATCTCTCATGTCATCATTTTTGTAGGTTTCCCGGTCTTTAGTTTTGATTTGCTTAAGCACTACTCCCTCCGTCCCCATTTGAGTTTGTCACCCCTCGATTCCGTGCCATCTTTTTAAGATGCTTCTTCTTATTCAAATTTTTGCACAAATATAATTTATTTTGTTATGATTTATTTTATCAATAAAGATACTTGAATATTGATTATTTTATTTTATGATTTGCATAAATATTTTGAATAAGACGGATGATCAAACATTAAGTTCAAAAGTCAAAAACGACAAACTCCATGGGACGGAGGGAAATTTCATGGGACAGAGAGAGTAGTAGGAGATCTGCAATGTCGATAGGCATTCCTCTATTTTATAACAATGATCGAGATTACGAAGAAACTATAAAAATTATATATCATTTTATTTGTTAATATTCATTCGAGTCTTATGATCTGGACTAATTCATTGTTGTTGATGTGATGTGTTGGAAGTATCCAATTCTGTATTGTCAATAGAATTTGAATTATCTGAATCTATGCCTCTTTTTTTCAGCTACCCATCGTTTTCAAGGTACTTCAATAGTTTCATCAAGCAAACTAAATTTCAAGACCAGGTCATGGCCCATGAGGTGTCGAGGAACTAATGCAAAAAAAGATGGGTATGGCTCATCTCTGCTTCTCTATGTCAATCTAAATTGATGCCGTAGAAAATTTGTGGTCACACCAATTTTAATATGTGAACTTTCAGCGAACCTGCACCATTTTGTGTTTGTCATCATTCACTACAGATTATGGTTCGAGGACCTGGGCAATCTGTTGCACAAGTGCTAGGGGATAATAGTTGGGTAAGATTTGTAAATGTAGACATTATTACTGGTTCTACGCTTCCTATTAATTAGCAAGATTGGCGAGTGGAATGAAAATATCAATATATTTCTGGTACAAGAATCCATGGTATAAAGAAAATAAAAAACTTAAGCCGCAGATTGTTTTTAAAAAGTCTACCAATAAATGATATTCCTGGCAAACTCTTGTAGCAAAGTTCCAATCTGGTCCTCACCTCGCCCCCGAGTTCCAATCTAATAGCAAAAAGTTATTAGGCAACCTCGTGTTAGTTATATTGTTCTATATATGTACTTTGACTTTTGCGATAGATTTAATATTCTTCTACATATGTACTTTGGCTTTTCCAACTCACTCTGATTTTTTTTTCAAAATTTTTACTATGCAGCTTACATTTGCTTTTGAGTTCAGATTTATATATGCAACAAAGAATCTGTTCTTAGTTTGGGCTATAACAGATTGAAATATTGCACAGACAGAAAATTGGTTGAGCTGAAGGGGAATCAATCAGGTTTACATCAATATTGTGTTTGATTTCAATTTGTTTTTCTAGCCTTTTTCATCTGGACTCACTTACCTGTTCAGGTTAATCAAATTAGGCATGGCACAGAGGTAAAGATCAGACTTGGCGACGATGGAAAGTCTTTTCTTTGGGTACTAGTATTTCACGAGTTTATGCCCTCTCCACGCCAACCATGCTGGTGTCCTCCCCAAAAGCCCCCCACCACCACACACACACACACACCCCGAGATGTTTATGGTATTTTCCTGAAACTTGGTTGGAAGCATTTGTACTGAATGTTTCTGTTCTTTCACTCGGCAGTATGAAATGGGCATCGAGCATGAATGATAGTCTGTTGATCACACATACAAAAATGCACTTGTCTTAGCATCATGGTTTTCTCATTTTCTGACATCATGGTTTCTGACATTAGTGATGAAGGGGACATGGTGGCTGTTGAAGCCAGGGGAGGACACTGGGGGCTGTGCAAGTGTGCATGGAGGCAGTCGACGGTGAGTTGCGTGGCGGCCACCATAGGACACATGGAGAAGCTGGCCACACATTCCTATTGGTGTGCTAAAACGTTCTAGGCAGCAGAGGGCGACATCCCTGCAGCAAGCAGTCAACGATCTTAAAGCAAGCTTGCGAACACATGGTTGATTTAGGTCACATGTGTTTAGTTTGGTGATTGAGTGATTGTCAACGGTCAACATTTTAATTCTATTTTCTTTTATTCTTTATGCTTGGCTATGTTCACCGCACACGTGGAGTGTGTCGAAGACGTATCTCTTTGGTTCGTGTTGTGCAGGTGTGGAGCTTCGGAGATGGTAGTAGGCATTTACCGGTGAAGGGGCCAAGGAGGGGCGTCTTGGGCCGGCGGACCGCGGAGGTGAAGGACGGGCGTGAGGAGGCTTGGACCGAGGGACCGGATCGGCCGGGTGGCTAGCCATGGTTGTGACATCTGGGACATCGGCGGATGCAAGAGGGCGTGGCGGGACCCGTGTCGACGGGTCAAGACGGGCGAGCGGCGTGCGAGCAGGGCGGGAGCTCCGGATGACTTGGCGACGAGGCGGTCAAGACGGCGATGACACGCGGTCGAGGAGGTTTGGTGGTTTGTCCTCAAAACCATCGGGCGCGGGTTCGTGGTTTGGGCCTCAAAACCACGGGTCGCGGGTTTGGTGGTTTGAGCCTCAAAACCATCGGCGGGTTTCACGGGTTTGGGCCTCAAAACACAGGACGTTAGGTGGGCGGAAGGACGCTGCGTGGCGGCATCCTGGAGATTGCGTGGAGCGAGGCTGCGGATGAGGAGGCGCGGTGGCCGCCGGATCAAAAATTAACCGGAGTCGACGAAATAGCCTTAGGGTTAATGGTTTTTGGCCTATATGTATCGAAAGGGCAAAAATAGGGATGAAAAATAAGGACCATATATAGAGGATGGCAGCCATCCCCCTCTTTGCCTTTTCCATTTTCGTTTTTATTTTTCCCAAATTTTAGGTTAGCTTTTTTTAGAGGTCCCAAAGAACATCAATTTGAGTGGTGATTTTCGTTGGGGAAGGGGCCCCAAATCTCCCTGTCGTCTCCGGGCGTTTTGGATCAAAAATCCTTTTCTTTGTGCTGTGAATTATCTCCGGAATTTTGGTTGATTCCATTTGCTCTTTTGTTCTCTGTTCTTGTTTCTGTGCTGCAGACCGGCAGATCTCCGTGACCAGCAGCCAGCGGCAGGAGGCCGGCCAGCTTGGGGCTCAGGCACATCAGGCCACGAGCGCGCAGCGACCTGGGGAACGCTCGGCAGGCCCCAGCGGTTGGCAAGTCCAGGGGTCCGGCTGCTCATCCCGGCGCTCGCTCCCAAGCTCCCATCGCTCCTCTCCAGGACAGAGGCAGGTGGCCACGCTGCCCCTCTCGGCAGCTGTAGCTACACTCGGCAGGCAGCAAGCAAGGGACCGGCTCCTGTAGACTTTTGTCACGCTCGGCACCAAGTCCACCAGCAAATAAAGGTCGATTTTCTCTTCTGTGATTCGTGTCACTCAATTGATTTTTGTGCTGTGGAGTTTGCCTTCGAGCAAATCGTTTTCTCAGATCGAGTGATTCTTGTGCTTCGAGCTGCATTAGTAGACAAGTGCTAGTGCGTTTGTTTCTGTGCTCAGAAGGTGTTTGATGAAATGACTCATCAGTCTTTCAAGTGCTAGTGCGTATTTTTTTTTGTTTGGTCAAATTTGTTTCTTGCTGTACGTAATCTCCTAGCACCTATTTCAGATTGGTCAAAAGCTTTAGAATTTCTCCCGTAGTGCTTCTCAAGCATTATTTCTTTTGGAGCTTTAAATTCTCACCTTTTAATTTGCAAATTAGTTGTTTGCTTCGGTGTGTCCAGTGCACTCAGGTGGAGAGCAGCACCTCCACCTAAGCTTGTGTTTTTGCCGTGAGTAGCATGCATTAATTTCTTAATCGTTTTGCAATCCGTCTCTTGCGATGAAATTCTATCACGCCGAGGATTTTATCTAGATACTCTGTCACAAGTTGACTTGAGTATTTGGATTCGAAAACTCACTTCTTCTCTATAGAAGTTGATTGACTTTTAGTCCTCGGTTCGATCTTTTTTCTCTTTGTCGGCCGGTGGTGCGATAGTTTGAGGTGTCCGTGTTCCTAGGGAACATCCACCCAATCATTTGGGTCGTGGACATCTCGGTGCTCTCTTTGCTCGTGACACCTTGCTACTAGTTAGCACGTGTGTTACTCGCCTCTCGTTTGAGTTTGCTTTTGAGGTTGGGGGTTGAGCCAGATGACCCAAAATTGAAAAGGAAAAATTGAGACTCCCATTCACCCTCCGGGTGGCCGTTTCGGTCCTTGAATTGGTATCGGAGCCGGTTAAGGATCATATCCACCTTAATCGGTCCGTGATCCCGCAGTAAGCGACATGGAGAGGTTTGGTCACTATGGTGGCAAGCCTCCTGGAGTTCAATGGCACCAATTATCCCTATTGGAAGATTAAGATGCAAGCACATCTTATGGGGATGGATTGGAGAGTGGGGAGATTGTCGAGGATGAGAATTACCAAGTGCTAGCCGCCGAAAGCGGGTGAGGAACAAATAGCCCAACACAATGCCAACAACCGAGCGAGGAGCGTGTTGTTCTCTAGCCTCAAAAGACACGAGTTCGAGAGAGTTGCCACTTGTGAGGCCGCTCGTGAGGTGTGGAAGACACTAGAGAGCTACCACGAGGGGAACCCCACAAGTCGGGGCCCGCCTATATGAGACCTACAAGAGAGAGTACAACAACCCAATCCAACTTGATGGCGAGTCCATCGATTCTCTCTTTGCTAGGTTTTGCACGATGGCAACAAGCTTTTGAGCGAACAAGCCTTCGGAGAGGCTTGATGATCACGAAGGCGATGCGCTCTTATACGCTCACGGATCGGAAGGTGTGGGATGTGAAGGTGTCCGCAATCATGGAGTCCGCCAACTACGACACCCTCACACCCGGCGAGCTTTACAAACAAGCTCAAGTCTTACGAGATCGAGGCTCGAGATCCGTGCGGCGCCGAAGAACCCATCTGCGCCAATGTTGCTCGTCTCGGGTAAGGGCGGTTCCGGTTCTTCGCTAACCCATCACGCGATTTCTTTAGCCTTGTCTTCCTTGGTGTCTGCGCGGACGGAGGAGCGGATGGAGAGCCTTGGGATGATGAGCTTGCACTAGTCATCACCGATTCTCGCGTTCCACAACAACCGCTTGAACCGTCAGGCGTGGCGGCCCATCAAAGGGCGGATGCTTCGAGTGCGGAGATCCGGACCACTTCGTCGCCGCGTGCCCCAAGAAGAACAAGGACAAGTACTCCGGCGAGTACTACTCCAACAAGTACGACTCAGACAAGCGCGCAGGACAAGCGCGAGTACACCTCCGGCAAGCACAAGTCCAAGAAGGGCTTCGACAAGGAGGCGATCAAGAAGAAGTACCTCAAGCGTGCCAAGGAGCACAAGCACGCCTTCCTTGCTTCCCTCGAAGGCGATCTCGACAACGACTCTTCGGACGGGCAATCTTCCTCAAGCGATGAGGAGTCGGAGCGCAAGGTCGAGGACAAGCTAAATGGACTTTGCTTCTTCACCGACTCAAGCCCGGGGTTTCGCACCATGGCCCTCGATGGAGCGGTGGACCACCGGTATAGCCAAGGCACACCGAGCAACGACTCTTCTTCCTCACGAGGTACCTCCTACAATCGAATCTCTCTCGATGAGGTTGAATCTTTGGGCGATGCGCTTGTGTGTCAAGAGAAGTTGCTTAAAAAGCGTGCATAGGGGAGAGAAAGGAGTACAAGGAGAAGTGGGAGATGGTCGTGACGGAGATAGAGTTGCTTAGGAAGCTCATCGATGTCTCCCACGAGGCGAGTGTGATGCTTGTGCCGTGCATATGTCTAGCATCATGTCTTTGCAGTCCAAGTATCTTTGCCTTGCTAGATGAGCACGTTGATCCGAAGTCTAGGCGATCTTTGTTGAGTGCGTGCAAGTCTTGTCCTGACTTGCGATCTGAGTTGGCGAGAAGGCCGCCAAGCTTGCTTCGGCTTGAGAAGGCCAACTCGGATAGCACCGTCTTTGGGATGTGCTAAGTGTGAAGCTTTGGAGTTGGAGCTCATGTCTTGTAGGCATGACAAGGGGAGAGTCGAAGAGGAGATCAAGTATCTTACGCTCTGCCTTGAGTTGGGTGTCTTGTGGAGAGCCAGCAGCTTGGCATGATGATGAGTCGGTTCAAGAGGGGGGCCCGACACATCGGGTTTAGGCTTTGCTATAGGTGGGAAGGGAGAAGTCATTTATGGCAAGGTTGGTCAAGGTAGTGGTTTGAGCTCGAGTGAGAAACCAACCAACACTCCCAAATTGACCAAGATCACTCCACCTTGAGCCTACCAAGCCCATTGTGCAAGATGGCATTCTCCAAGAGCCAACTAAGACTCCACCTCCCAAACAAGTGCGGCTTCCCAAACCCGACTACCTCAAGAACCCACTTGACACTTTGCCCGGGATCCCCTCGAAACCCTTCCTAAAGCTAAGGCCACAACAAGAGTGAACTATCCACCCAAGAGAGTGAACCAACAACCACCCAAGAGAGAGGTGAGGTATCACCGTGAGTATTGCCGGAGAGATGGTCACTTGTTTGAGTTTTGCTTTTAGGAGGAAGAGGGATGCTAGGCGCCAAGTTGAGTTTGAGAACCGTGACTTGTATCACCCACCACTTGGCATGTATGAGAGGGGTGTGCGGTCGGTTCGAGACAGCTTTTTTGGCGGACCTAGAGGTAGGATGCCTCGCAGGGCTAGGCCACGCTTGTGAGACCCCGGTGGTGGTCGTGCTCCGCGAAAGTGGATGTTGATCCTCGCTTTGGGAGCTTTGAGTTTGATAGGAGGAGTGCACCACGCTTTGTTGCGCGTGGTGGGCACTTTGGGAAGAAGGGTCATGGGATGTTTGTTGTGCCTAACGCCTATCTTGGGCAAGATGGTCAACACCGTATTCTTCCAAGTTTACTAACCCCAGTGTTATGCCATTTGCTTATCCCATGTTTTTCCAATGATGTAGGTGACTAAGTCTTGTGTTCCCAAGTTTATGCTTGTTAACCCTTTGGGATCCAAGACTTGGGTTTCTTTGTCCTCTAATGTGTAGGTATGAGGACAAGGGGTGGAGAACACGTGCTTGGTGGAACTTGATTCTTTGTCGTGGTGTGATCAAGACTTGATGGTTGTCTACACCACTTTGATGGCCTCCAAGAGGCATGTGCCTTATTGTGACACCTACACACAAATTCGGTGAGCTATCATATACACTCATGCCTTGTACATTCATGATTTCCCTACTTGTGGTATCACGATAGTTGTTCATTTGCTCACTTGTATATTGCTTGCATGTATTTTACTTATACCATGGTAGGCTAGCCATCTTATTTATGATAGCTTTGTGTTATCTTGTGTACTATATGTCATGCTAGCCTTTGTGCCCTTTTATTTCCTAGTTTTATTTTGCTAGGTGTCTTTGGTTGAGGGGAGTTGTGAGTTTGCTATCCTTTTTTTGAGGGGTAGTTTTGTAGCCGATGTACGCTTGTAGCTTTAGGCTTGCTTTTGCTTTGTGCATCATCTTGTATCATATTGCATTCATCATGTACACTATTGCACCTTGAGCTTCTTGTTTATATTGATCACAATGAGACTATGCTCGTTTAGTGTAACAATTACATGTTGGTGCTTATAGCTTGTGCTCTTTCTCGCTTAATTGATATATGTTATGAGCAAAGCTGTTTTTAATGTGAACTTGCTTAACAACGATGAATCTTGCAAAATGTTCACCATTGAGATAGTTCCTAGCATGTTTAAGTTGTTGAGATCCTTTGTGCTTATCATGTATATGCTAGGTGACTATGTCTCATTCATCGAAGTTATACACTTGCTTAGATGACCACATGCTTTTATCCGCTAAAAAATCTGGAAATCTAAGCTAAGTGTATGGAAAAAAGATCGAGATGGGTCCATACCGTCCCCACATCCAAGTCTTGGGGACCGCCGCTCATTGCACTTGAGTTGAACCCGAAGCTTGGTAGTGTTTGACCCGCACCATTGTCTTAAGCTTCGATTGCTCACACGCATAGGCTTGACATGGTTGATTAGTAAGGCCGACGGTTGTGGATAACCACTCGCAACATGCTTTGTCCAATGCTTGTAAATCACGCAACTCCGATAACTTGAAGTTTTTGACAAGTGTTGGCTCTGTTTTTTGCATGATGTATAAACTGTGCAGGGGTAGTTCACTTGATATATATGTGTAGCACTTGGTAGATTTCCGGCTTACTTGTGCTATGTGCTATTCTTTTGTGGTGAACACCTTTTTTCTCGATATGCTTAAAATCAATCAAAATGCTTTCAAGTCATATTTCATATCTCTTGATCGGTTTGAGCACCGTGTTAAGCACTTGATCTTGTTGCCATGACACTACCTAGAGCATCTTCTCATTTGATTGCTATAAACTTGGAGCTCCCTCATTGCATTTTCATGCATTTCATAGCTTGATTAGTGCATTTGCCAACAAGGGGGAGAAAGATACAAAAGACAATGGATCGCATTTATCCGGGGGGAGTAGCACTTTGAGCTAGATGTGTTGAGCCTTTTGCCTCTCGCCTTGAGGGTCTAGTCGCCCGTGTGTGAAAGTAATTAGTTTGGAGCTATGCTAGTGGTGTTGAGCCTGTTCTACCTCTTCTTGAGGACTAGCTGTTTGTTTAGCTTGGTTGTGTCGAGCTTTTTGCCCATGTCTTTGGGAACCAAGTTTTTTTGCTCCATGTTTGCTATCCAAAGATTTTGTCTTAGCTTCGGTCTAGCTTTTGTTCACTTGGATGTGCTATCTTCTACCTTCTTCTCCTTTGTGTTGAATGTTGACAATGCACTCATCAAGGGGAGATTGGCGAACACATGGTTGATTTAGGTCACATGTGTTTAGTTTGGTGATTGAGTGATTGTCAACGGTCAACATTTTAATTCTATTTTCTTTTTATTCTTATGCTTCGCTATGTTCACCGGCACACGTGGGAGTGTGTCAAGACGTATCTCTTGGTTCGTTGTTGTACGTGTGTGTGGGAGAGCTCGGAGATGGTAGCCGACAAATGTGAGGTGAAGGGGCCAAGGAGGACGTCTTGGGCCGACGGACCGGCTGGAGGTGAAGGGCCGGGGCGTGAGGCTTGGACCGAGGGACCGATCGCCGGGTGGCTAGCCATGGTGGTCGACATCCGGACATCGACGCGGATGCAAGAGGGGGCGTGGCGGGACCGTGTCGATCGGGTCAAGACGGCGAGCGTCGCGTGCGTAGCGGGGGAGCTCGGATGACTTGGCGACTTCGGGGCGTCAAGGCGGGCGATGACACGTGTCGAGGAGGTTTGGTGGTTTGTCCTCAAAACCATCGGCGCTGGTTTAACGGTTTGAGCCTCAAAACCACGGTGCGGGTTTGGTGGTTTGAGCCTCAAAACCATCGGCGGGTTTCACGCGGGTTTGGGCCTCAAAAACACAGGGCGTTCGGTGGGAAGGACGGGCGTGGCGTGGCATGTACGGGAGATGCGTGGAGCAAGGCTGCTTGAGATGAGGAGGCGCTGTGGCCGTCGGATCAAAAATTAACCGGAAATGACCAAAATAGCCCTAGGGTTAATGGTTTGGCTCTATATGTATCGAAAGGAAATAGGGATGAAAATAAGGACCATATATAGAGGATGGCAGCCATCCTCCCCTCTTTCTCTTCCATTTTCGTTTTATTTTTCCCAAATTTTAAGGTTAGCGTTTTTGGGGTCTAAGAACGTGATTTGGTGGTGATTTTTCGTTGGGGAAGGAGCCCTAAAATCTCCCTGTCGTCTCGGCGTTTTGGATCAAAAATCCTTTTCTTTGTGCTGTGAATTATCTCCGGAATTTTGGTTGGATTCCATTTGCTCTTTTGTTCTCTGTTCTTGTTTCTGTGCTGCAGACCGGCAGATCTCCGTGACCAGCAGCCAGCGGCAGGAGAGGCCGGCCAGCTTGGGGCTCGGGCACATCAGGCCACGAGCGCGCAGCGACCTGGGGAACGCTCGGCAGGCCCCAGCGGTTGGCAAGTCCAGGGGTCCGGCTGCTCATCCCGGCGCTCGCTCCCCAAGCTCCCATCGCTCCTCTCCAGGACAGAGGCAGGTGGCCACGCTGCCCCTCTCGGCAGCTGTAGCTACACTCGGCAGGCAGCAAGCAAGGGACCGGCTCCTGTAGACTTTTGTCACGCTCGGCACCAAGTCCACCAGCAAATAAAGGTCGATTTTCTCTTCTGTGATTCGTGTCACTCAATTGATTTTTTTGTGCTGTGGAGTTTGCCTTCGAGCAAATCGTTTTTTTCTCAGATCGAGTGATTCTTGTGCTTCGAGCTGCATTAGTAGACAAGTGCTAGTGCGTTTGTTTCTGTGCTCAGAAGGTGTTTGATGAAATGACTCATCAGTCTTTCAAGTGCTAGTGCGTATTTTTTTTTTGGTCAAATTTGTTTCTTGCTGTACGTAATCTCCTAGCACCTATTTCAGATTGGTCAAAAGCTTTTAGAATTTCTCCCGTAGTGCTTCTCAAGCATTATTTCTTTTGGAGCTTTAAATTCTCACCTTTTAATTTGCAAATTAGTTGTTTGCTTCGGTGTGTCCAGTGCACTCGAGTGGAGAGCAGCACCTCCACCTAAGCTTGTGTTTTTTGCCGTGAGTAGCATGCATTAATTTCTTAATCGCTTTGGTAATCCGCTCCTTGCGCGATGAAATTCTATCACGCCGAGGATTTTATCTAGATACTCCCCGCTACAAGTTGACTTGAGTATTTGGATTCGGAAACTCACTTCTTCTCTATAGAAGTTGATTGACTTTTTAGTCCTCCAGTTCGATCTTTGCTCTTGTCGGCCGTGGTGCGATAGTTTGAGGTGTCCCTACTGTGTTCCCAAGGGGAACATCCACCCAATCATTTGGGTCGAGTGGACATCTCGGTGCTCTCTTCTTCTCGTGACACCTTGCTACTAGTTAGCACGTGTGTTCTTCGTCTCTCGTTTGAGTTTGCTTTTGAGGTTGGGGGGTTGAACCGATGACCCAGGCGCAAATGGTGGCTCCGGTGGCCGCCGCTTTGCCGCAACCGCAAGTAACAGAGCCCCCTCCATGGTCAACCCCATCCAGGATCCCGCGGGCGGGTGGTGGTACCGCTGTATCGCCGCATAAAAGGAGGTGTGTCTTGACCTTGTTCCCCCCAATATGGCGCGGCCGCAATATCGATAATGATGGTGCCGCCGACGCGGTCGCTTCGCCGACGCCGCAGCGCCAGTGGTCGGTGTACCACTCCCCGCCCCTCCGCCGCGGTGTGTCGACCCTTCGCTGCCGTCGTCGCCTTTGAGCCGCAGTGTGCTCCAGCCTTCCACACACCGCGGCGAAAGTACCATCAACAATCGATCTAGCGCTTTGGCCACCGCGCCGCCTTGCATTATCCTTACACGCTGTACCGCAGCTACAGAGGAGGTTGGGCGGTTAGTTACACGCACCGCCATCATATGCTGGTTTACGACTAGTAGCTAGTGTTGCATTTCTGCCAATCACTAGAAACAAGCGAAAACCCATTCATTAACGCCAATATACCGTACCGACATTCCCTGGGTAAAACTACCATGCTTCCAGTGGATCCAATGGGAACGCTAACGCTGATAGTTGGTAGATCTTGCCAAAGAAGATATTCATCTCAAAGTCGCGACGGATCTCATCATTGTAGATCACCCCAACGTATTCGTGGTATCAAGTTATTTATATTTTTCCCAAAGGAAGGCATGGTGTGTAAAAGTCTCTAATTCGGACATGGTCAAGATGACAATGCTAATGTATACACAGACCAATGCTCATAATAGGGGTAAAATAAAGTAGGTAGTAGGATAACTTGACACACACACTGAGCCACTCGATAAATATAAAAAGAATGAATAAAAAGAAATAAATCTAATATGGAGTGTGCATATCCTAGATAGTCATGTCAAGATAGCAGTATACACACATGTTCAACTCGCTTAGAGATTCCAATCTCAAGATAGCCAAGGTCTCGCCGACTATTTCGCACCTCACCACGCCAAAGAATGTGGTCCGCAAGTATTAGCACCGCCACACCCAACGCGGGGATTTTCAAGGGACTGACAAGGCTTGTTACAACTCAAGCCGCCTACCCTCAACCGTGGATGCCTTTACAAAAGATAGGCAACCCTAGCCTGCATAATTCACGCCTACACTAGTGATTATTACTCTAGCGCTGTACAAGGCTTACCCGCCCCTCGGGTCCTTCTACTGTAGAGCACTCGGGCTAAGGAACTCACTATCAATCCCGCAACCCAACATCAACCAAGGCTAACTCTAGGTAGAACCTCATCATAGCAATCTAGCTCTTTTGGCCTAAAACATGTATGTATGATAGACGGCACAAAGAGTTCTATAAGACAAGATCATGATATAGAACTATAGACTAGTTCTTCAACTCAAGATTATATCACAAGAACTTTGCTTCTAATTCAAGAACATGACTATATTGGATAAGTAGAGAGAACAAGAACAAGATGAAGAAACTCTAAAATTGCTCATACCTAATAGCTCCAGATGTCTTGTCTCCTTTTATTTCTTTGCCCAACTCCTCCTAGGTACAAACTAAAAAAAGAAGAAGAAAGAGGAAGAAGAAGAAGAAGAAGGAAAAAGAAGAAGAAAAAAGAAGAAGAAGAGGAAGAAGAAGAAGAAAGAAGAAGAAGAAAAGAGGAGGGAGAAGAAGAAGAAGAGAGAGGCTACATTGTGTGGTGTGTGTTAAGCAAGTGAGGGAGTGCCCATTTATTTATAGGACCTTCACCATGGGATTGATCCTCTTGGCTTAGCCATTTGGTACTAATCCCCGCGACCGCTTTCAAGCAAACACCTCCTCCAACTTTTCAAAGTCGAGATGGGCCGCCGTGACTAAGATGGGCCTATTTGCCTTCGAGGGCGCGTGCGGCTACGACTTAAGGTGCCTGCACCAATATTTTCGTCCGCTTGGCCTGAAACTTTGTAATGAGCACGCGGCCTTGAAAGTAAGCTTGCCGAGTATTTGTTCGTCCGAAATCCCACAGATGAGAAAGTTATGCCCAAAATATTGAACCTATGTCCCGCCGCCCGCTTATCATTTCATGTTGACTCAGCTCAATTTTGGGCTTGTGCTTGATATTGATATTTTATGGACTTTTTCTCCTCGCTTGATGTTCGTGAATGCTTCCGTGGAGGCGCCTTTTGGTGCATTTTCCACTTGGTTTTTATAAATCCGCGAAACATTATTTGGCAATTACAAGTGGAATTATGTCAATAATAAATGTATATGTGTGTGTAGTAAGGTATGTTTTCACCCTTATTGATAGAATGTTGACGCTAAAAATATGTCAAGCAGACCGCTAAATTTAGTAGTTTCTTTTGCACCGGCTCGTATATGTTGTAAGGGGCATTCGCTTCAGAGGTTACTACAAATTGCCAGCGTCTAAAATATATATAGTACGCCGCCCGAAGCATCAAGAAGTCATTATCGCCGCAGTATATATTCTTTACGCTAACAAAGACGTTAAAGGCATACTTGTATGCATATATTCTTTCGGGCGCTTCAAATGTTAAGGCATACTTATGCATGACAAAGGTAATGCGCGAGAGATCACGCATTTTTGCATTGGTTTGGCGGTGACAAGCAATCGCTAAGAATTATTAGGGCCGGGTGAAGGACCAAACGTAAGCACTGAGGGTGAATGGGAGCCTCTCTTTTCAATTTTGGGTCATCGCTCAACCCCCCAACCTCAAAAAGCTTAACTTTAAAGAAACGAAAGTGATACACATGCTAACCGGGTAGCAAGATATCAAACGCCAAGGATAGGCAATAACGAAGTCCAATCAAACAAACGTAAGATCAAATCGAGTTCACGATCAAATCACGAAAGAACCGGAAAAAGATTTCCACCACAAATTACAAATAGAGTCCAAACCAAAAGCTCACCGAAAATAACAAGTCAATCCTGGCTTCGGGTTAAGCAACTCTGTGCAAAAATGATCACAGCATTAAGATCACAAAGATATCATCATTTAGAAAATAACTTTAACACACCCAACGATGGTGAAGTTGCCGCCGCCGGTGAACCGGCCATGAACTCAGAAATAATTCCAAGAACTATCAAGTAGCCGTAAACAGAGATGTTATTCTGGGATCAAGCCTCGCTATGCACTAGACACCAAATCGACATGCGTTGATTCAATAGAAGTAATCAAGAAAGAGCAAAGTCAGAGCTTGATTCGACAATTCAAGGGATCCAAGATCAATTAAACAAATCACTACCGCACCTACTAAGCCGAAAGCACTTGCTAGCTCACGACACATATAAACTAATGATTACTCATCAAGGAAAGAAAGTGACAAATACAAAATATTTCCTAAAGTAAATACGAAGTCAGCCCCCGAAGAAAACCCAAACAACCACACAAACCAAACGAAACCCATGACCATCCCCAATACGCACGACCTATGATTTTGATCAAGAAAAACAGAGGAGAGCGTGACAGAAGGATACGGCGATAAAAAATTTCACCGTGCTCTAGAGTCGGCGAATCGGACCGAAGATCAAGTAAACACGACGCCCAACCGCCTTGTGTCTTACGCGACTAAGCCCTCACGCTGGCCTCCCTGCACTGCGACAAAGACCTGTGACACGCAATGCTGAAAAGCAAGGTCGGCTAGAAACGCATGCCCGCCAGATCCGCAAATACCTAAACTCGATCGATCTAATGGTGCCCATGCCAAAAGATTTTAATCACCGGAAGGATTGGTTCAAGACATGTCCTAGCTCGCCGCAGACAATCAAAACACCCATGAGCAACACAAACCAAAAAAGAAATCGTGAAGGGGAGAGGAATGGACTAAGAACAAAGAAAGTTGGGAAAACTAAAACAATAGCTCAAGGGCTGTGCACGTAAGTAATAACTAGTCAAATCTGTGCCACCATGGCACAAATGTTAGGGGCAGCCCTTCCCCACTCAAATTCGATACAAGATCGCGACCTCTCTACACCGAGTCTCTGAACCCTAGCTAGAAATGTGAAAAATGAGAGGCAAGGGAGGATGAAGGGGTATGCCAATCGCTAAATAGCCCCACCCCTCGCCTAAATCCACCCCTAAGAAGATACATGAGCCGCATTTTGTAACCCCTAAGGCTATTTCTCGTCGACTCGGTATCTCGATCCGACGCCACCGCTCCTCATCGTAGCCTTGCCTCCACGCAACCTCCCCCGCCATGCCGCCATCGCGGCCGCCCTTTCCGCCCTCACCGAATACTTCGGTCTTGAGGCTCCAAAACCCGCTGAACCCGTCAGGGTTTTGAGGCCCAAACCACTCAAACCTCGCCACCATGGTCTTTGAGGGCAAAACCACCAAACCTCCTCCACACGCGTCATCGCCGCCTTGACCGCCTCGAAGTCGTCAAGCCATCAGCTCCCCGCCTCAGCCGCACGCCAGCCTTGACCCGGATCGACACGTCCCCGCCATCGCCCCTTTTGCTATCCGCCGCATGTCCCGTGATGTCGCCCATCCATGGCTAGCCACTCCGCATGGGGGATCCGGCCCCTTCTGCCCAAGCCTCACGGCCCGTCTCCTCACCTCCACGGTCCGGCGGGCCCGCATCGCCCCTCCTGGGCCCTTCACCTCACCGCCGCCTACCATCTCCAGCTCCACACCCCGCACAAACACCTAACCAAGAGATACGCCTTCGGCTAATACCTCCACGCGGTGCTTCTGAAACATAAACCAAGCGTAAAAAGATAAAAGAAAATAGAGAAGTTGACTGCCGGACAATCACTACATCACAAAACTAAAACACATACCTAAATCAACCATGTGTTCGCAATCTCCCTTTGATGAGTGATTGTCACATTCAACACAAAGACAGAATAAGATAGGAGAAAGCACATCCAAAAGTGAACAAAAGCTAAAACAACCTCACTGGATAGCAAACATGGAGCAAAGACTTGGTTCCCAAAGACATGGGCAAAAAGGCTCACACAACCAAGCTAAAATGATAGCTAGTCCTCAAGAAGAGGTAGAACAAAGCTCAACACCACTAGCAAAGCTCCAAACCAAATACTATACACACGCGCCTAGACTCCTCAAGACAGGCAAAGGCTCTACACATCTAACTTAAAGCAATACTCCCCGACAAAATGCAATCACCGCCTGTATCTTTTTCTCCCTTGTTGGCACATGCACCAATCAAGCTATGAAATGCAATATGTCACAATGCAAAGCTTCAAGATTATATTCAACCAATGAGAGAGTGCTCAAAGTGGTACCATAGCAACAAACTACAAGTGCTAGCTGAGCTCAAGTTAATTTAATGATATGAAATATGACAAAAGCATTTGAGCAAATTTCAAGATCTTTTGCAAAAGGAGGTTCACCATCAAACGAAAGCACCTAGCACAAGTAGATAGGAGATCAACTAAGTGCTCAAACATGTAAACCGGGTGAACTACCCTAAGCTACCGCTCGACATCATGCTAGACATTGTCAAGGTAATAAACTTGTGTTCATTTTAGTTCAGAGTTGCAATGTTCACAAGTTACAAGAGAGCATGTGAGTGGTTATCCACATTTGCCTTGCCTTTACTAATCAACCATGTCAAGCCTATGCGGAGCAATGATTAGCTTAAGACAATGGTCTGGTCAAACACAATGAAGTCCAAGTTCATTCAAGAGTGCAAGTGAAAAGCAGCTTCCTCAACTTCAAAGTGTGGCAAAATGGACCCACTTCCCGACCTTTTTTCATCACTTTTAGCATTAGACTTCATGTTTTAGCATGGTATTATCATGAAAATCTAAGCAAGTGAATGAATCAAAGCATGAGACATAGCTACCAAGCATACACATAAAAGCTCAAAGGATCTCAACATCCTACTCATGATAGAAGCTAGCTCAAGGGTGAACCAAGATTAAGTTTCATCATTCATTAACTGTTCACATGTGAAAAAGTCGCCAAAATTTCATAACATACATCACATGATTAAAAAGAGCTCAAACTAGAAGCACTACCAAGAGCACAAACTCATTCCATTCAATATAAAAAGTGAAGCTCATAATATGCAAGTATGATACAAAAAGGCAAAAAGCAAACCTAAAACTAACCAGACATCAACTACAAAGCTACCCCCTCAAAAGGATAACACACGCTTCAACTCTCCACCTAAGCCGGGCAAAGCGGACTTGGTGAAGTGGTTTTGTGAAAATGACCGCACTGCTGTTCGTACACACATGTTGTACATCTATGTCCCCTTTTCTCCCGTGATCTCTCGTGAAATGGTACTCACCTCTATGTGTTTGGTCCGGGAGTGCGTATCAGTGGTTTTTGGCTACGCCATGTTCCCTATGCTATCACACAACAAGGGTACACCTAGAAAAGCTCGTGCCAAAGTCTCAAAGTGGCAATCATCCACAAATGGAACAACAAGCAAAGAAGCAAAAGAATATATTATACTTCTAACAAATGACCGAAGCGACACCGCATCGCTTATGATCTACTAAGACACAAGAGAAAGTACCAAGAAACCGACAGTACCAGAGGTGACTTTCTATGCATAAATTTATCAAAGATAATCGTAGGAGTCCGGATAACCGCCGTGGAGGGGTGGAAGAGGCCGAAAATTACCATAGGCCAAAAGTCGGGTAACCGCGAATACCAAGATCCTTTCACGCTCGAAGTGAGAGGTGCGCTGCTTAGGATTGAAAGCGCGCGCAAAGGCACACCGCGAACCGGATGTCCGGGCGCTGCCGCCGCGGCCACAGAAATAACCGGACATCATGCTTCTATACTTTTGATCCACGGCTCCATCCTTGTCCTCATCCGTGGCGCTGCCGCCGACATGGGCGCCGAAAAGAGGCTTGGCCTCACCCATGCTTAAACTTGGCGATCATGTCCTTCGTACTTGCCCGTGAACTAAGATCCCGGCCCTTGGTTTGCTAATTTGAAGTCCAAGGAAAGTAAGTCAACTCGGCATCATGCTCATCTCAACTCCTCGCCATAATCTCTTACAAAAACTCATACCATAGCATGTGAAGAGCCACCAAAGATGATATCATCCACATATATCCGGACTAGGAGGATGTTTGCCTTTTCCTAAGCGTGAAATGGTCTTGTCAATGTGGCCCCCATCACAAACCCTTTGGTAAAAGGAAGGCTTTCTAACCTCTCCATACCATGCTGGGCTTGTTTGAGACCATACAAAGCCTTGTACAACTTTGTACACATAGTCTGGTGTTTAGGATGCTCAAAACCCCTGGCCGCACATATACCTCCTCCTCTATGAACCCATTTAGGAAAAGCACTCTTGATATCCATCCGAAGAGCTTTTAAAGCCCTTCGAGGTTCGTAGAAGGCAAAGCAAAATCCTAATAGTTTGCGCGGCTACTGGAGCCAAGGTTTTCTCTATAGTTCCCCTCTTTCTCACAAAAACCCCGCAACTAATCGCTTTGTTTCTCACCACCACACCATCCCTACTGTTGTTTTTGAACACCCACTTAGTACCATGGATGACACTCGCCAGGAGGTGGGACTAACACCCAAACTTGGTTCCTCTCACTAAGTAGCTCATGCATGGCATTGACCCAAATCAATCCGAGCAATGCAAAGCAGCAATATCTTTTGGGGCTGCAAGAGTGGAAACAAATGCGTAATGAGCGAAATGACATGGTATAAGCTTTGAATGAGTTACCTTCCCATTAAGTCCTCCAATCATGGTTCCCCGGTGGCGACGCCGGGACGTGCCAGAGGCTGCGGCGCTGGCCGTCGCTTCTCCTCGACCGGAGTGGGAACCTCCTCAAAGTACTGCTCGGGCCTCGTGGGGTCAGCGCTCCACCTGACCCCGTGAAGTAGTGGTAGTAGGGTCCGTCCGGTGGAGCAACTGCCGCTGCCAGTGGTCGACCGGGCAAGCGGTGGAGTCGCCGATCACTCCCGCCTGCAACATCTTCCTCGCCTCCTCCACAAAGATGCTCGCTTCCATCTCATCCTTTCTTCCCCGCGACACCTTCAAACAATGTAAGAGGAACAAGACGCTAGCTCATCGAAAGTAACCCTACACGCCTCTACAACGCTGTTAGGCTCAAGGTTTAGAACTCAGAGGGCATGTGAGTGTAAAGCATATCCAAGAAAAATGCCATCCGCCGATCGAGACTCAAACTTGTCGAGATTACTCTTTTGAGAATGAAGCACCTCGTGATCCAAACACACGGAAGTGACTAACCTTGGGCAATCTCCCCAAAACCGCAGCTTTCATATGATGTCTTCTTTGGTGAAAGTAACGGCGAAAAAATAAAGTTGAGACATGGCACGCCGTGTTGATTGCCTCAAATTAAAACTTCCTGAAGTCTTGTGTTCATCGAAAGTATGGTCCTTGCCATCTCCACAAGCGTCCCGTTCTTCCGGCCAACAATTCCATTCACACGTGAACATAAGGGCTAGAAAACTGGGTGCTCACACCTCCGTTAGCAATGTAAAGATATTCTGAATCGAGTTCTTGAATCGCGGCTATTGTCATCGCTAATCGCCAATGGTCGCTCTCCTCGTAACTCCGCCGGCCTCAAAATCAGATCACGAAAGCAAAAACCGAAAAGCCTCATCCTTGCCCTCCATGAAAAAGACCCAAGAGTATTTTCTCAAAAATCGCCAACGATCATCAGCTAGACAATACCACTTCCCACCGACCGACCACCCTAGATGGACCACCTGTGGTCCATGTGAAGGATCTCTCCTGCCCCGAGGTCATAACTGAAGTAATCGGTGGTGGGAAGCAGATACCATCTTCCCGCGGATCATTGTGATGGCAAACCAAATCCTTCCTCAAATTTGAGTTTAGGCAACTCCTCGACAACCATTGAACTCAACCTCGCGAGGAGATCAAAGTCAAGTGACCTAGTCTCCTATGCCATTTCCACAAATCGCAGGAGGACCCTACCAACAAGCAACAAGATGTGCCAAAGCCTCGAGAAAAAATCAGCACGAAAGACTTGCCCAAATGGCACAATCCAAAGAAATGATCATCGCCGAGTCCAAAAACTCGGCAGAACACCCAACCTTTGAAGCGCATTCATACCCGCCGCCATGAGCAGAGACGCATGTGAGATTGAAGTGAAGGTTGGAGACGAGCCACATCCTTGAGCACAAAGTGGCTCATTGATCCCGCGACCCCGGAGATAGAATCTTCCTCTGTTGCCCCCCCTAAAGTGATATACCTTTTCGCCTTCATGGGGGTGAGGCCGAGAACCACTTGGAGTTACCGTCATGTGTCGAAATGTACCGAGTCAATGAGCCACATGTCCTCCAAAATTTTCCAAACCGTCAGACAACGAGTAGAACATGGGATGAGCATATGGCACAACATCAAGTTAGTAAACTTGGAAGAGTACCGCTGTTGACCATCTGCCCCAAATATGCATTAGGCAAAAACAACCATCCCACTCTATCTTACTAAATCGCTACCACGCACAACAAAGCGCAGTGCACTCCTCTTATCAACCTCAAAGCTCCCAAAGCGAGATCTACATCCACCGCTGAGCACCCACTTCACCAAACGGGTCTCTAAAACCGCGGCCCAAACCCTCCTCGGTGACCTCTTACCTTCAGTTTCTCAGTAAATCGCTTCTAATCAACCGCACACCCCTCTCATACATGCCAAGTGGTGGGTGATACATGTCACGGTTTCAAACTCCACTGACGCCTAGCATCCCCTCTTCCTCCTAAAGGGTAATCCTCAAATCCAAGTGACCATCTCTTCGCAATACTACAAGGATAATACTTCACCTCTCTTGGTGGTGGTTGGTTCACTTCTTCTTGGGTGATGGTTCACTCTGTTGTGGTCTTGCCTTAGAAGGGTTTCCTCGTGTGGGATCCCGGCAAAAGTGTCAAGTGGGTTCTTGAGGTGGTTCGGTTGGGAAGCCATTAATTTGTTTGGGAGGTGGAGTCTTAGTTGCTCTTGGAGAATGCCATCTTGCACAATGGGCTTGGTAGGCTCTGTGGAGTGATCTTGTCAATTTGGGAGTGTTGGTTGGTTTCCACTGGTGCTCAAAACCACTACCTTGACCAACCTTTGCCATAAAATGACTTCTCCTTCCCACCTATAGTAAAGTTTAAAACCCCATGTGTCACCCCCTTTGAATCGACTCTTCCATCATCATGCCAAGCTATGGTCTCTCCACAAGACACCAACTCAGGACAGAGCTTAAGATACTTTGATCTCCTCTTCTATCTCCCCTTGTCATGCCTACAAAGACATGAGTCTAACTCCAAAGTTTACACTTAGCACATCCCAAGCACGGTACTATCTGAGTTGGCCTTTCTCAAGCACAAATAGCTTGGCAGCCTTCTCGCTAACTCAGATCGCAAGTCTGACAAGACTTGCACGCACCAACAACATAGGCTTAGCTCTTCAAATCAATGTGCTCATCTAGCAAAGCGTAGTACTTGGATTGCAAGACATGATGCTAGACATATGCACGGCACAAGCGTCACACTGGCCTCATCAGACATCCACAAAGCTTCCTAAGCAACTTATTCTCCGCTACGCCTATCTCCCACTTTCCTTTTGTACTTTTCTCCCCTAGCGCATGCTTTTAAGCAACTTTCTTGACACACAAGCAAGACGCTTCAAAGATTCAAATCCTCATCGTGAGAGAGATTACTGTAGGAGGTAACCTCTCGAAGAAGAGTCGCTGCCGCGGCTTGGCGTTGCTTGCCACCGCCCATCGTAGGCCATGGTGCGTAATCCCCCGAGCTTGGAGCTCTGCGGAAGAAGCAAAGTCCATTTAGCTTGTCCTCTACCTTTGCGCCGACTCCTCATCGCTGAGGGAAGATTGCCCGGCCAAGAGTCATTGTCGAGGTCGTACGAGGGAGGCAAGGAAGGCATGCTGTGCTCCTTGGCACGCTTTGAGGTACTTCTTCTTGACGCCTCGTCGGGCTTTTCCCTTCTTGACTTGTGCTGCCTGAGGTGTACTCGCCAGCAAAACCGGCGCTGTTTGGAATGCATTTGTTGAAGGAGTAGTACTTCTCACCGAGTACTTGTCCTTGTTCTTCTTGGGGCACGCGGCGACGAAGTGATCCCCGATCTACCAGCACTCAAACATCCGCCTTTGGATGCGCCGCCACGCCGCCGCTCGCAAGCGCTGTTGTGGAACCACGAGAATACGATGACTAGTGCAACCTCTATCATCCTCCTTAAGGCTCTCCATCCGCTTCCTCTCACAATGCATACCCAAGGAAGACAAGGCAAAGCAAATTGCGATGGGTTAGCGTAAGAACCGAACCGCCTTACCCGGTGACGAGCAACATTCGGGCGCAGATGGGTTCTTCACTACCGATCCGAGCTCGACCTCGAAAAGACTTGAGCTTGCCGAGAGCCTGCCGGGTGATGCGCAGCGGGTGTCGAGTTGGCGCATCTACGACGCAGACACCTTCACATCCCACACCTTCCGGATCCAGAAGGCCGCATAAGAGCCGCGATCGCCTTCGCTCGTCCAACCTCTCTCTCCTCGACGCTTGTTCGCCTCGCTTGTTGCAGATCGCCCGCCGTAAAACCTAGCAAAGAGAAGAATCGGATGGACTCGCCATCAAGCCGGATGAGGTTGTTGTACTCTCTTTGTAGGTCTCAGATAGGCGGGCTTGACTTGTGGGGGTTCCCTCGTGGTAGCTCTCTAGTATCTTCCCACACCTCACGAGCGGTTCTCACAAGTGGCAACCTTCTCAAACTCGGGTTCTTTGAGGCTAGAGAACAAGACGCCCTCCTCGCCAAGTTGCTGGCATTGTGTTGGGCTATTTGATCCTCACCCACTGAAGGCTAGCACTTGGTAGTTCTCATCCTCTAATAATCTCCCACACTTCCACCTATCCCCATAAGATGTGCTTGCATCTTAATCTTCCAATAGATAGTTGGTGTCATCAACTCCGAGGCTTGCCACCAAAGTGACCAAAGTGACCAAACTCTCTCCATGTCTCAAGGATCAAGAAACCCATTAAGGTGGATATGACCCCTTAACCGCCTGATACCAATTGAAGGACCTAAACGCCAATTTAGGGGTGAATTGAGCCTCATTTTCCCTTTTCAATTTTGGGTCATCGGCTCAACCCCCAACCTCAAAAAGCAAAACTCTTAAAGAAAAGCAAGGTGTCACATGCTAACCGTAGCAAGATATCAAACCCAAATGATAGGCACAACGAAACCAACTAAACCAAGCAATATAAATTTCCTTCAATTGTATCAAATCATTCTAAAGAACCGAAAAAAGATTTAAGGACAAACTAAGACCAAAAAAGCTCAAGCCGAAAATAACAAGAATCCTCGGCTTCCGCAAATACAAAATACAGCAAAAATATAGCTAGAGGAATTAGTCACAAGATATCAAACATTTAGAAAAATAACTTAGAACACCCAACGATGATGCAAGATCTAGATTATTGGTCAATTAAATGATGAACTCAGAAAAGCTAATTCCAAGAACTATTCTAGTAGTTACACAAAAATAAAGTGATGTAAAGATCAAGCCTATTCTATGCACAATCGACACCAAATATCCAAACAAGATATAATTTTAAAGAATCAAAGAAAGAGCAGCGATTAGCTTGATTCGAGAATTCAATGGATCCAAAGCATGCGGAAATTGCAAATCACCTTTGAATTAAAGCACTTGCTAGCTCAAAGCCGCGAGTTTTGCAAATGAGTACCCAAGAAAGAAATTTGACAGCTCACAGAATTGCAGTTTGCTAAAAATAATTGCTTGACTAGATAAAAGGATGAAGTAATCAACTTGAATTGATTCAGATCAAATGAAAGCTTTGACCGCAACCTATTGAGATGATTCTGCAAACCCGATCGAAGAAAAGATGAGCGTACGAAGAGTTGTCCCGCGAAATGTCGCTCTACACCTGGTTTGGAGTCGATGAACTGAGATGGAGACCGCATGTGACGACGTTCTCAACCAGCTTGTGAATTTGCGCACTGAAGAACTGACCAATTGGCCCCTGTACCTGCACAAACCTAGACACGAGCCCCAAAAAGCGCTCGAAGAACGCAGAGGGAGCATCCTAAAAATCAACGAATTTACCGACGATCTACGAATCATGCCAAAAAAGATATTTTAATCACTGGAAGGATTGCTAGCACATGTCCTAGATCCCGCAAAATCAATCAAAAATTACCCATGAGCGACACAGCCAAAAGAAATCAGGAACAAGAGAAGAACGTGACGTAAGAACGCTAGTTAATCCAAATCAAAAACCGCTGACAAAGGTAATCGCCTGTACGGGCACGCTTGAGAGAAAAGCCACCATGGCATCACTAATCACAAAGCCCTTCCACCTCACGAAGTTTTGATACAAGATCGGACTCCTTTCACCGGTGGAACTGAAAACAAAATCCAGCTAAAAAAAATGTAAAAATGAGAGGCAAGGGGATGAAGGGGTATGCCACCGCCGCCAGTCCCATATTCCCTCGCCTAAACTACCCCTAAGATACATGAATCGATTTTGTAAACCCTAGGCTATTTTGGCCGACTCTGGTAATCTTCGATCCCACGGCCACCGCTTCCTCCTACCGGTAGCCTTGCATCCACGCAACCTCCCCGATGCCGCCACGTCCGGGCCCTTCCGCCACGGGAACGTCTCGGTTTTGAGGCCCAAACCCGCGAAACCCGCGCCGTGGTTTTGAGGCCCAAACCACGAAACCCGCGCCGATGGTTTTTGAGGGCAAAACCACCAAACCTCGACACACGTATCGCTGCCTTGGACCGCCCGAGTCGCCAAGTCATCCGAGCTCCCCGCCCGCTGCACGCCGCCTTGACCGGACAACACGGTCCTCGCCACGTCCCCTGCATCCGTCGATAACTCCAGATGCTCAGCCACCATGGCTGGGGCCACCCGGCGATCCGGCCTCGGTCCAAGCCTCACGTCCGTCCCTTCACCTCCGCGGTCCGCTCGCCCTAAGACGCCCTCCTCCTTGGCCCCTTCACCTCGCCGCCAGCTACCATCTCCGAAGCTCCACACCCGCACAACACGAACCAAGAGATACGCCTTCGACACACTCACGCGGTGCCGGTGAACATAGCCGAAGCATAAAAAGATAAATGAAAAATAGAAGGAGAATGTTGACTGCTGACAATCACTCAATCGACAAAAACTAAACACATGTGACCCTAAATCAACCATGTGTTCAGCAGTGATTGTTGGAGTACAGTATTCCGTATGCTCGTATGATTGTACCAGAGTTTAGCTGCGTTCTTTTTGAAAGATGATATTCGAAGGTGTTTTTGCCCATCTGTACGTTTCATCTCTATCTCGAAAATCTGTAGTGTCATCTGTACGTAAGAGGTTGATCTCTGTCATCAGTCAGTTTTCAGTCCGAAGAAAGAGTGATTTGTGTTATGGTGCTGTAATGATTTGTACATGGTTCTTTTAAAAAAAAAATGATCTGTATTTGTTCAAAGGTAATGAGATCCTGGTGGCTCCTGTGTTGCATTATATAGAGATCTTAGCTAGACATAAATAAATGCCACACTCAACTAGAAAAGCCATTTTTGGCCAACTTGGCTAGTCATTAACTTGCTGTTTGCATCTGGCCGGAACAGAGCAAGGATACTGTGATGAAGACAACTGGCGCGCCGACGGTTCCAGTTCAGTTCTAATTCCGGTTCCACGGTTCGTTTTCAGAGATTCTATTGAGGTCAACTTGGCAAAGATTGTTGCGCGTTTATTACCCTTTGATTTGGTTGATTGACGAAGAAGGCTACTGGACATCCTGATTTGTCTCCGGTTGCCTACTCGACATGTGTCGCCCTTCCTAGCACGACATGTCATCTGCGTGCCTGGCGGTGCTCAAGCGGTCTCGTTCTATCCCCATGAGCCATGGAAGGATCAGCAGTTGATGCACACACAAAGCGATAAAAAGACAAGAAAACAGGGTGGAAGACACACATCATAACATAAAAAGTCATTAAACTTAGAGAAACTTTTTAAGCATCTCTCTATACCATTTTTCTTCTTATATTATGAAGATATACTTTTTTTTGCCTGATCCCATCTCTAAACCATCTTCTTTTTCTGCCTTTGCAATCGTCTCCCCCTAAGAACAACTCAACCAAATTGAGTATAACCAAACATATCTCCTATATCAAGCCTTTTTCAAGGCGTCTGTGTCGTGGTTACTGTCTGGACGGTCCCATGGCGTCCAGGTCTGGTAATGTCGAATTGTCGATTAATCGTTCGTCCAGGGATGTGATTGGACGGTCCCATGGTTCGTCCATGCGTCAAGCTTGGATAAACATGGATAAAAAAAAAAAAAAAAAGTAGAAAAATGTGCTCCAACATACCACTTTTCCCTAAATAATTTTCTCTGTATCTAAAAATGGCACTCATTCCCTCGAACAAAAGTGGAATAAGCAACATTGTTTCTCAATTACCTTTCTTTCTTTTGGGTATTTACCGACTAGGTCCAATCTCGTGAGTTGTCATCGCTACTATGGCGGCACGAGCACCATAGTGAGTGGGTTCCCAAAGCAGCTTTCAGGCTAAATCTAGGAGAAGCTTTGCCAAAAATTGTTTACTAAAAAATGATTCTTTGTTGATTCTGTAGAGTGATCTCTAGAATGAACTAAGAGGCTGAGAGCCAAAAAAAAGCTACTCTAGTTCACTCCATGCATAGAGTTCATCCTAGAATCGATTTCAAGAACTACTCTCACATAGAATCAGCTTTCACAAAGGAATCTGTAGAAGGAGCTCTAATAAACTAGCTAGCCCTAAGGTGGTTATCGAATGAACAATGGGTTAGGACTTGGGCGGATAAAATGTAGTGTTTTTGATTTTCACTTCATATGCAGTGCAGTCATTGTATTTTCTTAGAAGAAGAGACATTTTTACACAAAATAATCACTTTTTTATGCGTACAAAAGAATCAGCTAGTTGGAGAATCTGGAGCGTGTCAAACAAACTCTTTTTCACAATGTTTCTCTTTTATTAATAACGTTTGGCGATTTTAGTAATTTCTCTACAACATAAAAGGGATAAAACACTCCCGAATGGTGCGACAAAGTTTTCAGTTCCCCTCTCACACCCACCATGGGATCTGGCGCCTCCCCCTCTCCCAGGCCTTGTTTAGGAAACAAATTAAACATCGGGGAATTAATCATGCATGCGACTGGTCATTAATCATGCATGTGATGGTCATTAATCACCGCATGCATGGCTAACACATCCTTCTCCTTTCCTTTTTCTTGCAACAAATTTAAAAGGAAAAAAAAATTGGTCGGTCATTAATCATGCATGCATGGTCGCTTCCTCTTTCCTTTTCTTGTAACAAATTCAAAAAGGAAAGAAAAAAAAAATCGATTGGTCATTAATCATTGCTAACGCCTTCTCCCCTTTCCTTTCTTGGAAACAAATTCAAAAAGGAAAATAAATTGTCGGTCATTAATCATGCTTGCATGGCTAACATCTCCTTCCTTTACTTTTCTTGCGACAAATTCAAAAGTGAAAAAAATACGATCGATAATTTTCCCTCTTATCTTTTCCCACAATAGCGGAAACAAATAGCCGTGGACCTTCCATCTCTTGACGCTGATAGCACCTTTGCCAGACCCGCCCAGAGCGTCAATCATGCTCTTTCAAATGAGGATTCATGACCCAGACAACAAAAAATCTCTCTCGCCGTGAAAGATTCTCTAGCAGACCCATCCTGCATCACGTGTGCAAAATGATACTTTACCGCCCGGCTCGCTCTTGTGTGAGAACCGCAGAAATAACACATTTATAGAGCACTTGTCTTCCTCTAGACACTAAGTACTCAACAAATGGGCCATTTCAAAACGATTCCGTCGAGCACACGCAAAGGAAGAGAACTCGAACAATCACGTTTATCCGAGAATCAATAATGAGTACAAACACAATACTTAATTTATTCCATACAATACCAAGTCTTAGAAATTATTTATTACAATACCAAAGTTCGAGTCTTGAAATAAGCGAGGCGGAAATGAAATAAACATCTAGCGGCGACGAAGATACAAGGATCCATCTGTTGCCCACGGAAGAATCCTCCACACAAGACTAGCTCCTATGCTCCACACACTTATGAGGGTAAATAAACCACAATTACTCAATTGTTATTTTCATAAGACTTACCGAGGAATATATATATTCCGACTCTCAAGGAATATGATAGGCTTTATGGGCTGTGGTTTGTTGTTTGCGGGGAAAAGCATTACTAAAGTAAATCCCTACTTTTCATTTATTAGCCATCTTTTAAGTTCATCATCTAGCCATTCTAAATCGTTCTACTTTCAAGCAGAGTTGAGCAATCGGAACCATCTTAATTCCATCTTCCATATTCCATATCTTACTCGATGCGGATGCCGATTGAAATCGTACCCGACCGCGGCGATCGCGAACCAATTTCCCCGGTTTGGTGCAGAAAAACCTGCGCCCGCTTGGCGCTACAAAAATCTGGCGCAAGCAAAGACCAACCCAACCGGTTCTTGCCCGAGCTCAGTCCCCGCCCCAAACTTGGACTACGAGCCACCACTACGAGTCCCGGGACTCGGTATGGTCCCTGGACCTCCAACCTTTCCGCCTCCATTCGTCGACGCGGAAAAGAGCCGGAAACCTCGTCATGAAAAGAACAGGTCTTCTCCCATAAGCAAAAAGTATGTGCGGGATAATAAGATACGTGACTTGACCACCATTCCATTGCAACGGCGGTCCTTAATTGACACGGACCGGGGAAAGCAGTGCAACCAAGCTAGCCCGTTGGCCGCGGAACATAACTGTTACACCCACGGGAACCCATACCACTTCCTGCCCGGTCACCATTTCCTTTCCACCATCTCATCATCGGTGTAGTAATATTCACCTACTTTGTGAGTAACGGGTTACTCACGCTACTAACCTAAGCATGACAACTACTCGATCTTGTACTAGTAAGACCCATAGGACAATATATATATGCATGTGGATTTCATATAACTCCTGAAAAGCGTAAATGCAAACATATATATCATATTATTCAAAAATAAGGGTTATGCAGGGGCTTGCCTTGGTCGGGCGCAAACTAAACAAAAGTCGGTCACGGGCGGCTCAGGAAACTCCTGCCCGACACAGTATCTCCTCCTCGTGCTCCTCGATGACTTCTTCGTACTCACAGTAGCCCACGGTCCCGACTTCCGCCAACTCGTTCACTACATGTATGCAATGATGATGCAATGATTTAATATATCACGGTAACAACAACTCTTAAAATAGGAACACATGCGATAAGCAACTAAGCTAGCTCTAATGACTAATGCAGCAAACTACGTACCACTTCAAAGCAAGCTATGGAACACGTATTCTATTCTAATTACTCATCATTAATTTAAAACGGATATTTAGCTACTATACAACAGTCTAGTTTGGAGTCTATAAAAATTACAGCAAGTAATATAACAATGAATTAAGGCTATGATAAAAGTTTCATGGATTTTAGAACTCTATTTCGATTTTCTACAAATTCACAAACCTAGAGAAGACTTGATGACCTTAAGAAGAAAAAAGCTAACCGCCAAGCTCATCCTCCTCTAAACTCACGCTCGACACCAGGAGCAGCTCGCGTACGCGATATCACGATGGTGCGCGGCGACTGGCAAGCTACGCACCAAAAGCTACTAACGAATCGATGGTCAAGCATCATTAGCTTACGGTGGTTCGTATGAAGGTGATGGCCAGAAGCTGGAGACAACCCAACGGGACGACCACACGCGCGGCGCTCGGCAGCAAGGTACGCCGGCGTCCGGGGCCAGTTCCGACAGGAACGACGACCGGAGGAAGCGGCGTGGTGGTTCGGCTAAGCAACTGCCATGGCTGCTCTTGGTGAGAGGGTTAGGACCGGGACGCTCAGGCTGTATGTATTTGTAGGAAGAAAGGGAAAACTCCATGTTCCTATGTGGAGTTGCGCGGTATCAATCTATGGTGTAGTGCAAGAGGGTAATGCCACTCGGGGTGCAGCGAAATCTTTGGCCGCAAGCGTTCGGACAGACTATCATAACTGCGGCTGATACACACTGACTCGGCGCTCCGCTCGGCCAATTCGAACAGGAAGTATGCAGAGACGAGGCACGTCAACATTGAAGAGCAAACGACGATGCAGTGCAACACCGCCATGGCAGGATGTGGCTTGGTTGCTAGTAAACTGGCACGTGCTCGTCCATGATAAACATGGCCTGTGCGACTGCAATGCCATAAATGGCAAGCGACGACGCCGAGCACGGCCTCGTGCACTCAGCAGCGACAAGCATCGGCAGCTAGCGGGGCAGGGTGCGGGCGGACGCGACGGCGACGCGAGGCGGCCGCCAGCAGCAACGTGCCACAGTGCTAGGAGCAGAGGCATTCAAAGTGGAAACGACGACGCTGGGCAGGGCGCAGCAGCAAGCCGACGCGAGAAGACATGCGTGGTCACGCGCGCCATAACCAGACCATGATTGGAAATACACTGACTGATAAGCATGGAGTGCAACAGTGCAGCTTGACTAATGCAATGGCTAATAAAAGGTGCTCAGCTTTGCAGTACCATGCAAGGCATCAGCGGGCACGCTGCAAGCCGCAGAGATGGACAGCAGGACAACTACAGCAAGCCGAAGCAAGGGCGGTCGGCCATGCATGCATGCACGACAATTGAAGGCAGGGTGATAACGATCAAAACACTAATCCCGTAGCTAGCAACTTAACTCAAGGTCACATATGTGTATATACGGTGTGTGTGTATATACATACATGTAGAAACTACTAGCTAAAGTGTTAGCGTGAGTTACACATATATATATCCATACATATATAAAGAAACGACTTATTCTTTCATGAAATATCTAATCCTTTTAATCATTTTGAGTTGCAAGAAACATTTATATACACTTCATCAAATGCATTATTACAAAAAACATGATGCTCGGACACGTTTTAGAAAGTTGATTACGCGGTAACACCGGGGTGTTAAGCAGACTCTACCCCCTAAAGCAAAATCTGGGTCGAGGTTTGCATGCTAAGTGTGAGGAATGGGGAGGGGATAAATTTTTAAGCGAGACAATTACCTTGATGGACTAGAAAGGAGATGGGGGATAATGCTCTAAAATATAAACTTTCAAGTTCCCAAGTTGCTTCATCTTCGAATGATTTTGCCAGCGGACTTTATAAAAATTTCACCACTTTATTTCTAGTCACTCTTTCCTTTTCGTCCCAAGATTTTTATAGGATGTCAACATATGAAAGATCGGGTTGGAGGGAAGTTCTTCAATTTCTACTACTTCTTCGAACTTCATGAAACATCTTCTCAGGCGTAGAGACATGGAAAACATTGAACCGTGACAAGATTTAGGAGTTCACCGAGGGGCGAAGCAACTTTCCCACACTTTTCCCAAACCTTGTAAGGTCAACATAGCAGGGGGCTAACTTTTCCACGAACTCCAAAGCGATGTACACCTCTCATAGGTGACACCTTTGAGATACACATGATCACCAACTTCAAACTCCACTAGCCTTCTTTTTCTTGTCCGCATAAAAGCTTTTGGCCTGAGCCGTTTCGCTTTTAAGTGAGATTGAATAACACTAACGTCTCTTGGGCTTCTTTGATTAAATCGAGGACCAAAATATCCCACGGTCTCCGCCAACCCAGTTGAGTAGGTGTCTGCATTTCTTGCCATACAAAGCCTCAAATGGTGCCATGATACTTTCTTGATAACTGTTGTTGTATGAAAACTGGTTCCAAGGCAACACTTATCCTCCCATTTCTTTGGAAAGAAATGACACAAGCTCAACATATCTTCGAGTACTTGGTTCGCTCTTTACTGCCGACCATCGTCTCTGGGTGGTAAGCTGTGCTTCCGAAGTTTAGTTCAAGGCATTCTTGCATCTGCTCCCAGAAGTGAGACATAAACAACGACCCTCTATCAGTAACAATTGTAAGGGTACTCCGTGCAAGTGACACAACCTTCTCAAAATACTGACTCAGCATATCTCTTAATTTGTATGAATAATCCGTGTGTACCTGGAATAAAATGGTTGACTTAGTGAGACATTTGGTCCACAATGACCCAAATGGAATCATATCCCTTTTGGTGTGAGGCAAACCCACAATAAAATCCATAGAAATGTCCTCCCATTTTCAAGCGAGGATGGGTAATGGTTGCGGATAACCGGGTATTGCGCGCCTGATCGGCTCACTCTTCTACAAACATCACACTCGAGAGATGTACCTAGTGATGTCTTGCTTCATATTTGGCCTACCCAATACATGTGGCGCAAATCATGATACATCTTATTGCTTCCGGGGTGAATGGACAACTTGGAATGAGCTTCTTGCATAATCTTTCTTCAAGCTCTCATGGCTTGCGGGGACCACCAAATCGATTTTGAACTCAACACACCTTGCTCATCAATACTAAAGTGAGGACCACGACCAGCGCCATTAGCTTCTTGATATGAGGAATTTCCTGAGGGTATCTTGCCTTTGCTCAAAAATAATTTGTTCAAGCAAAATCGGATACTAAAGCAATGTGTGCCAATACTTTAGAATGATTGAAAGGCATGGACTCTTCATCGGCTTGATGCAAATCTCCCACTCAATGCATCGGCTACCACATTGGCCTTTCCGGATGATAATGAACTTCCAAATCATAATCCTTGATCAACTCAAGCCACCTTAAGGTTTGCCTCATTTTAACCTTCAGATTGAGTAAAAATATATTTGGAGGCTCTTGTGATCCGTATAAATATGGACCCTGTTTCCTCAAAGAAATAATGTCTCCAAATTTTTTAGAGCGTGCACTATTGCACCTAGCTCTAAATCATGGGTGGGGTAATTCACCTCGTGCTTTTTCAGCGGGTGATGCATAAGCTATCAGCACGTCCATCTTGCATAAGCACACAACCCAATCCGCTTTTAGAGGCATCAAGCAATATACATCAAATGGTCTCCCCAATATCCTGGTGGCGAAAGCAAGAATGGAGCGATGGTGAGATAATTCTTGAGCTTGAAAGGCTTCTTCACAAGCTGGACTCCATACAAACTTGACATCCTTCAAGCAACTTGGTCATTGGATGAGCTATCTTGAAAAGCCGGGAATAAAAAACGCCGATAATAGCCCGGCCAAGACCAAGGAACCTCGAATGCGATGATGAACTCATTTGGGGACTTCCAATTTAACACATCTCTTACCTTGCCAGGGATCCACCGAGACGCCTTCAGGGTAGAACATGCCCCAAAATTCCACTCGTTTTCAGCCAAAAACTCACATTTGCTGAACTTGGCATACAACTTATGTTTGCGTGGTCGGGTCGGGACGTGCGAAGATGTTGTGCATGTTCTTCTTCATTCTTGGAATATACGAGGATATCATCAATGAACACCACCACAAACTTATCCAACTCGGGCATGAAGACTGTGTTCATGAGATACATGAAGAATGCGGGGGCATTGGTGAGACCAAAAAGACATGACTAGGTATTCATACAACCCATACCTAGTAGAAAGCTAATCTCTTGGTACATCTTGAGGTCTAATCTTTATCCGTGATACCCCAACGAAGATCGATCTTGGAGAACACCTTTGCACCAGCTAACTGGTCCAAACAAAAGCCATCAATGCGGGCAAAGGATGCGATTTCTTAATGAAGTTACCGCATTGAAGGCGATAATCCACACACATCCCGGGAAGTGTATCATCTTTCTTTTTCACAAAAATAGGCTGGACAACCATGGTGATGAACTGGACGAATGTATCCTTTTCTCTAATAATTCTTCCAATTGCTTCTTCATCTCAGCTAGTTCTTGTGGAGCCATACGGTAAGGCGCCTTGAAATTGGAGCAAAGGCTGGGCTCTAACTCAATAGTAAACTCTACTTCTCTGTCCAGGGTGGTAGTCCGGGCAAATCTTCAAAGGGAACACATCGAGGAAACTCACAAACCACGGGGAATAGAGGCAAGATCGGGAAGAAGCTTCGGCATGAGCAATAGGCGGCAAGAAGGGGCTGAAGACATGAGAAGAGACATCCAGATCCTCGAGAAGAGGAAGCCTTAACTCAACAATCCTCAATTTTCGGGGTTCAACACTACCCCATAGACACTCATCCAGTTCATGCCCAATATTGCATCTATGCCTTGACCGGCGGCACCATGGGCGAAGTCGATAGGGGTGGGGTTGCTAGTACTAAATATTTGTATACGTGCGGGTATTAATGCTCACTAAGCGCTTTTGGAGTTTTGATTCTATAGGCAATAGGGATAGCCTTAGTAGATATATTGTGCCTACATGCATACCCATAGCGATAAATGAATGTGATGCACGAGAATCAAATAACACATATCTTTGGATGAGAATCAATGGTGAACATACCGGCCATCCGCGAGCTTTCCACTGTGGAATCTCCTCGATCGCTATGAGTTGACACTGTCGGTGCGACTCACGGGCACCTTCTTCTTGACAATAGTTCTCTTCACCAATTGGGAGTTGGCTAAAGGTGGCGGCGAAAAGGCGGATTACGAGGACACTCGAGCAAAATAACCTTCTGTCCACACTTGAAGCATGCACGGCTTCATCCCTTGCATTGGGCAATTTGGCCTAGCGTCCTGAGGGCTGCTTTTCTTGAGTAGGTGCAGTCTTGAGAGAAATTTGTGACTAGTAACTCTGGCGAGAGTGGCGAGGCAATTTGTCCTCGATGGATGATAGGACATCCGCCTCACAACTGTACCTTAGTGTGGGGGTGACCCGGAAGGGGCACTCGCCACTCTTGCGCTTCCACTCGCTTGAGCATCACGCCCAGTCCCTCGGAGCAATAGCAGCATTCACCAATTCACCAAAGGTCCCGATAGCCTCGGGTGTACAACTTCTCTGTAGAGCAAAGAGACCACGGTAGAAACAATCCCACTTCTTTTCATCACCAGTATGCACATGTGGACCCGACATCTTGAGACAAATGGTTGAATCGTTCACATATATTCGACACAGCTCATATTGCCTTGCTTGAGCTCAAAATTCATTGGCTTCCTTGCCAACAACCCGGCGGGAATATAGAATTGTGGGCGATGGTGAACTCCGCCAAGTCACCTGATGGTTCGCGCTGTGTTGCCTTGAAGTTAGCCCACCGGGCACTAGCGGCCCCGAAGCTATTGTCGGCGAGAGTACACCTTACGCTCATCGGTGACATTGTTGAGCAACTCAAATTTTGTTCAAGAATCACGAAGCCAATGCTCGCGTCCGGTGGCTCTCGCGGGCGGTGTGAATGTGGGTGGGTGGGTTGCCAAGAAGTCCGGGTAGGAGCGGGGCTTCTCGGGACCCCCGCGCACCACCCCATCCCACCATTGCCACACGGGCCTCCACGAACAAACCCGCAATCAAGCGAGCCAACATATCCGTAGTGCGGGCTGACTCCCGGGTGGCTAATAACTTCGGCCATCATCTCGGCGGGGGTCATCGGAGGTGGTGGTGGAGGAAGCCGCCCCGGCTGGGGACCTCGTTACTATCCGCTGAGCATTATTGTTATCGGCACCATGCCCATTCCCACCTTGCTCCTCCCTCAGCATCACCCCTCCCGACATCGGCGCTTCCTTTGCCGAGACCTTTTAGGTTCATCCGAAATAAACGATAAACCAACCATTAGGCGGCGTCAAACCATGATAAAAGCTTTAGAGAGAAAATTGATAAGGCCTGATAAAGCGCATGATAAGGATTTTTACTAAAAATTGAAGCAATTCTTTTTTACTCATTATGCTAACAGATTACTTAGCTAAATCGTGTGTGAAGGGTATTTAAGAAATTCCACGCTTATGATGCATGGTCGACCTATTAGGCTCTCGAGCCGAATATAGCGGCAATCGCATAAAAACCTGGCACATCAGACACTCACTCTCGCACACTAACGATTCTTACGGATCGCAGGATTGGTGTACCTGCGAAAAATTGATTAGATAAACCAGTGCCACTATCTATATAGACCAATATTATAGGGCTTATATTGCATTTACGCAATTATTACGCATCCTAGTTTTTTGCTAAAGCTTTTTGTTGGTCAAATTTTTATACTTTCGAAAAATGGTTTATTAAGCTGTCGTAAACTCATTATTGGCTCCCGATACCACACAGTAAGCGAGAACCGCGAAATAACATACTATAGAGCACTTGTCTTCCTAGACACTAAGTACTCAACAAATGGGCCATTTCAAATAGTTCCGTCGGAGCACACCGCAAGGGAGAACTTCGAACAATCCATCGTTTACATCGAGAATCAATAATGAGGTACAAACACAATACTAATTTATTCCATACAATACCAAGTCTTAGAAATTATTTATTACAATACCAAAGTTGATGCGGAAATAAATAAAATGAAATAAAATAAACATCTAGCGAATGACGAAGATACAGAGGATCCATCTCTGGTGCCCACGGAAGAATCCTCCACAAGACTAGCTCCTTATGCTCCACACACAAACAAGTGCGTAAATAAACCACAGTACTCAATTGTACTCGCAAGACTTACGAAAGGGAATATATATTTCGACTCTCAAGAATATATGATATAGGCTTTATGGCTGTAGTTTTATTTGTTTGCAGAAAAGCATTACTAAAAAGTAAATCCTTACTTTTCATTTATTAGCTATCTTTTAAGTTCATCATCTAACCATTCTAGATAAGCACCTTGTTCTACTTTCAAGCAAGAGTTGAGCAATCAGAACCATCTTAATTCCATCTTCCATATTCCATATCTTACTACGATGCGGATACCAAATAAGTCGCATCGCATTAATGGCGCATTCGCTAAATCCAATTTCCCTGGGTACCCCTTTGAAAAAATACATCACGCTTTGGCGCTACAAAAATACGCCAAGCAAGCAAAGACCACAACCCCTTCTCGTTCCTCGCCGGCGTCCTGTGTCCTCGCCCCAAACTTGGACTCGAAGCCACCACTACCTGAGTCCCGGACTACCGAGATGGTCCTTGGACCTCCAACCTTTCCTCAGCCTCCATTCGGTCGGTAATCGAAAGAGCCGGAACCTCGACATGAAAAGAATAGGAGTCTTCCCGCTCCCATAAGCAAGTATTGCGGGATAATAAGATGCGTGACTTGACCACCATTCCATTACAGGGCGGTCCTAATTGACACGGGGCCGGGGAAAAGCGATCTGCAACCAAGCTAGCCCGTTGGCCGGAACATAACTTGTTACACCCACGGGAACCCATACCACTTCCTGCCGGTCACCATTTTCCTTTCCACCATCTCATCATCGGTGTAGTAATATTCACCTACTTTGTGAGTAACGGACGGGTTACTCACGCTGCAATAACCTAAGCATGGCAACTTCTCGATCTTGTACTAGTAAGACCCATGGGACAATATATATATGCATGTGGATTTCATATAACTCCTGAAAGTAAATGCAAACATATATATCATATTATTCAAAAATAAGGGTTATGCGCAGGGGCTTGCCTTGGTCAGCAAAACTAAACAAAAAGTCGGTCCGCGGCGACTCAGGAAACTCCTGCGGACGCAGTATCTCCTCCTCGTACTCCTCGATGACTTCCCCGTCTCCTGGTAAGCCCGCGGTCACGACTTCCGCCAACTTCGTTCACTACATGTATGCAATGATGATGCAATGATTTAATATACGGTAACAACAACTCTTAAAATAGGAACACATGCGATAAGCAACTAAGCTAGCTCTAATGACTAATGCAAAAGCAAACTACGTACCACTTCAGCAAGCAAGCTATGGAACACGTATTCTATTCTAATTACTCATCATTAATTTAAAACGGATATTTAGCTACTATACAACAGTCTAGTTTAAGTCTATAAAAATTACAGCAAGCACATAACAATGAATTAAGGCTACGATAAAAGTTTCATGATTTTTAGAACTCTATTTCGATTTTCTACAAATTCTGAAACCTAGAAGACTTGATGACCTTAAGAAAAGAAAAGCTAACAAGCAAGCTCATCCTCTATCTAAACTCACGCTCGACACAGGAGCAGCTCGCGTACGCGACATCACGACGGTCGCGGCGACTGGCAAACTACGCACCAAAAGCTACTAACGAATCGATGGTCAAGCATCATTAGCTTACGGTGGTTCGTATGAAGGTGATGGCCAAGCTGGAGACAGCCCAACCAGGACGGCCACACGCGCGGCGCTCGGCAACAGGTACGCCGGCGTCAGCTGGTCTCCGACAGGAACGACGACCGAGGCTTGGCGTGGTGGTTCGGCTAAGCAACTGCCATGGCTGCTCTTGGTGAGAGGGTTAGGACACCAAGACGCTCAGGCTGTATGTATTTGTAGGAAGAAAGGAAACTCCATGTTCTATGTGGAGTTGCGCGGTATCAACTATGGTGTAGTGCAAAGGGCACGGCCACTCGGGGGTGCAGCTGAAATCTTTGGCCGCAAGCGTTCGGACAGACTATCATAACTGCGGCTGATACACACACTGACTCGGCGCTCCGCTCGGCCAATTCGAACAGGAAGTATGCAGAGACGAGGCACGTCAACATTGAAGAGCAAACGACGATGCAGTGCAACACCGCCATGGCAGGATGTGGCTTGGTTGCTAGTAAACTGGCACGTGCTCGTCCATGATAAACATGGCCTGTGCGACTGCAATGCCATAAATGGCAAGCGACGACGCCGAGCACGGCCTCGTGCACTCAGCAGCGACAAGCATCGGCAGCTAGCGGGGCAGGGGTGCGAGGCGGACGCGACGGCGAGCGCGAGAGCACGGCCGCCAGCAACAACGTGCCACAGTGCTAGGAGCAGAGGCATTCAAAGTGAAGCGACGACGCTGGGCAGGGCGCAGCAGCAAGCCGACGCGAAGACATGCATGGTCACGCGCGCCATAACCAGACCATGATTGGAAATACGCTGACTGATAAGCATGGAGTGCAACAGTGCAGCTTGACTAATGCAATGGCTAATAAAGGTGCTCAGCTTTGCAGTACCATGCAAGGCATCAACGGGCACGCTGCAAGCCGCAGAGATGGACAGCAAGCAAAAGGACAAGCTACAGCCAAGCCAGAAGCAAGGGCGGTCGGCCATGCATGCATGCACGACAATTGAAGGCAGGGTGATAACGATCAAACACTAATCCATTAGCTAGCAACTTAACTCAAGGTCACATATATGTGTATATACAGTGTGTGTGTATATACATACATGTAGAAACTACTAGCTAAAGTGTTAGCGTGAGTTACACACATATATATATCCATACATATATAAAAGAAACGACTTATTCTTTCATGAAATATCTAATCCTTTTAATCATTTGAGTTGCAAGAAACATTTATATACACTTCATCAAATGCATTATTACAAAAACATGATGCTCATGACACGTTTTTAGAAAGTTGATTACGCGGTAACACCGAGGGTGTTACAGCTCTACCCCCTAAAACAAAATCTCGTCCCGAGATTTCACGTGCCTAGTGTGAGGAATGGGGAGGGATAAATTTTTAACTGAGACAATTACCTTGATGGACTAGAAAGGAGATGGGGATAATGCTCCAAAATATAACTTTCAAGTTCCCAAGTTGCTTCATCTTCGAATGATTTTTGCCCTTTGGACTTTATAAAATTTCACCACTTTATTTCTAGTCACTCTTTCCTTTTAGGGTCCAAGATTTTATAGGATGCTCAACATATGAAAAAGATCGGGTTGGAGAGGAAGTCCTTCAATTCTACTACTTCTTCGGGAACTTCGCAAAACATCTCTCAACAGGAGACATGGAAAACATTGTGAACGTGACAAGATTTACACGGGAGTTGCGGTTAAACAACGTTCCCACACTTTCCCAAAACCTTGTAAGGTCCAACATAGCAGGGGGGCTAACTTTTTCACGAACTCCAAAACGATGTACACCTCTCATAGGTGACACCTTGAGATACACATGATCACCAACTTCAAACTCCACTAGCCTTCTTTTCTTATGCATATAAGCTTTTTGGCCAGTGCAGGCTGCTTTAAGTGAGATTGAATAACACTAAGCGTCTCTTGGGCTTCTTTGATTATCAGGACCAAAATATCCACGGGGTTCCTACTTCAACCTGCTTCTGAGTGTCCCTCGTGATTTCTGCCATACAAAGCCCTTCAAATGGTGCCATCCCATACTCTCTTGATAACCTTGCTGTATGAAAACTCTCGCCCACAAGTAAAACACACTTTATCCCCATTTCCTTTGGAAAAAGAATGACACAAGCCTCAACATATCTCTCGAAAGTACTTATTCACTCTTTCCCCGTCTCACTCATCACCTACGGGTGGTAGGCTTATACGAAGTTTAGTTCCAAGGCATTCTTGCAGACCGCTCCCAGAAGTGAGACATAAACACTCCACCCCTATCAGTAACAATTGTAAAGTGTACTCCGGTGCAAGGACAATAACCTTCTCAAAATACAGCTCAGCATATCTCTTGGCTGAATAATCCGTGTCTACCGAATAAAATGAGTCGACTTAGTGAGGCGGTCCACAATGACCAAATGGAATCATATCCCCTTTAGTGTGAGGCAAACCCACAATAAAAATCCATAGAAATGTCCTACCATTTCCAAGCAGGATGGGTAATGGTTGCAGAGATAACCAGGTGTGCGCATATGATCAGCTTTCACTCTTCTACAAACATCACACCTCTAGATGTACCTAGTGATGTCTTGCTTCATATTTGGCCACCAATACATGTGCGCAAATCATGATACATCTTATTACTTCCTAGGTGAATGGGCAACTTGGAATCGTGAGCTTCTTGCATAATCTTTCTTCTAAGCTCATGGCTTGCGGGGACCACCAACCCGATTTTGAACTTCAAATACACCTTGCTCATCAATACTAAAGTGAGGACCACGACTGCGCCATTAGCTTCTTTGATATGAGGAATTTACGGTATCTTGCCTTTGCTCAAAAATAATTTGTTCAAACAAATCAGATACTAAAGCAATGTGTGCCAATATTCTTTAGAATGATTGAAAGGCATGGACTCTTCATCAGCTTGATGCAACTTAAGGCTGAATGCACGGCTACCATTGGCCTTTCGGATGATAATGAACTTCAAATCATAATCCTTGATCAATCAAGCCACCTTAGTTGCCTCGCATATTTAACTCAGATTGAGGTGCATATATTTGAGGCTCTTGTGATCCGTATAAATATGGACCTTGTTTCCAGACCAAATAATGTCTCAAATTTTTTAGAGCGTGCACTATTCTGCACCTAGCTCTAAATCATGGGTGGGTATTCATTGCTTCGCGGCTTTTTCAGGCCGGGGCGCGGATGCATAAGCTATCACACGTCCATCTTGCATAAGCACACAACCCAATCCAGCTTTTAGGAGGTAATCACAATATACATCAAATGGTCTCTCAATATCTGGCTGAGCAAGAACAGGAGCAGTGTGAGATAATTCTTGAGCTTGAAAGGCTTCTTCTATGTTTGGACTCATACAAACTTGACATCCTTGGCAAGCAACTTGGTCATTGGATGAGCTATCTTGGAAAAGTCAATGAATAAAACGCCGATAATAGCCCCAAGACCATGAAACCCATCGAATCTTGGATGAACTGTTTGGGGACTTCCAATTTAACACATCTCTTACCTTGCGAGGATCCACAGAATCCCAGCCGGTCAAAACATGCCCCAAAAATTCCACTTTCGTTTTAGTACCTAAAACTCACATTTGGTTGGAACCTTTAGCATACAAACTTATGTTTTGCGGCGTGATGGGGTAGGACTGTCTCGAAGATGTTTGTGCATGTTCTTCTTCATTCTTGAATATACCAGGATATCATCAATGAACACCACCACAAACTTGTCCAACTTTCGGGCATGAAAGACCGTGTTCATGAGATACATGAAGAATGCGGGAGCATTGGTGAGACCAAAAAGACATGACTAGGTATTCATACAACCCATACCTAGTAAAGAAAGCTGTCTTTGGTACATCTTGAGGTTCGATCTTTATATCGATGATACCCGAGCAAAGATCGATCTTGGAGAACACCTTTGCACCAAATAATCGGTCAAACAAAGTATCAATCGCGAGGCAAAGGATACTTGTTCTTAATGGTTACCGCATTGAGAGGGCGATAATCCACACACATCCGAAGAGTATCATCTTTCTTTTTCCAAAAAATGGTGATACAACCCCCATGGTGATGAACTAGACGAATGAATCCTTTCTCTAATAATTCTTCCAATTGCTTCTTCATCACCGGCTAGTTCTTGTGGAGCCATACCTGATAAGGCGCCTTTGAAATTGGAGTGATGCAGCCGCTCTTAACTCAATAGTAAAATCCCTACTTCTACATGTCCGTGGTAGTCGAGCCAAATCTTCAGGGACATCGGGGAAACTCACAAACCACGGGTGAATAGAGAGGTAAGATCGGGAAGAAGCAAAGATGAGCAATAGCCGCAAGAAGGGAGTCAAGACATGAGAAGAGACATCCAGATCCTCGAAAGGGGAAGCCTTAACTCAACAATCCTACATTTTGGTTTCAACACTACCCCATAGACACTCATCCAGTTCATGCCTACTATTGCATCTATGCCTTGACGGAAGCACCATGAACTGAAGTCGATAGAAGTGGGTTGCTAGTACTAGGCCGATCAGACTGGTATGGGTATTAATGCTCACTAGCGCAGGAGTTTTGATTCTATAGGCAATAGGGATAGCCTTAGTAGATATTATTGCCTCGCGCATACCCCGCATCGATAAATGAATGTGATGCACGAATCAAATAACACATATCTTTGGATGAGAATCAATGGTGAACATACCAGCCATCCACAAACTTTCCTCGTGGGAATCTCCTCGATCGCTATGAAGTTGATTCGTCGGTCGCGACTCACGGGCACCTTCTTCTTGACAATAGTTCTCTTCGCAATTGGGAGTTGGCTAAAAGGTCAAGGCATCAAAAAAAGACCTGCTCCCGGAGGACACTCCCGGAGCAAAGTGGCTCCTCTCTTACTGTCCACACTTGAAGCATGCACCGGCTTCATCCCCTTGCATTGGCCTAGGTCAAACCGCTGTCCCTCGAGGCTGCTGCACCTCACGAGTAGGTGCACGGCAATGCTTGAGGAGGCTGTATTTGGCCCAACTCTGTCGGGCTGGCGACTGGCTGTCCTCCTGATGGATGATAGGACATCCTGCCTCACAACCTGTACCTTCCGAGTGTGGGGGTGACGGAAGGGGCACTCGCCACTATAACTAGCTTCCACCGGCAGGCATCACGCCCAAGTCCCTCGGAGAGCAATAGCAAAGATTCACCAATTCACCAAAGGTCCTGGAGCAGCCCTCCCGGTACAACTCTCCCTGTAGAGCAAAAAGAGAGACCACGGTAGAAAACAATCCCACTTCTTTTCATCCTGTATCCACATGTGGACCCGGTATGCGAGACAAATGGTTAAATCGTTCACATATTCCAAAGCACAGCTCATATGCCTTTGCTTGAGCTCAAGAAATTATTCGGCTTCCTTGCCAACAACCTAGCGGTGAATATAGAATTGACGGAAAGCGGTAGTGAACTCCCCGCCAAGTCACGGATGGTTCGCAGGGCTATGTTGCCTTGAGATTAGCCCACCGGGCACTAAGCGGCCCCCAAGGCATTGTCGGCGGAAATACACCTTCTGCTCGCCGGTGACATTGTTGGAGCAACTCAAATTTTTTGTTCAAGAATGCGAAGGCAATGCTTTCCGTCGGTGGCTCTGCGGAGCGGTGTGAATGTGGGTGGGTGGGTTGCCAAGAAGTCCGGGGTAGGAGCGAGGGCTTCTCGGGACCCCGCGCACCACCCCCATCCCCACCATTGCCACCTGGGCCTCCACGAACAAACCCGCAATCAGCGAGCCAACATATCCATGGTGCGGGCTGACTCCCGGCCGGTGGCTATGCTTTCGGCCATCATCTCGGCGAGGGGGTCATCGGAGGTGGTGGTGGAGGAGCCCGAGGCGGGACCTCGTTACTATCGCTTGGGCATTATTGTTATCAGCACCATGCCCATTCCCACCTTGCTCCTCACGAGCATCATGACCTCCCGAACAAGCGGCTTCCGCCCCGGACCTTAGGTTCATCCTCAAACGGATAAATCCAACCATTAGGCGAGGCGTCAAAACCATGATAAAAGCTTTAGAGAGAAAAATCTGATAAGGCCCCATAAAACCGCATGATAAGGATTTTACTAAAAATTGAAGCGATTCTTTTACTCATTATGCCATCAGATTTTAACTAGCTAAATCGCGGTGTGAAGCGGGGTATTTAAGAAATTCCTGTTTATGATGCATGATTCGACCTATTCGTTCGCTCAAAGCTGAATATAGCGGCAATCGCGATAAAACCTTGGCACATCGAACACTCACTCGACACTAACGATTCTTACGGACGCAAGTTAGTAAAATACTGAAAAATTGATTAGATAAAACGATTGCCACTATCCTATATAGACCAAATATTATGGCTTATACTTATTTACGCACTATTACGCATCCTAGTTTTCGCAAAGCTTTTGTTGGTCAAATTTTATACTTTTTGAAAATGGTTTATTAAGCTCGTGAACTCATTATTGGCTCTCGATACCACTGGCGGGCGAAACCGCCTGAAATAACACATTTATAGAGCACTTGTCTTCCTCTAGACACTAAGTACTCAACAAATGGGCCATTTCAAAGCGAGTTCCGTCGAGGCCACCGCGAAAGGGAGAACTCGAACAATCCACGCTTTTACATCCAGAATCAATAATGAGTACAAAGCTTACGAATACTTCAATTTATTCCATACAATACCAAAGTCTTAGGAAACCATTTATCACAATACCAAAGTTCAGAGGCGAGCAAAACGGCTGTGAAATGAAATAAACATCTAAGCGGCTTGACGACGTAGTATACAAGGATCCATCTCAGTGCCCACGCAAGAATCCCTCCACACAAGACTGGGGCTCCCTTATGCTCCACCCTCCTCGCAACAGAGGGTGTAAATAAAACACGAGTACTCAATTGTACTTTCGTAAGACTTACCGAAGGGAGTATATATATTCCCGACTCTCAAAGGAATATGATAGGCTTTATGGTCAGCAGTTTATTTGTTTAAGAAAAAGCATTACTAAGTAAATCCTTACTTTTCATTTATTAGCCATCTTTTTAAGTTCATCATCTAGCCATTCTAGATAAGCTTTTTGTTCTACTTTTCAAGCAAGAGTTGAGCAATCGAGAACCATCTTAATTCCATCTTCCATATTCCATATCTTACTACGTTTATGCCGATGCGATTAAGTCAGACTGCGACACGGCGGCGATTCGCAACCAATTTCCCGGTGGGTACCCCGACCATACGCCGCGCTTGCGCTACAAAAATACCGCAAGCAAAGACCAACCCCTCCCGCCATTCTGCGAGGACCTCCAGTCCCCGCCCCAAACTTGGACTCCGAGCCACCACTACGAGTCGGACTCGGTATGGTCCTTGGACCTCAACCTTTCCCGCCTCCCATTCAGTCCGACGACGGAAAAGAGCCGGAAACCCGCCATGAAAAGAAACAGGTCTTCCCGCTCCCATAAGCAAGTATGTGCGCGGGATAATAAGATCGCGTGACTTGACCACCATTCCATTGCAGCGAAAGCGGTCCTTAATTGACACGACGAGGAAAAGCATGTGTAACCACGGCTAGCCCGCTGCGTCGGAACATAACTTATTACACCCACGGGAACCCATACCACTTCCCCCTCGCGTTCACCATTTCCTTTCCACCATCTCATCATCGCTGTAGTAATATTCACCTACTTTGTAGTAATGCAGAGAGTTACTCCACGCCACCAATAACCTAAGCATGGCAACTACCGATCTTGTACTAGTAAGACCCATGGGACAATATATATATATGCATGTGGATTTCATATAACTCAGCGTAAATGCAAAACATATATATCATATTATTCAAAATAGTACAGGGTAATGCACGGAGGCTTGCCTTGGTCGAGGCATAAACTGGGAAACAAAAGTCAGTCACGCGGCTCCGCGAAACTCCTGCGGCACGAGATATCTCCTCCTCGTGACTCCTCGATGACTCTCTAACCGTCACGCTGGTCAGCCCACGCACGACTTCCCGCCTAACCTCGCTTCCACTACATGTATGCAATGATGATGCAATGATTTAATATGCACTGCATCAACAACTCTTAAAATAGGAACACATGCGATAAGCAACTAAGCTTAGCTCTAATGACTAATGCAGCAAACTACGTACCACTTCAGCAAGCAAGCTTATGGAACACGTATTCTATTCTAATTACTCATCATTAATTTAAAACGGATATTTAGCTACTATACAACAGTCTAGTTTAAGTCTATAAAATTACAGCAAAGGCACATAACAATGAATTAAGGCTACGATAAAAGTTTCATGATTTTAGAACTCTAGTTTCGATTTTTCTACAAATCTCGCAAACCTAGAGAAGACTTGATGACCTTAAGAAAGAAAAGCTAACAAGCAAGCTCATCCTCTATCTAAACTCACGCTCGACACAGGAGCAGCGCTCGCGTACGCGACATCACGACGGTCGCGTAAGCGACTGGCAAAGCTACGCACCAAAAGCTACTAACGAATCGATGGTCAAGCATCATTAGCTTACGGTGGTTCGTATGAAAGGTGATGGCCAAGCTGGAGACAGCCCAACCGGGACGGCCACGCGCAGCGGCGCTCGGCAACAGGTACGCCGGCGTCAGCTGGTCTCCGACAGGAACGACGACCGAGGCTTGGCGTGGTGGTTCGGCTAAGCAACCGCCATGGCTGCTCTTGGTGAGAGGGTTAGGACCGACGCTCTCAGGCTGTATGTATGTAGAGGAGAAAAGGAAACTCCATGTTCCTATGTGAGCGCGGTATCAACTATGGTGTAGTGCAAAGGCACGCCACCGGGGTGCAGCTGAAATCTTGGTCGCAAGCGTTCGGACAGACTATCATAACTGCGGCTGATACACACTGACCTCGGCGCCCGCTCGGGCCAATCTGAACAGGAAGTATGCAGAGACGAGGCACGTCAACATTGAAGAGCAAACGACGATGCAGTGCAACACCGCCA
>JADLZK010000656.1:0-14169 GCA_015847255.1 Hyparrhenia diplandra | reverse complement strand
CCCATCCCTCTCTTATTTTTTTGAAACTTCACCGGGAGGCGTTCCCCACCTGAATTTTTTTATTTCTTTGGCCCCAAATGGCCTCATGAGGAACACATTTACAAGATGGTTATGAAAAAACTTTACAAAGGGGTATGAGAAACATCCCTCTCTTATAGCCCCTTCCTCTTCATCCTCCAAGGCCCATCCCACCTTAGTGGTCGGTACAGGTTTATTCTCTAAGGATATAAGGAACCACCTCTGAGAAGGCGAGAATGAAGGCTGTTGTGGTTCATAACTGTTTCTCAATAGAGTTGGACGAGAACATCCCATGCTGTCTGGAACTCTTGATCACACCAGGTGCACCAGCCACCAGGGAAGGTTGCAATATCAGCATTCAACACATCTGTCTGACCACTGCGGCACATAAGTGTATTGTTTCTTCCCTACGATGATATCCTGTGTTGTCAGCATCATCCTCAGCAGTGGGCTGCAATGTCACATTGCATTGCAGGTGTGCCGACGTGTGTGACACACATGCCATTTCAGGGAGGCCGATAGGATCTTCAACTGCCGTGGATAGAAGTGAGCTATAGCTATCACCAGAAGGCTTCCAATTCACACAGCTAATTGGCAAATGAAATGCATTATATACTAACTGGCAAATGAAATGCATTATATATGCTTAAAGGGTAGAAAGCTAGGTTTAGGTCAGTCTACAAAACACCCAGGCACAGACTAAGAACCAAAACTTAAGCACCTTTTAGGGGAGCATGTTTTTCCAGAAACGCTCAAACTCGTCTCCAGTTTCCGCTGGAATGTCTATATCAGCTTTCAGCTCATTTGTTCCCCTAAATACAGTCATTTGTAAACATAAGAACAATGAATGGAAGGAACTGACATTGTTCAAACTTAAATCAGAAACAAGAAACCATCCATTGGACAAATAAAAATAGCTGCAAATTTCTACAGTCTAAACATATGACTACCTCTGATGACATCTGATCTGATCTGAGTACTTTAGTACATGGTAATAAGGAAACTACAATTTTGCCCAAAAATAAAATAAAATAAAATTAGGAAACTACAATGCAGTGACCAAAGCAAAACTAGTCCATGAGTCAGGTCATAGACCGTAAAGGCCCCTATTTTGTTGGATGCATACATGCCAGACATAAGAAAGCATGAACAATTTTTCAACTACAATTAACATGATAAATCTTGTTGCTGATTTGTTGGTATCATAGGATTGACCTGGATGCACGAACAGGACCCTCGAGATTTTATCAAGAACTACGCTATGAAATACTTCAAAGAATAAAGAATTGCAATTGGCTAACCAGGTAGTTGAAAATATGACTAAAACTCCAATCTAATGATCAAGAGATTCAAAGTTAATAGAATCAAAGCTTGCTGAACGACCAAAATATAAATAATCAAATCACCTCACATAATTGGCAATCAGAATAGGATCAAGATTTGACCGCACATCCTTAATATCAGGAGACCATTTGGCAGATAATATACCCGTAATAATGACATCATCTGTAGAAACAACAAACATGGCTAAGCATAATAATGGACGGCCATTATACGCGACTAATTGCATGCAACATATTCCTCTTTTGACTTTTTCATCTTGGAAATAACAAGAAACCAACATTAAAATGTTATAAGTGAACTGTTCAAGCTGATCCAAACAATAGCAAAGCTTCTGGATTTTTTTAGCTCTGAACACAACTGGATTAAAAAAAAAAAAAAAAAAAAAAAAGAGGACAGGATAGGGGCTGAGAACATGAAGGACCATAGTCGTTCCACATGATCCTATGGATAAATCACAAAGAGGCTGCTTACCTCCTGCTTTAATGCTATCAACAAGGTCATCCATCAAAATTACAGGCATGGAGCGGGGTATCGACCCAATACCAAGAAGCTGTACATTCTCTTGAATTTTGATTTCTTGGTAATCACGGCAAATGGTGCTACCTTCTACAAACTCAAAAGAAGCACTTGTACAGCCACTTGAAGCCTAGATGCAGAGCAAAATTATAAGTATTAGCTTCCATACAGTTCAAGCAAAAGTACAACCAATTATAAAATAGTACTCCTATCACATAGAACAATGCAAATTTTCACCACATGTTGACAGATACATGTAGAAAAAAAAAAAAAAAAGAATCTACTAAGGAAATCAAATACCTTTGGGCACAATGGAGGAAGATTTATACGATTCCTAGCCTCCAGCTCAGGATAGACCTCGAAGCTGTTCAAGATAAAGAAAATATAGGTATTGTATATCCAGTGTGTTAAGGTATGACCACAATGTTCAACAATTCTTCTTAGAAGAAATGATGAGGTCAGAACATTTCTTGCTATATGTCAACTTGTCAAGTCACAAAATTATCATCTGGAACTTTATATAAACTTTCAAGGCAATCAACAAACAGTTTTCGACTCTGAATATCCCCACCAATTTCTTGAAATAATGAGACTCCTGCTAATGGATCTTTTCATTTACAGACTTAAGTAGCCCAGATAGGCTTCCCATTTGGATGGGTGAAACATTTCTGATTCTGAGCGGAATCACTTGAATTGAATCTCTACTAGATGCTGAAAATCTAGTAACGTTTCACCCTGAATCACCTTGAAACATTTCTCATTTTAACACTGGGAAGGAGTATCGACCAAAAGGTTGTTTCCAGCCGATTCTAGTTCATTTCAGCTAGTATCTGGATTAGTAGCAAAACGAATTGAGCAAGTGATTCTGTTTCAACAGAGAATAGTTTTTAGGGAGAATCTGTCACTACCAATCGGGTCTTTAGTGTCCTTAGTGTTACAAAAATGTAACAGAAATCATATAAATTTGCCAGCCCAGCTAGAAATATGAAACTCCACTTTAGTTTTAGGAAATCACTTCTCACTTTTTTAAGTGAAGCTTCTACTTAACCAGCTTAATCGGTAGGCCACCATATGAAATAGCAGAACTGTTCTGATACGAAATTAATGGTGATGCTTCACCAACCACCAACCAGCCATATTAGTGTACATATTGAAAAGGTCCTGAAACATGCATCACAAACCTGTGTTTGCACTTCCTGCACATGTAGCACCTCTCATACTCAATCATCTTCACGCCACCTGTTCTGATCACAGTTCCCTTCAGGGCAATCAATTTCCTCATGTGCTTGACCCTCACCTTTCCAATACTTGGGGAGACCTCTGCAAAAGTGCAAAACACTTCCATCAGCACCAAACTACGAATAAATGATGAAGTGGCCCGCCAAGTAGCGCGAGCAAATCACCACACAGGCATTCGAACGAGCACAGGAGTTGCACACATGTGCACCTGGGGACTCTAGCGGTGATCCAGTGACATCGATACGCACATGCACGGACTTCTTCGTTTCTATGGTTTTCGAATCCCCCAGTTTCTTCCACACCTTGTCCTGAAAGGCAATATTAAGGTTTCAGAAAAAGGATGAGGAACGAGCATGGAGATGCAGGAGGCGGTCGTACGCTCAGATGGTTCGCTGACCTGGGCCCTTTGTGCGGCGTCTTTGAGGAATGGCAGATACTCATGGGGATCTGAGTAGAGATCGCCGGCGAACTTGGGGTCGAACTCCATAAGCTCAGCGAATCTGCGAGAGGAGATGGGGTTAGCAGTCGCAAAAAAAAAAAAAAAAAAAAAAAAAAAAAAAGGAGACGGGGTTAGGGTTTGGTAAAGGAACGGGAACGGGAGGAGCTGATCAGGAGGACGCACTCGATAACGAGCGGGAAGTGGAGCTTGGAGGGATCGTCATCGAGGAGGATGCGGTGAATATCATCGAAGTAGGAATCGAAGAGGAAGTCCTCAAGCTTCTGCGGCGCCGCCGCGGCGGGCTTCTCGACCTCGTCCTCCTCCGACAAGTACATTTGGGCGGCGGTGGGGATTTGGGCGGGAAACGGCGGAGGGAGGAGGCGATGATGGCCAGAGTTGGTGTTAACAGGATGGAGCGGCTCTGTAGAGTGGTGGGCTTGGGGAAAACACTACTGACTGATTTGTTCCGTGGGCTACGTGCTGAAACCAAATTTGGCAGGCCCAGATAAGGGGAACTCGCCGGTGATGGTTTTGGTGGCCCGACTGGTCTCGTTTGGTTTATTGGAGTGCTTAGTATAAAGTTTTTGCTTTTGAAGGTTTTATCTTTTTTTTTTTTTTTATTTATTTGGCTGAAAAAAAATCACTAATCTTTTTACACAAAGGTAAAGGTAAATTGAAAAAACAACTATTTTTTTTATACATTCGCTTAAACAATGGTTTAGTCTATTTATACACTATTTCAACGCTATATACGGGGTTTTCACGTTTACACGGCAGTTTATCTGAACATTTTTTTAAGTAACCGGCAGTTTTTCAGTGAACAATAACAAGTAAAACTTGACAAGCAAAACCCCTCAAGAACATCAAGAAAGCTATTTACTGCACCAGTAGACACAAACGCGCTCGCAGAGACAGACAAACTACTACTACTGCGTGCAATGCAAATGCCTGTGCACAAACTACTACTCCTGCGTGCAATGCAAATGCCTGTGCCGCCGCTGCGCGCCAGCGCTTACCTGCGTGCATGTACGCTCTTTACACGGCACGGCACAGCACTGCGCGACCAGCTAGTCAGCTCTGCCTTGTTGTGCCCTTGCTCGCCTTTTAAAGCACCTGCCATCCTTTTTTTTTCTTTTGAAAAAAAGGACCTGGCATCTTCTGCAGCGCTCCCCTGTACAGAGTGTGGCCAAGGTTGACGGTTGACGCTTCCAAACACGCGCGCGCGCGCCCATGCATCGCCTATCGGCATCCGACTCTCTCGGTCGCGAGAGCAAAAAGCGGCGAGCCGCCGAAGCTCCAGCCTAGGGCGAGCCCGCGCGCACCGGGCAGGCGGCGGACACGAAAGCGATAAAAGCAGCCCGCCCAGGCTCGCCAGGCTGCCGGTTCCAATCAGCCCGAGCAAAGGTGGGCGCCCGCGGCCCCGCCCGCGCTGTTCAGCTGTCAATCTGTCAACGCCGCCATGCCGGCCGCCGTGCCCGCCGTTGCGTACTGTCAGTACGTGCCGCGTACCAACGGAGCACTGTAGTAGTACGTCCACCGTCGATTGGATTTGGGGCCCGATTGGGCGGGCGGCAGGATCGATGGCGACCGACGTGACGGGAATCATGTGTGGACTGTGTGGAGGAAGGCAAGGAGGCGGCGCATGGAGGCGCGCGCCCACGTACAGTAGTACAACTGCGCCTGGGAATCGCCATTGGCCAGCGCGGTCCCGGACGGAGGGGACACCGTACGCGCGGCGGCCGGCGCTTTGTCTGCCGGCCGGCCGGGGATCGGAGCTGCGGCCTGCGGGCCGCGAGGACGAGGCGACCCTGCGGCGTGGCGTGCACGGTGGCGCGCGGCGCCTCCGTGCGTGCATGTTTTCCAGGTGATCCGCCGGCACGCCGGCACACGGCCGCCTAGCCTCGGAAAACGGAAATGCGCATCGGTTCCACAAACCACGAGTGATTGGGATAGTCAACTGATATTTTTTTTCGCGGAGATTTCGCCAGCGAGCTACTCGTCCACCCGTTCCACGAACCACGATACAGTAGTACGAGTGTACTCCTCGTGTGCTTATCTTTTCCCTCCGTAAGAATTTATTGTGTTGACACTTGATATTTGACAATCTTTGCCATCGATTGTTTACAATTTACGCTATAACTTCCAACTGTGGTTGTGTGCAACACTATTTGTCGTCAGGTCCTCCAGGACGTGTGTGCGGTTGTGTGCGCGTGCGCTTCCCAATCCGCCCACCGGCGAGATGGACCCATCCATCCAGCCGAGCCGATACCGAACCCCAACCCCACCGGCCCCACAGCGCAGCTGGGCAGAGGAGGGAAAGCCACGCACGCCATGGACGCACCATGGACGCACGCACTCCACCACTACACGCCCCCCCCCAACTGCTCTACGCTCCTCTACCCCGACACCCACCTCACTGCCCACTGCCTCCGCCTCCGCCCGCCCGCGCGTCCACGCAACTTCAACTTCTCCAGCCAGGTCCCGCGCCATCGCCATATATAGAGGACCACGCACCCGCACGGCCAGGCCACGCCGCACCACCACCAGCTCCCGCACGGACGCACGCACGCACGCGCAGCCCCCCCCCCCACCCACGCATTCCGTCTTCCGTGGCCCTTTGCTCGTGCTCGTGCTGCAGCCGTGTTCCATCGCCACAGCCATGGCAGCCGGCGCCGGCAGGTCAAAGGAGGCATCGGACCCGGCGCGGTGCAGGAAGCACCCGAAGCACCGGCACGCGGCGGGGGTGTGTCCGTTCTGCCTCCGCGACCGCCTGTCGCGCCTCTCCGCCGCCGCCGCCGCCTCCGGCTCCGGGTCCGCGCGCGTCGCCTACGCGTCCGTGACGTCGTCGTCGTCGTCGGCCTCCTCCCCGTACTCGACTTGGGAGGAGACCGTGGCGCAGGCGCCGCGGCCGCAGCAGGCCCGCCGCGGGAGCCTCGCGCTGCTGCTGCGCCAGGAGGGGTGGGAGGCGGCGACACTGGCCGCGAGCCGCCCAGCGGAGCTGGAGCGGGAGCAGGTGGAGGAGGAGAGGAAGGGGAAGAGGGGCAACTTCTGGGCGCGGCTGCAGCAGCAGCTCCACCATGGTGGATGGCACAAGAAAGACGATGGGTGCTCGGTGGCCGCAGAGCGACGGAACAACGCCGCCGCCGCCGCGGTGTGATGATGATGCTTGGTCAGGGTCAGGGGGGTGGCGACCGACGGAGACCATGCATACGGATCGTGGAGGTGCTCGATCGGCTTGTGCTGTTGCTGTCTGTGTTTACCCTTGATTACTCGTAATCTTTCGGTTTCTTTTTCTCAAAAATGTCATGTCATCTCTGAAATGAACGCCGGGTGGCGAAAGGCGGCCTAATGGCTCGCCCATTTTGTAAACATGATCACAAATGAACGCTTGCACTTGGCTCTCTGTTCACTCCTTCGCCTTACTCTGCTCTGAATCTCTGATGGCATGATCTCTGATCAATCAAAACTTATCGTTCACCTGTTCCAGGCTTATGGTCCGTTATTTAACTATACTAATCGTGCAACCGAGTTGTTTACCTGTGTTTGGCATGTAGTGACAGGCATTTTCTAGTCGACAAGGCACACAACATAATTGATGCATCAGCAGGGACAGGGGCCCAACTTTTGCTTTTCTGAGAAAAAAGACACTTGTCTTCCATGGCAGGTGTAACTAATATTCTCGGATAAAGGAGAGTGGAGTAGTGTACAACTAAGACACTGCTTTGGCAAATCTTCATTGTGCATTATTCTTTTCTTTAGCGAGTTCATTATAGTACATTCTCCGTTGCGGATGTTTTATTTTTGGAGCTATCTGTTCATAAGTACTAGTAAGCAATCAGGTAATAATGAAATGATGATATCAGAAACACATCTGCAAGTACTGTGCATTTTAGTGTTTTATTACCCTCATGGTGACACCTCTAACCTCCTAAGGGTTACCAGACACTAGTTCATGTTCATATTTACACTTCTCCAAACGAACTAGTAGTAACCTGGGTCCTCCCACCCACGAGCATACAAAATTCTGTAGGTTCTGCACCTTTTGTCAAGTCCCTGTCATCCTGTGTCCACTAATCTGTGTTTCTTCTACTCCCTTCTAATCCTTCACAGTCTGAGCTTTCTTGTTTCCTCCTACCTTGACACGGAGTATATCTCAAGCAAAAATCAAGACCTTGCTGGTCTCTCAAGTCTCAACAGTGTTACCTCGTGTGTGTTTCTGTTGTTGCTGGCTTCCATGCGCCCCTACCGTCGCCATCAGGGGCTCAGGGCAAACCATCGTCATCATCGAGGTGATCTTCATCCGCATTGCTCGAATGCCGTTTCAGTTTGCGGAAGATCTCATCTAGTGTTTCCGTAGCAGATTCATTTTTTTTCACGGCCCTAGGAGACAGGCTCAAACGGAGGAACTTCTTCATTGAGGTCCACCTTGAGGCCGTGTTGTCAGCCGGCTCTTCGGAATTCCTGGTGTCAAGCTCAAGCTTAACGGAGGCCGGTGAAGTTTCCTTCTCAACTTGCTGCACTGGTTTCGGACTGCTGCACTGTTCCCTGACTGAAGAATATCTGTGAGCAGCAACATCGCCACCGTGTTTCGCCGCCTGGGCGGTTCGGTCCGGCTTCGTCTCCTCTGTATCCTCCTCACCCTGTGCAAAACAAGTTGAAGCTCAGAGTGGAACCTCCAAATGGACTAGAATTTGAGCTCAAATCCTGCCGAAAAGAAGGCTTCGGGCAACTGGAGGCCACAGTTGCTTTTTTTTTTTTTTTTATGGAATGGAGGTCAAAGTTGCGGAAAAAGGACAATGTATGGTGCAGGCCAAATTAATTCGTACCTGTGGTATGTTTCCAGATTCGACGTCTTTGCCTAAACAGCTGAAATTTCTTGCTAGTGGAGTTGCATGCTCACTGACTTTGCGCCCTTGTTCCATGGAGTTTCTCTCTGCAGAAGAAAACAAATACATGAGACGATTTCTGATACAACAAGCCATCGCTGGAGCAAAATGACTTCTAAAACCAAGCAGGGTTTCCCAAAAGAAAAAAAAAAAGCAATAGGCTTGATGTTTCCGAGGGTTTGGAATAGTCTGTGTAAGCATGATAAGTTGATAGGAAATGTTGAGATGGAAATTTAGACACAACACTATTTGTGAGCTCCCGATTCGTTGACATTTATTAACAGAGGAACCCAATAAAGCACGTAACAGAGAAGCAGTACCAAAAACACGTGGGGTAACAAGACAACATATCATCATATATACCGCACATACTGAAATTCTTACCTTTCTGAAGAATAAATACTCCAGATGGATCCAACCCGTCCATATCTTCTTGGTCAGTCCAACACTTGAACCTTTTCAAGCTCCCAAAGAAGTCTATCAGATGCTCGAAGAAATTTCCGGCGACCAATAGGGTATAAACGACCATAATGAGTGGGTAGATTTTGTTGAAGGTTCTCCCAAAGAAAGGAACAACGTCATCGATGTTTCCCATTCTCTACATATTAGTACAAGAGGTGATTATTCAAGCTGTCAACAAGGACATATTTGGTACTGGTAAGACTAAAAACGAAAATAGCATTGAAACAACACCAGAACACCAATATAAAAACAAGAGAAATCCTACACTCTGCACTTTTTTTGATAAAGGAAGCTTCTATTACTTATTTCGATAGCAATGCATCGAGTTGATACAAAGCTTTGATAAAAAACTACTTCCGCTTTAAGCCTCCTATTTAGGAATTTTCATCATTTGTTGAACGTATATTAAGTATTTCCTTATAGTACACAAAATAAGGTGCTATGAATTTGTATGTTTTGGGGGCAGTGATTACCGGAAAGAGCACAAGTTCAAAATCAGGGACTGTATTTGGCATGCAAACTCTAAACTCACGCAATCACTTTGTTTTTCAATTTCTCTTTCTTGGTATGGTATTTCCCCCAAATATTAGAAAATAAAACTATTTTCATCATTTTTTCTGAGCAACATGTTAGATGTATATGATGTATACACCCTCTCTGTCCCTTTATGTGAGTCATTTTACCTTCTCGCCAAAGTTCAGCGCGAAGTAAATGAATGTGGACAGAGAGAGATAGGTACATGACACAAGTAATGAAGAATCGACACACAAAGCGGGACAGAGGAGTATGCATTTCTCCTTTACTTTGAGGGCTTCCTTACACATTGTACATTGTATATTTGCCTTTTTGAGCTTGAAGAGTTGGTTGACCTCATTTTAACATGGTATCAAAGCTAGTTTGAGATATATAAAAAAGGCCACTCAAATACCACATATTGATTTTATTCACTTCCAATAACGCAGTGAAAACAGTAAAAAAAAGGAACATGTAAAGATTATCACCTTTTCAAAAGTAGTTTTAGCACTACCACCAAGGTGAATGAGATTCAGGAAGTTGTAAGAAATAGGTGGTGCATATCTTGCAACCATTCTGCAGTGAAACATTTGATGTAAAACTATATTAGAATGCAACAAGGAGCTTTATAATGTCATTAAAAGTATCAAAAGGTGGGAAACTGGGAAGCTTACGAGCAGATCATAAGCAAGCTGACTGAACTAGTTTGTCCTGGAGTCAACGAATATAACAGTATCATCCCTATCCTAATTAGTGAGTAGTATGTGCAGATGCACATATACATCAAGGGAACAAACGCAGCAACCTGTTAAGAGGCAACTCTATCAGCAAAAGAATAAGGTTGAAATTAGTGTTTTGGAAGTTTTTCTTTCATGAAATTACACCAAGCAAAAAGGAACAACGGTATTTTACAATATAATAGAATGACAAGGAACAATAATGTTTCATCCTCCAGAAAAAAAAAAAAAAACATATTTTGACGACCCCACCAGGAGAGAAAAAAATTAAGATGTTAATGGGCACAGCAGTTGTGTATATGACCAATAAAAATGAGATGCAAAGGATGCAAAATCTCATGCAAAAAGAAGTTCTGTTTATAGAAATGAATCTCTCTCTCTCTGTATGTATGTGTCAAGTGCGCGTGAAAGTGGAAACCATGTGTATACTCTCTCCTTTCCAGATTATAAGATATTTTGAGTTCTCTACATACATTGCTTTTACCATGTATCGAGACATAATCTAAAAAGCTATGTATCTAGAAAAAAAAACAAAACGTTTTGTAATTTGGAATGGAGGGAGTATTTTACTCCAGAATAATAGGCAATGATGACAAGGCAAATTTGCATCAATTAAGTGAACAAATCTCTTACCTGGACTAGAACTTCTTGCTTTCCTACAGCATTTATAAGATTGGAGAAAAGTGACAGATCAACATCACTTGGCAGTAAAGTGGCCTCAGCCAACAGTATGGAAGCCGAGACGCATCCAAGGATAATTGAAAGTACTCTCATAAGTTGCTTTCTCAGTAAACAACGCCAAATGAACTCTGAAAATGTCAATGTGCCCTTGAATCAGTTCCATGAATTACTGGAAATACAGGATGGTTAGCTCAGAACAATATATGTGTTGTATATGATCGATGAGAGTGTTGTGTATCACAACATATTTACTATAAGATTTCTTGAAACACTTTTTAGCTGTAAAATTAGGAGGCGTGAATTATTGTACAATTACAGACTATATCGGTACAACTTGTAGATTCTTGTAAGGCATCTCCAGCTGTTACGTCATTAGTAGATACTGATAGACACATAAGTTTAAATTGGAGAGAAAAATACCTGTGGAATCAAGGAAAGAACCCAGTGTGCCTGATCGATTTTCCCTGAAACTTGACAGATATTTCCTGTAAAAAAAAATAATAAATAAGATACGCAGATGCTTGGAACTGACCAATTCTTCTCAAAAAAAAAAAAAAAGGAAGAAGCTGACCACTTGGAAAAAAAAAAAAAAAAAAGAATGGGCATATGGTTACTTTAGAATGGGCCTAAAATTTCTCTGCTGTCATATGGTTAGTTTAGAATGGGCATAGCTGTTTCTATGCAAACATAAAAAATACTCACCATCCATTGGCATCACGTTGCTCATAGTTTCTAATAGTGTCTTCTAGCTCAAGGGCTTCCATGACACAAATCATATAATCACTGCAAAAGTACAGCACAGAATTAAACAGCAGATGTGAACAAATAACTAGAGAGGCAAAATTGTTTGGACCCCTGCTAAAATAAATTGTTTGGACTCTACCGGGCACATGAGCTCTTGTTGCAAGCTACAATAGTATATCTATGAGAATTTACTAAAAAATAAAACATGTATATCACCCACACAAGTTTCACATGTGTAGTTTCCACCATGAATTCATAACCCTTTTTTTTTTTTTTTGACAACAAATTCATAACCCTTTATGTTACCATTGAACTATCAAAGCCAGGGTAAATCCAATCTTGATAGTGGTTCAAAATAGTTTCTCCATTATTATTTTTTAAACAGATAAATATAATCTTTGGCAATAGGCACACCAATCATGGAAAAATGTGGCCACCAGTAAAAATAAAAATACAGGTGAGAGCAGCAATTCTGTCGGGTCAGAGCGAGCAGGGGTTATTGATGGCTTCAAGCTTTAAGAAGTGTTTCATTTTATTCACTTGTTTTTATACTCACTCTTTAGAGGTTATTTGAAATGTCATTGTGGATGTAATATGGCTGACACAACTTATTACAAAGCAAAATCACCTTGGAGTCCAGCATCAGGGTCATATTTTATCCCACTACAATAATTCATTAATCAACATTAAAATGTTTTCTGATCCAGGGTTAAATTAGATAGCACTGATAATTCAGGTGAATATGTAACTTACTTTAACTTAAAATGCATTATATAAAGGCTACAAGATGTAATATCATAGTGTTTCATACCTTTTACGTCTATAATACTCTTCATGGGCTCTCCTAAGTTGACGTCGGAGTGTAGCCATTGTTTTATTATCAGTATCATAATCCATATCATGTTCCCCTAATTTCCCACCAGAAGGCTTGAATGATGGATCATCTTGCAGCTGAGGAAAAAGAGATGTGAGGTAATGAATTATTATGACTAAACTCAATTTCTAAATGAAACTTGATGTGGTACCTGAGAATCCATACCATTCGAGTAAGCATATTATTGATGACATCCATACAAGGTCTTAATGGGTCACGCTTGGACATTTGATTTGAGGTGGCTTGAACAACCTTAGATAAGGAAAGGAACAATCATTCAGAGGAATGCAGTGATCAACTGATCATGATATGACTTTAGAATCTAGAGAAGTACATACAAATATTGTATTGCAATATTCTTGATGGGCATGATCAAGCTTTGTAGCCATCTTTGAAACACTGTGAGATAAAAATTGTAGGCGGCGAGTCCAATCAGCACTTCTCCATATATTTCTTGGAATTTCGCTCAATCCAAAACCAAGCAGGAAGGCACCTGTCACTAAGCCAAAGGTATTTGAGCATGCCATGGAAAAGCCCAAGATACCACGCACCCTGCCAATAGTAGCATTATATGTCAAATTAAGACTGTGAAGCAAGAATTCAAATAAACCCTTCTCTCAAAAAAAGGTCGCTAAAATGGACTCTGACACAATAAAGCAAGGAAATGTTCAAGTGGATGAATTTTTTATAGACTTGAGCCTGAGTGGCATAAACATGTTAGATTGATCAAGGATTATACAAGATCACTAGACAATCGAAGCATACCAATCATGACGCATTATTACAATTAGAAGGAGTCCAAAAATGCCGATAGATCCAAGAATTGCATAATAGGTCATGTTCTTCTGAATGCTAGTTTTCAGTCTTTCTCTGAACGTGAAATCTCCAGAATCTTCATAGCCCAGAAGAGTGGGAACAATAGACCTGTTCAGATAGATAGATAGATTTTTCAAATGATAATACTGCAAAAGTGCACATGTTAATAAACATCAACCTAACAACTGTGAACCTAGAGAGATGAAAGGAAATTAAGTTGTTCATAAGAAGGAAGAAAAATGGGAACCAGGAAGTCCAGTAAGAACTTCTCTTATGTTAGTAAGAGTTCACACCACAAATATGGTACCCTGATAACGAAAAACAGCAATGGCCATCTCGATGTCATGATTTGATCATATTGTCCACGAATAGTACTGTTATAATGCAGGACAAGCGACCATCTCAAAGGATCCAAGTTATCTAGTTGAGAGAAAAATATTCAGTAAACGTTGACCAATTTTTCCTTAATAAAAGAACGCTGACCAACTTGGCAGTTAAAAGTTCAATGCTTATGCAGCAGTTTGACACTACATTAACGTTATGCAAAGTGCATGCCCTATTGTCATTAGAAACACAAAGAACAGCAGCAATGCCGTTCCAAATCTTCCAGCACTGCAAGTCTGCAACTATTTTAGAAGGACGAGAAGAGAACAGAACACGGGCCTTTGTGGTCACTGACATACCATGCTAGGATAAATGAACTCCAATACGACCAGCTCCAAAAGAATCCAACGTCACTCTTCTGATTGCCGTTGCCAGAAATAGACTGCAAGTCAGAGAGTAATGGCATAACGGGTCAGGCGGCCAACAGAATGAAAAACAGAGTACCCTGCAGACCTGTGCACATCATAGCGTAACAAGTAACAATACCTTGTCGGCCTTTCCATCCACAACATATTA
>JADLZK010000655.1:0-84552 GCA_015847255.1 Hyparrhenia diplandra | reverse complement strand
AAGAGGCCCATGTGTATATGTATATGTACTCACTTTCGGAGTCCGAGAGACTCGAGGAAGATTCACCAATATTCTACATGGTATTGGAGCCAACCGTGGCGATGGCGGTGGTCCTCGGTGGATGCCGGCGGTGAGGCCGTGAAGAGCCGCCCGGAGGAGAGAGCTGCGGGGGAGAGGTTTGCTTGTTGGAGGCCATCTCACTCCAAATGGAAGGAAGCCCAGGCCGTCGGGGAGGAGCCTGTGGTGGCGTGGTAGAAGCCCCGGCGCGTCGGGAGGTTGCTTGGCACGCAACGCAGTGGTGGTACGCAGGCCGGCGGCGCCGTGGGCCGCAAGGAAGGTGAGGTGCCGATCTGCAATCGACCGCAAAATAGGAAGGATTTGGTGCCGCTTCTTTGCTAGCTTGTTCGTGTTAGTAAAGGGTGCTACATGTGGTCCCGTTATTTTTTTGGTTGTTTGACCGCAAGTTGGTACACAGCAGTATTTGTGGAAGCCGGCTGCAGCTAAATTTCTGCCAGAACCAATACAATTAAGAGTATTGTTGTAGTCACTAAGAAATGGGGATAATCGGGGGATTGAGCGGATATTGGGCAAACTAGTTGATTTGCTTATCGAGAAGAAGAATGAGGCTCCATCTTCGAGCAAATTGGGTGTTGCTTGATTCAGAAATTAGAACTCACGCCCGAATGATATCAAAACCGGAAGGCGTAAGGAATTATTTAGCTTGGTCCAGGAGGGCATTATTGTTGTTAAAGGCAAAGAAACTTGAGAGTTTTGTGGATGGAAAGGCAATTGAACCCAAGGATAAATCAAGTGATGAATGGAAAGCACGGGATGCTACTAACTCTTTGATAGTTGCCTGGTTATTGAGTTCAATGGTGCCATCTATTCTTTGGATCGGTAGATACAATTACTACGCATATGGTATTTGGGAATCGCTATCAAAGACATATTACGTGCGGGGAATGTGATGTTGTTTGTTGATACGAGATGATAAACTCTATCATCTAAAACAGGGGGAGCTATCTCCCGATGGAGTATGTCGCAGAGCTAAAGCGGTTATGGGCTGATTTGGATCACTATGATCCAATTGAGTTTCCACACCCCGATTGTGTGGCATGGGTGAAGAAATGGATTGAGAAAAAACGAGTTCTCAATTCTTGAGAGGCCTCAATTCGAAATTTGAGGAAGGCGTGCCTCTCTGTTTCATCAATCTAGCCTTCCTAGTCTAGAAGAAGCTATTGCCGCAATGGCACAAGAGGAAACTAGGCTAAAGGTAATGAAAGGAAACGTTCCAGCCCATCCCGTCCCGCATATGTTGTAACAAGATCTCAAGAGACTAGAATATGCTATAATTGTGGTGATAAGGGTCATCCGGTAGAGATTTATGATAACCACAAAAGGCTTATCGCGGAAGAGGAAGAAGCAATGATAGGGGGTGCACCAAGAGGAGGTGGAGGTCGTGGTGGAAGAAGAGGCTTTAGAGCCAATTTTGCTATGTCTCGAGGAAGGTGCCGCAGACATAGTCACAATTCAAACTCTGAGTTAGAAGAGTTGAGAAAGTCGAAGGAAAATAAAGAACAACTCAAAATCGGATGATCACGGAATAGTGTCAACTTCAACGAGATAATGTTGCCAATTTTCCTCCATTCTGATGCGGTATGAAAAACAAGCTTTATTGTCCATAAAAAAAAATTCTAATTCAAAATTGGATATTAGACTCCGGTGCATCCGCACATGTCACGGGCATGTCAAGTGAATTTACATCATATACGCCATATTCATACTCTCATAAAGACACAATCCAAAACTGGCGATGGAACATCTCGACCAATTAGAGGTGTTGGTACGGTGCAATGCACTCCATCTATTACATTGTCATCGGTACTATATGTTCCATCATTTCCAGTTAATTTGGTTTCAATAAGCTCATTAGTTGATCAAATGGACCGCCAGGTTTTTCCTTGATCGTGAAAATTGTTTAATTCAGGAAAGGAAGACTGAAAGCATCTTGGGATTGGAGTTCGTCATAATGGGTTATGGTATCTTGACGGAAGGAAGACAGAGATAAGGCTATATGTCATGCACTATCGATCCTTTGCAAATGAAGATGAGGCTAAGGTAATGCTTTTTGCATTGTCGGTTGGGACATATATCTTTTGATATTATGAGTAGGATATTTCCTGAACAAATGTGTAAGGTAGACAAACGTAAATTACTATGTGATGCATGTGAATTTGGGAAACACACAAGAACTTCATATGTGAGTAGGGGATTGCGAAGTGTGTCACCCTTTATATTAATTCACTCCGATGTGTGGACTTCTCCGGTTGTTTCTCCGAATGGAATGAAATATTTTGTGACCTTCATTGATTGTTACTCTCGAATGACATGGTTATATCTCATGAAACATAAAAGTGAGGTGCTTAATTGTTTTAAGGACTTTTGTGCATGCATAAGAAACCAGTTCAATGCTCATGTTCAAATTATTAGAACTGATAATGGGTCAGAATATGTGAACAATGAATTTAGAAGTTATCTATCTACTGAGGGAATATTGCATCAAACCTCTTGTCCTGATACACCTGCACAAAATGGAGTGGCTGAAAGAAAAAATAGGCATCTCTTGGAGGTGGCTCGTTCACTCATGTATACTATGAATGTGCCCAAGTTCTTTTGGAGTGAGGCAGTTATGACTGCCACTCATCTTATTAATCGCATGCCATCGAGAGTGCTTGGTATGAAAACTCCATGTGAAATGATTTTCGGGAAAAATCAGTTTATTGTTCCACCGAAGGTATTTGGATGCACATGCTTTGTTAGGGATCATAGACCATCTGTTGGGAAATTAGATCCTCAAGCTGTTAAGTGCATTTTTATTGGCTACTCATCTGGGCAAAAGGGATACAAATGCTGGAGCCCATCAGAACGTCGTACATTTGTGAGTATGGATGTCACTTTTAGGGAATCTATTCCTTTCTACGGGGAGAAAACAGATTTGAGTGATCTTTTTATTGATCTTGATTCTTCTGATACATGTAAAGTTGGTGACGAGGAGAATGAACCATTAGCGACTGAGGATATTGACGAATCAAGGAGGAATAAAGTGATTACTGGTCTGATCCCATATCCAGTGATTGCATGTGAACCAACAAATATGGAGAGGGAGAGAACATCACACACTGAAAGAAATCTGCAGGTGTACACAAGGAGGAGGAAAAATCCTTCTGTACAACCTTCACCTATTGGAGATGAAGATGGTACCCAAGTGGAGCAACCACAATTGGTGCAGCAAGAACAGCTTCCAGTTGATGATAACGAGGTTGATAATTCACCAGCATCTTCAAGTGAAGATATTAACTCTTCTATTGATCTCCCTATTGCTACAAGGAAAGGAATGAGAAGTACAGCAGGTAAACCTCCAGAAAGATATGGCTTTGAAGATAGTATTGAAGACATGAATGATATAGCTAATTATGTCTCATATGAATCTCTGTCTTCTACCTACAAAGCCTTTGTAGCATCATTGCAATCGGTGGCAATTCCAAGAGACTGGAAAGAGGCAAAGCGAGATCCAAAGTGGAAGGAGGCTATGCTAGAGGAGCTAGCAGCACTTGAGAAGAACAATACTTGGGATCTTGTACCTTTTCCAAAGGCAAGAAGGTGGTTAGTTGCAAATGGGTATATACAGTAAAGCAAAATCCTAATGGTAAGATAGAGAGATACAAGGCAAGACTAGTAGCAAAAGGGTATAGTCAAACATATGGCATTGATTATGATGAGACATTTGCCCCTGTTGCAAAGATGAGCACCGTTAGAGCATTGATCTCTTGTGCAGCTAACTTTGAATGGCCATTATATCAGTTGGATGTTAAGAATGCATTCTTACATGGAGATCTTCAGGAAGAAGTTTATATGGAAATTCCACCTGGATTTGATACTGCTCAAACTAAGGGAAAGGCATTGAGACTAAAGAAATCTTTGTATGGTCTAAAGCAATCGCCAACGGCATGGTTTGATCGCTTTAGGCGGGCGATGTGTAATATAGGATATAGTCAATGCAATGGGGATCACACTGTATTTTATCATCACTCTAATAATCGGGTAACTACTCTTGCGGTGTATGTGGATGATATAATTATTACGGGAGATGACACTTTAGAAATAGCTTCGGTTGAAAAAGAATCTAAGTAAAGAGTTTGAGGTCAAGGATCTTGGACAACTTCGATATTTTTGGGAATTGAAATAGCAAGATCCCCTAGAGGGATTGTTCTTTCACAACGGAAGTATGTATTGGATTTGCTAAATGAGACAGTATGCTCGGGTGTCGCACAACTTCTACACCTATCGAAAGCGGAACCACAAATTATGTGCTCGGCCCGGACATCCGGTGGATAAAGAAAAATATCAAAGACTTGTAGGACGTTTGATTTATTTATGTCATACAAGGCCTGATATAACATATGCAAAGGCGTGGTGAGTCGATACATGCATGATCCTAGGAGTGGGCACATGGATGCGGTCTACAGAATCTTGCGATATTTGAAGAGTAATCCCGAAAAGGACTATTGTTCAAGAGAAATGGTCACCTAAATATTGAAGGCTACTGTGATGCGGATTGGGCGAGCCGTCTAGATGATAGAAGGTCAACATCCGGCTATTGCGGCGTTTGTTGGAGGAAATTTAGTATCATGGAGGAGCAAAAACAACCAGTAGTGTCTCGGTCAACGGCGGAGGCGGGAATATAGAGCCATGTCTGTCTTTTATGTGAGATGATATGGTTAAAGAATTTATTATCTGAGTTGAAATTAGGGAAGTTCATTTAAAGCTCACGGTGTGATAACAAGTCAGCGATTAACATTGCTAATAACCTGGTTCAACATGATAGAACTAAGCATGTGGAGATTGATCGCTTCTTCATCAAGGAGCGGTTGGATAATGGAACGCTTAAACTGAGTCATGTAACTTCAAGTGACCAAGTAGCTGATTGTTTAACAAAAGGTTTAGGAGCTAATGAATGTATGTTAGCATGTAACAAGATGGGGATGATTGATATCTATCGCCCATCTTGAGGGGGAGTGTTGGGTTGTGTTGTTGTATGTTATTAGATTAGGCCCAAGAGGCCCATGTGTATATGTATATGTACTCACTCAGGAGTCTGAGAGACTCCAGAAGATTCACCAATATTCTACATTATGAGGGTTGGTCCTCCAGAGTTTGTCAGCTCTGTGCCTAGTAGGTTACTGCCAGGTAGAACTTCCACCTCATCGTTAAGGTGTACCGTGCAAACATCTAGGGGTTGCTTTAGATTGACAAGAGTAAATCCCAGATCCATAAAATGTTGTTCCAACCATCCCACGGCGACATTATTGGACGCATCACGCACTTGAATCTAAAAGGACAATAAAACAAAAGGTAGGTGAAGGGCGCACAAGAAAATTGTTAAGATAACCTGCTGCTGCCCTTATTGTTTTGCTGGACAGAAGGTTGACAATAGGTCAATACCTTGCTGTCCACTGCTGGCTGGGCAGTGCAATTTCCTTACTGGGTGTGTTTAGATCCCAAAATTTTGGGCAAAATTTTGGACGGATGGGACATGCATGTCACATCGTACACTTTAGCAGACGTTTCGTTTGTTAGTGGTAAATATTATCCTACCATGGCGTAACTAGGCTCAAAAGAATCGCCTGATATGTACATCTAAACTGTGCAATTAGTTTTTTTATTTATCTAAATTTTATACTGGCCGACAAGCGTTTTTAGGTGCATTGAATGTTTTAATGTGATAGGATGTGATGGGAATGCAGAAAATTTTGGAGGAAAATTGGGGCTCTAAACACACCCACTACTGCAATGCAACTTCCTGCAGAGCAACTTTCCTAGCAGCCAGGTACGACTATAGACTAGACTAGACTGCTACAGCGATCAACCTCCCACTAGCTACCTCTGTGTATATAATTGCAGCCATGGCAATGTAATATTCAGTTCAGTTTGCTACACCTAGCAGAGTGTCCTGTGAGTGTGAGTATTCTGTGCTCAAGAGCACAGCAGCAGCATTCAGAAATTGCAGCAGCACTTTCCTTGCTGTGTGTGTGCTCATCCCCTTTCTTCATCCTACAGTCGTGTGAGGGTGCAGGTGAGCTTGCTGCTCATGCTGTGCAAGGAGATCGAGGGCCAACAAAAATAATACAGGAAAAGAGGATGCAGCACTAACCGTCATGACATGACCGGCATTTCTTTTAGCTAAGAAAGTTATCCCCAACCTTTCTGAAGTCAAGAGCCTTGTAGTGTTAGGTGTTCTACTTTCTATAGGAATGCCTGAGCATGCAAGTATTTTAATAGATCCTACAAAAAATCGTAATTCCAATAGTTAGCTGTGGATATTCATGTGTATGTAGAAAACTTAGAAGTAGAAAATAGAATAATTACTAATTACCATCAAACAAGACAAGCGAGACAACACTTTTACATATTTTGGAGATTACTTTTCACTCAGAGTTGTCACACTTGAAGTACTACTGATAGGAAGCTGTAGAGAGTGAAATTTGAATAGGAAGCTGTAGAGAGTGAAATTTGAAGTAACTAATCCTTGGCCTTGATGGGGATTATCCTTGCTGGAGTTTTCCGCATATCGTAGCAATGGCTGTCTGGCGAAGTGCGTTATGACGTAGATAGAGGAGAAAAGCAGAGTTGACACCTGTCAGCATAGTATATGAAACTTAAGGCCCTGTTCGCTTGACTTATCAGTTAGCCGGTCAGCAGTATTTTCTCTCACAAAGATCAGCCCAGCCAGCAATCTTTTCTCTCACAACATCAGCCAGCCAGACAGCCAGCCGAACAGGCTGTTAAAGGTTGATGTATGCTGACGTAAAGAACATGCGTATGAATGAAGAAGGATAAATTAAAGGTTGTATGCTGATCCGAATGTTCTCTAAAAATCATAAGAAAAATTATTAACACTGGCCTTGATATATCTTTTCATTGTTTTTGATACGAATAATGTTAAGTTGTTATATGGCGATGCCAAAATTGCTGTACCGAACACTAGTGTGATGAAAGCAAAACAAATGTGGCGCAAGCATCTTGGGCCAAAACACGTCGAGTTGGCAGCACGAAGTGCGGAAACGAGCTTCGGAAAGAGATTAAAGTACCAGCTGAAAAACGAATTCGCCGAGAAGGCAAACCACGAAGACTAGCAGACGACGAATCTTCAGTACAAAAAAAAAAAAAAAATGAAACGGATTCTGCAAGCCCTGGCCTCAGACGGATTCGAGGATTGAAGACATGGAGGGAGACCCCTCACCTGGATCTCGCGGCGGCTATACGGTTAGTTGAGCGAATTCCAAAGCGAGATCGAGAGAGGAGGGAAAGCTTTGCCATCGCGCCTTTTTTTTTTTTTTTTTGAATCATTTGCCATCGCGCTTGGCTGGAAGGAAGTATAGAGTCCGTATTGGATCGTGCAAGAAAAATTAACCGGTCAATAAATCAAAAGCCTTGCACAAATTCTAGAGCGAGATCGAGAGTACTAGGTAGGAAACAATTCCAACTGAATATTTTTCCCTCTTCCATATTCGACTCATCTTTCTTTCCGTGGAACTTTTGACGTTCTACTAGTCCTTTTGTTGTTGTAAATTACAGTCCTAACGTTTAGGAGCTGTAAAGTCGCAAAAAAAAAAAAAAAAAAACGTTTAGAAGCTGTAACTACACCGGCCTGTTTTAGACTTTCTTCCTTTTTTTATTTTATATATTTACTAGGGAAAAGTGCCCGTGCGTTGCAAACGGAAAAAGAAATTAATCTTTTGTGCATTAGAATTATACTGAAGATAATAAATCATTTGCTTGTGTAATTAAGATTGTTTAATCTATTCATTCAACGTATAATTAACAACAAAATTGAGGATTTCTATGTAATATTACCTAACACAATAACACTATGTACTCTCTGCTTCAAATTTTATATGAAATAAAACAGAGTTCATTTCTACCTGAGAAGAAAGGAGAGAAGAGAAAAGCTCACATACCCGAGCTTCATGGCAAATGTTTAAATAAGAAGCTCTTGCATATATAGCCACATACAACCAACAAAAGGCTCCAAACTTCTAGACTGGTTTGCCGTGATGATGAAAACCCAGACTTTGGTACAAGTAATACAGACTGAATAGCATTATTAAGCTAACCCGTCTTGTACATGATCGGGGGAATAACAGCTTACTTGCATGGAACCTATAAATTTTACAGTAACTTCATTGACAAATAACACTTACAGAATATGCATGGTAATGTCACTTTCCATAACCAATATAATGAAGCAGTTATCAATAAGCATATAAAGATCGGCAACAGAAATGAATAGAAAAAGAAAACCATCTGATCTATAGAACCCAACATAATAAAATTTCTTTGACAGGTATATGCTGTGTTGTGACAAATATAGTCAAACGCTATTACCGATTTGCATGTTGAAGCACAGTAATTAATACCAAGCCCTTCCTAAAATTTCCCTCTAAAGGGAAGAGTTCATGTCACATGTACATGATCGGGGAATAACAGCTTACTTGCATGGAACCTATAAATTTTGCACAAATTTAGCAAATCCTCACTATACTCCTATATGCTAAATATTCAAAAAATCTTCAAGAAATACTTTTGTGACTTGTCGCTATAAATTAAAAAGAGCAGAAAAGATAATGCTACATAGCAGAACCTCAGCAGTGAAGATGAAGAAATAGCAACACCAAGGAGCAAATGTTGCTTGATCTGCTTTTCTTCTTGTCACCTCCGCGAGAGCAGGATTCAAAACGCGAGATGAAGAACCTTCTGAACTCGTTGAGCTCAGCGAGATCAAGATTGGAAGCTTGCGACAAAATAGGATATCCCAAAGAAGTGAAGGAGTTTGTGTCGAACTAGAGTTCATGTAGAACTTACCATGGTTTTTTTTTTTCCCGATCTGAGCTGGTGTCCGGATCGATTTTTTTCTATCTGAGCTGGTGTCCCTATCCGAGCAGGTGTCCTCGTTCGATTGGACTGTGATTCTGACTCGCAACGCCTAGCTGGAAGGAAGGAGCGGCGAAGGGACAGGAGCGGCGGTGGAGCCGCGAGAAAAGACCGAACGGACGGGGAAGAGAGAAGGAAGACGGGGATAGGTGCGTGCGCAACCTGGGCTAAGGTGAGAGGAAAAGAAGGAGTGGGCTGGAACCAGAGACTGGGCCAAACAGTTGGGCTAAACTGAATGGGCTTGACGCCTGAAATTTTTGGCTTTTATTAAGTAGGTATAGATACAAACATCTCTGCCTTAATTTATTTGGCTGAATCTTTGAAAAAAAAAATCATAAGAAAATCATAAAATAGAAAATCTAATTTTGTTTGACTCCATACGAGTAGATGTACAAAATGAACGGTTAACTATATTAACAAGGGAGAGCTAGTGGTAATGAGTCGATGTAACATTGAAGTTTTAACATTTGCAGATTGCAACAGTTGAACTAGCAGACACTACCAAAATTTGCCTCTGCAACCGGAGAGAGGCAAGAGAGCATTATTACAGGATACACCGTCCTATTTTATTCTATCTCATACTCCTAGCCTACCAATTTTTTTTTTTTTTTTTTTTTGAGAATGACACAAAGACAACGCAAACGCCACAACACGCACGCACACTCACCCCTATGAACACACGTCGCAAACCCTACCCCTATGAGCACCTCCGGCGAGCACCCTGCAGATCCGGAGATTCTCGAAGTCACCATTGGCGCCTCGTCGATTCGGAACGCCGCTACCACTTAATGCATAACGAAAAATCCTAGGAAAATCCCAGAAAAGGTGCGAGCACCGGGATTTGAACCCCCTGGTGGGTAGCGTCCCCACCGGACCGTCCCTACCATTGGACTACAAGCCAATTCGCTCCCTAGCCTACCAATTTTTTTTTTTTTGAGAATGACACAGTACAACGCAAACGCTCACAACACGCACGCACACTCACCCCTATGAACACACATACGCAAACCCTACCCCTATGAGCACCTCCGAAGGACCGAGCACCCGGCAGATCTGGAGATTCTCGGTCACCATTGGCGCCTCGTCGTCGACGGAACGCCGCTACCACTTAATGCATAACGCCGGAAATCACGGGAAAATCCCAAGAAAAGGTCCGAGCACCAGATTTGAACCCCGGTGGTAGCGTCCCACCGGACCGTCCCTACCATTGGACTACAAGCCAATTCGCTCCTAGCCTACCAATTGCCTTAGGGCGCGTTTGGTTCGTTTTTTGGCCCGGCCAAAGCCCATGGGATGCAAAGAGCCGCGTTTGGTTGCCCGCACCGCCCGCGAGCGGGCGGCCGGATGCATTTTCCTTCCCGCCGCCGCATCCGAGAAACACGTAAATCTTCCGTTTCACAGGAGCCGGGCTCGGCCGATGCGATTGTTTCTCTCACTAATGATGTATTAGTGAATACTTAGTAAATATCAGGTGATATTATTGTATTTTATGGATAATTAAGACCTGATTAGATAAAATAAGTCCTTTAAAAACTGTATTTACACAAAATAAAAATTATAATCATAATTTTTTTAATATTTTTAATCTCATGCGACTTATCTCGTACAGGCAACCAAACGCCGGCTCTTTCTAGCTTGGCTCTCAATGTTCAGCAAACAAAACAACGATACTGCGCTTTCCGAGCGCAGGCTGGAGAGCCCACATGCAGAGAGATGCAGGCCAGAAAAACATAGAAGGCAACCAAACGCACCCTTAGCAGTTGTTGAACTCCGTCGTCAGATCGGTAATAGCTGGTACATAATGATGGCAGCCAGCAAGGCTAGGAATGCTGTGGAAATTAACTTCCAGTTTACCATCGTCGGTTCAATAGATAGCACTGTCTCGACTGTGCTTCCGGCAGCAGATTCGTCCACCACTGCAATCACTTCATCGGCTTCAACCTCCTCTTGTGGAGTGTTACCAGCTCGCTTCACCTTTATATTTTACCAAAAAAAAAGGGGGGGCACTCAGAGGTTAGGTGATAGGCCAACAGGGAGACAATCTTTTATTTTCCAATAGTAATGCCAAAACCTAAGATAATCACAGCTTCCATAACAAAAACAATATACTCAAAGTAGAACTGACCTCGGTTCGTTCTGAAGAACTTGAAGCTGCTTCCTCTGTTACTTTACTGGGCCTAAGTTCACTTTCAGTTGTGGTAACATTCTTGCACAGCAATGTACGCTCGCTAACATTTTCTTTGCATTTTTGAGCCAATATTCTGTTCTTTTTTGTCAGTGTAACAATCTGTACAGCATAGACAACAAGTAGTGGTTCAAAAACTACTCGAGAATTTACACTGACTCCCAAAGTACACATTGCAACAGCACAAACTATAGAAGATATGCATTCGATATCCATCAACATTTAGTGGCTCATTTCATTATCTTACGCCAAAAGAATACCCCAAAATGGGGTGGAAAGCAGCAGGAGAAAACTTTCAATGTGAAAAAAAAAAAAAAGAAGGAAATGAGGGTCACTTCAATTCAAAGATTACTTGAGAAAGTTAATTAACTAACTGTACTCTCCCTTTTAAGTAAGCAATTATAATCTTGTTCTCGTCAGATTAAGCTAATAGTAATCCTATCTTCAATCATGACATATTTCTTCTGCGTTGAGTCAGGTGAAATACAATTAGAATAATCCTTATGTACTTCCACCGATTTGGTTAAATCTAATGATTTCATACCAGACACATTAGTATCATTAAAGCAACCATTCAACTTCCATTCTTTGTATGCTTGTGTTTCAGAGTAAAGTTGCTTTGTATAACATCCAAATTACATACATACACCGATATACAGCAGAAGAAAAGATGATATAATAACCTATTGTAAGTAAGAACATTCGTACCTGAACATGAAGGCGCTCTCTTTCCAAGGCAAGTTTTGCAACCAAGTCCATGATAGTTTTAGTTTTACTAGCAATGTCTTTTGCACTGGACACCTTTAATTGGTTAGCTTCATGCAATGAGTTTTCTAGGCTTTCTACTCGACCTCTCAGAAATGATAGCTCTTCACTAAGTTCAAAATTAGTATCTGTCAACAATGAACATTTTGATTCAGCACTCTCAGCCCTGGTTTCAGCTTTCAAGTACTTTTCCTTCAGTTCTTCAATCACCAGTAACATATCAGACATGGACAATCTTAACATGCCCTGTTGTTCAACAATAGCATCAACTGATGCTCTCGCATGCTCTAATTGAGTGTCTGATTCCTTAAGTTTTGTCTCCAATAAGCCAGCCCTATCTGACCCCTGACTTTTAAAGAGTTCAGCTCCCCATTAAGCTGAGCATTTGTCTGGGTGAGCTGTGTGCACCTTTTTTCGGCATTTTGTGTTCTACTTTCTGCATTGGTAATGGCAAGTTTAAGATCAGTGAAAATATTCCCAAATGCGCTTATCTCAGACTGCGCCGTATCCTGCTCGTCTTCAGTTGCCCCTCTTGATAGAGACGATTGCTGCAGTTGAGAGTCAGAGTCCCTCAACCATTCCTCCAGCTGATGAACCTTATTCCACAAAGTCAAGAACTCAGGACACGATAGCACCTGCGCCTGCACAGGCTCTTGACTAGCATTGTTGTCACAGTCTCCAAGCACTATCTCCCTGGTGCTCTTGTTGGCACTTAGTTTCATCAAGTTTTCCTCCAACTTTGATTTAAGATCACCTTCCCTGCGAATTGAAGCACTTAGATAGAACTGAGTAGTATTAAGTTTGCCAACGAGTTCCTTTGAAGTTCCAAGAAACAATAGAGAAGCATTTTCTGCTGAGAACATTCTTTCATAAAGCTCTTTGATGGATTCCTCCAAGAAACACGATTCTTGCTCTGCATGATGCAGCTTCATTTTGAGGTCTTCCACAACAGACTGAGAATCACATAGCTTATTTTCAAGATCTAGTTTACTTGCTATCGACTGCTGTAACATCTGCAGTACGTTTCTCTGGTCCTCAGCCTGCATAGCAGTGTGACCTGAAATATGACCATTTTCATATTCCACACCCTCACTATTTCCTGTAAAAAAATGCAGTAGTTAGGAAATGGGTTTGATCAACGTTCAACATTAGATTAGTAGTATATTACCTAAAACGAATGTTTTTGAGCATACCTTGTCTACCGTGTGAAGGTTGTATGGCCTTCTCAAAGGTTGCAAGCTGTGCTCTAATATCAGAAATTCCATCTTGCATCTGCTTCAAGGACTTCTTCCGCGTGCACAGCTTATCAGTCACCATGATCCCTGGTTCTTCCCCAAAGCCTTGGTTTCAGCATCGCCAATATCTGTTTGAATAGAGACAGCTAGCTTCTCCAACTCACTGACTTCTGAATCTACAATACAGTGCAGGACATGGAATTCAAAAGCCTTGTCAACTGATTCGGATGAAACGGAGCAAGTGTCCCGCATGAGAGGCTCGATATCAGAGGCTCGGCGAGCGATCTCCATGACCAGCATGTCTAGATTGAGCAGCTTCTCAGATCCAAATGCGATGTCATGGTACACCCTATCCAGAATTGCCTCAGCGCTAGCCGCTGCAACTCCTTCGCCTCCTTGTGTCAGGGTGTTTTCATGAAAATAATCATCGATGTCGTGCAAATCCATGGCTTTCTGTAACCTGGAGGGTAGGGTGAATACAGGAAGGGATTAACAAGCGATGTAAAGTAATCTATAGATGATAAGAAACACTAGTTTGCGTGAAGAAACTGGAATGAAACAAGATGATAAGTGTGAGTATGAACCCTGAACCCTCACAGGAGAGCTGTCTTTTTCGGCTGCAGTTGTACTTGAAGACTAACTTTTCTTTGGCTTTCTATTTCTATAATAAAAAGCATGACATCCTACTTATAGTAAAAAAAAAAAAAAAAATAGATAGATAGATAGAAGGTCTGAATATGAACAAAGAAAAAGGAAAGAAGCAGTACGGCTTATGTAGATTATAATGGTACATGCATATTAATTAAATTAATTAAAAGGATGGGTTATTGTCTTGAATCTCCTTCGGATGAGTAATCAACTAATCATGGCACGGCAGGGCAAAGGTCGGGACACCGAATAACTGAGGATGGCAAACCCGTGCCGCGGGGCCGCGTAGACGAAGAGGAGAGAGGGGCGATGGTTCCTGTTACCTTGGCTGGGGTTTGGGAGCCGGCGGAGCGGGGGGCGCTGCAGGCACGGTGGTGCGTCGCGATCCCGCGGAGATGGAGACGACTGGCTAGGGTGTGCTGCGGCGGGATGGGAGGGGAGAGGAGCGCTGGCCCCGTCTTGTTTAGATGCGGCACGGTGGTTCGCGGCGGATGATTCGGCGTGGCGGCGACGGGAGGAGAGGAGAGGGAGAAGAACGTTGCGCTTGGGCCGAGACGCGGACGTGGCCCTCGTGCACGATTCTTTTCTGTCAGGAATCATTGCACAACGGCCATTTTTTCCTCTCCCTCTCTCTTATCACACACAAAAAGTTAAAACAATTTTTTCTATAAATATATGAATGTTTAGATGCGTGTCTTTAACATGATGCTATAGTATACCAAAGTTATTTTGTGAACTTCATCCTTCACTTGGCTTATTCATCGTGGGTACCCAATGTATTTGGTTGGTTACCATGAATTTAATAAGTACATGGATTTATGATTAACTAATTACTTCAACCAATGTACTCTCTCGGTTCAGATTATTAGTCATTTTAGTTTTTTTTTTTTCATCCATTTTACTATGCATCTAGGTATAGATACATAGCAAAATAGATGAACCAAAAAAAAAAGCCAAAAGCGACTATAATTTGAATTGAAACATCTCTTCTTTCCTTTCCACTGTTATATAAACCTATTATTATAATCATGTAATCATCTCATGCTTATTACATTCTTCTGTCTCTCTTAAACATACTAAACTACCATCATCATGAAGAGAAAGGTAGAAGGAAATTTGCAACAAATCTAATTTCCAAATCACGCATGAAAAGAAGAAGAAAAAAACATGTACTGATGTTTATTGTTCTGCTGCATCAAGCTTACACTAGGAACACGGTATCCATCCATCCCAAACAAAACATCAAAACTACACGGTCGCACCAACCAAAAGAAACCTACAATGGCTGCTAAACTCGAGCCCCCATTTTGTTGTTGCGTTGCTAAAGTCAGAAGAATCTCATCTTGCTTCTCTCCACCTACAACTCTCCTATCGACAATCGGCCATGTCAAGGGCTGCTGCTGCTGCCTCTTGTTCGCAACCAACAGGATAAACTGCCACCTCTCTATACTCTGCCAATCTGATCCTACGCTGCTCTGCTCAACTGCTCATCGCGCGAGACATTGCCGCTATCACCTTCTCCCTAGTTTGCTGCTCAGTGCCAGGACACTTGATAATGAAAGAATGCACCACTGTCCGTTGTTGTTGCCTGTCACCTTTGACTCGCCTACACGGACTTCTGCCTCTTCAAACGCTTGGAAGACCTTCTTGACTGGATGGTTATCCATTGGAGACATCACTTTCGAACAAGAACCTCGTCCTGCACCACCTGGATGTCCACCTCCGGCCTAGGCGCTCGCTCCCTTGGGTCTACCATACCAGACTCCAAGAACCTTTCTCTCTCCGTCTCCATCTCTTTGAGCTTCTTCTGGAGGTCAGTGATGTACGTTATCGCATCGCCCAGCAGGGACGCCTTGTCCATTTTTGAAATGTTTGGCACAACAGCTCTAAGTGCGTAGAACCGCTGGTTGAGCTTCTCCCTCCTCTGGCGCTCAGCCTCGACATGATTAAGTGGTTCTTCTCTCCCATTTGCTGGTTTTCTTCCCCTCTTCCTTGGTCGTCGATCCTCTATAACAGGTGGTGGCCCTTCGTCTTTGCACATGCCATCCACCTCTGCGCTCTCCCCCCATCCAGAACAGCTGCCCTTGTAACCAACACACCAGGCTTGGAACTGCTCCCGGCGCTAAAGTCAATTTGCCTAGGTACCTGTGGCTGCATCGGCTGCTGGCTCACTAGCTGCGGTGTTTTCTGAACAACCGGCAATTTCTGAAGCTGAAGTTTCTGAAGCTGAGGCGCCTTTTGAATCTGAAACTGAGCTGCGCTAGGGCTGTCCACTGCTCCGTTGTTGCGGTGTGCAGCCTCATTGCTCACAATCAACACACCATTGCCAAACTTCTGCTGATGAGAATTCAGGCCACGAGCCTGACTCCAAGTGAAATTCTGCAATCCTTTCTGGACATTTGGTAGCAATGAGGTCCCACCAGCAGCAGTCCTCTGCTCCCATGTCCTTTCATCTACCTTAGATACACCAGCTGCCGGCCCAACTGAAGGCCGGCCAAGGTTCAAATCCTTCCCAAAAATCTTCGCCAAGCCAGGCGACCTTTCAGGAGGAGCAGGACCATTTCCCTCGTGTCTCTGTACTGCAGCCTTATTACCACTTGTCCCTGCAAATACAGAGCGTATGGTCTGGATAGTATCAGAACTCTCAGCTATGTGCTGCATCGAGCCCAGTTCAAGGACACCACTCTCAAATGGCACCAGAACAATGGTCCTAAATCCTGCTGCATTTGCGAGGAACCCCCGGTAACAGTAGTTGGCTGGGAATACCTTGCGCTCACTATTGGGAACCCAGAGCGGGATGCCAGCTGCAAATGCTTGGCCAGGGCCACCAGCTCGACGGGGAAAAGCAAAGTACATAGATGCTAGGAAGAACATCTCAGTATCTGTCACCTGATCAATACCAGGGGCATAATCCTCCTCATCAGCAACCCCGAACGCAATGTGCAACCGCTGCAGCACATGCTTGCGCATCCTCTGCCTGGTATCATCGGTGCCTGCAGAAGCAGCAGCTCCCACCTCCCCATCTCGGGGCTCACGGCAGCAGCCATCCCCCCATCCAAGGACGAGATCACCAGACTTTGTGCGCGAGAGCTGCCAGAAGATGGCATAGTTCCAACCAGTACCGGGGCTCTCGGACTCGACAAGCTCCTGGAGTTTGTTCTGCAAGTCATCCGGCAAAGACGCAGCAACAAGGCCCTCGGATATGGCACCACCTCCTTTTGTTAGATATGCAAAGGCATCAGCTCCAAGCACGGCAGCACCACCGAGCTCGGTCCTCCTCTGTCCATGTGCCAGCAGTTCGACCCATGGCACCATCGTCCTCAAGCTCCATCTTCATGACCATAATACCTACACGGAAGGGACAAAACTGAAGTCACGAGGGAGTTGAGAAAAAAAGCAACTAATGCAGGCTCACAGTGGCCGAACATGAAGTAACAAGTTTTGATTGTGTTGTGAATACCGAACATGAGATATCAAGTTTTGATTGTGTTTGTGAATACCGAACATGAGGTATCAAGTTTTGATTGTGTTAGTAATCAGTCATCATTATAGCTATAAAGGTCTACTGAACTGAGTCAAAAGCAGTAAGGCAACGTATGCAGGCAAACTTGGTTGTGAACGCCGCTCCCAAACACAGGCGGTTAATGATTCAACAAGTGAGCAGTGTCCAGTGCAAGTTGCATTGAAGACTAAGTAAAAATGGGATCTTGGTAATCCAAGACAGCTGATGCATGTGATTGGCATGAGAGGCCAGGGTGACACACATACACTATGGTTATGAATATGGGCAGAGTAGGTAAAATATATGTATGTATATTACTCGTACCAAGGACATATTATGAAATGGAAAATTGGAAATAATACTATGTCATAATAACCGAGTCAAAGAATATGAGACGCCCGCCAGCTGTATCTCAGGCTGCGTTGAAGGCGAGTGCACGATCGAATTATCTCAACCAAATCTGACCCTCTAATAATTTAATTAATTAAAAGCAGCATGGCGTGAAGAGTGTGTCCTGATGACAAGGACACGGGGAGATGGATGATCCCGATCACGCCCATCAGATTCCAGCCCAATCAAGTCCCCAACCCTCCGCACAGGCCAAGAGTGCAAATCACTCACTAACCCGGGGGGCCATCCACCGAACGGAACCCAGCAGCACGGCACGGCGAGCAATCACAATCACATTCCGAAGACGAGGCATCGTCAGGCAGGCCTAGTACTGTACTGTACATGCAGTGGCAAGGAAATTAAATGGAAAAATGATAGGGGAGGAGGAGGAGAGAAGAGGCGTGGTCACCAGAGTGAGGGCCCTGCGGCGGGATCGAGGCGGAGGCCGCGGAATCCAGCGCGGCGGGCAGGAGAGGGGCGGAAATCCGAGCCGCGGGGCCCGGATCTCTCTCTCTGTCTGTCTTCCCGACCGCGAGCGGAGGTCCGGTCCGGCGAGCGGAGGTCCCGTAGCGCCGGCGGTGAGGTGGCTGGAGGATTTTGTGTGGTGCGCGAGGGGATTTCGGGGGACCTGACCTCGGGCAGGCCGTGCTGCTCCCTCCCCCTCCCTCGCTGTGCTGCTGCGAAGGGCTGCCTTGGCCTCGCGAGAAATCGGAAAATGGATGGATGGGCGGAGGAGGAAGGAACGGGGCTCTCTTCCCTTTTCTACCGGATCCGAGCCCCGAGCCGTGAGGTCGTTGGCCGTCAGCTGCCTGGCTCGGCTTCAGTCACTGACCCTCTTGTTCCGGGTTCCCTCGGCTGGGCTGGGCTCGGGAGCCAGGCTCCGCCGCGTGAGGTTGCACGTGCAGGCCACGTGTGCTACGGAAGGGAAGGGGATCGGGAGAAGAGAAGCCAGGCAGAGCCATTCACATTCAGGTCAGGGGCTCGTGACGCCACGTGACTCGTGCGCCCGCCCGAGGCGCACCTGCCAGGCCGGCTAGGCAACTCACCGACCGGTGGGTCCGGAGTCCTCGTGGTCCCCGACGCTCAGCCACGTCTGGGCGCACGGGAACGCCTGCCTGATCGAGATGGCGTGGTGGGAAACGTGAACTGTATTTAAGGAAAACGTGAGGCGCTTGACACGTTTTATCGGAAAAATTAATAATCTAGATTACGTAATATAGTGCGGCTCGCTAATCCCGCACCGCGACGCGCGGCGGCACACAGGTTACTGACACGGCGGGCCCAGATCCGCCTCTCGGAGTGAGGGGGTGTGATTGTCGGTGAGTGGAACGGGGACCGAGGATTAGTAGATTAGCTGGGTGATGAATTAAGGGCGTCTCCATGGTTCTGCTAAATCATCGCTTTAAAACAATTTTATTGGGAATGCCACTTTTCGAATCGCTAGATGATGAGCTAAATAAATAAAAAAAATAAAACACTATAGTTGGGGTTATGTGAAAGATGTTTTACAGAAACTCGACGGCAGATTAGATATTTATTAGTCAAAGGAAGAGTCGTGATGGGCGTGATAGCCAATCAACATGTTACTTTTATATTATTTTTATACCTTATCTAGCTACTCAAAAATCACCAAATTCGCCATTGTCGCCGCCTCCCATGGGGAACACAAAACAGAAACTCAAAGGAAACGTGATGGGCGTGTGGCCATGGACCGCGCGCGGCTTGCCTACCCTCAAAGCCACCACGCCATTGTCGCCGCCTCCATGCCTGACATGGCTCCTCCTCATCTACAAACCTGCTCCTCCCTCGTCACGCCATTGTAGCTGGGTGGGTTAATTTGACAGCACTGATAGTCTCGTTGGGAGAATTTAGAGACTTGCACTGTGCCAAATAAAAAAATGATAGGTTTTACTAAAACGGAAAAAAACAAAATAACAAGTTCTTATATAAGCACCAATCATATATACTCATCTATCTATTATAGGAGCATGGAGGACTGCTGGATATGTAGAAGAGTATCAAAAATACAAATATCCCCTACATTATCAACAACACTGGAGCAATGTCTTGGGGATGTAAGAAAAAGTCTTCTTTTTCTTGCTAAATAATGCATTCTTTGTCTCTTTTGATTAGTGATGACTACTGTACTAGTTTAAATTAATTAATTAAATATATGGAGGCGTTGCCTTGTTCAGGTGGGCCCTGCTGACAGTACGAGGGGAGCTGTGTAGGTGCACATGCTCTTCATTTGTACGCTTGCAATATGGGCATGCGTATTATCGATTCGTTAACATCTATGGTGACGTGGTCGGTAAAAGAGCAAGTGTTCTTCAAGAGGTCATGTAGCACGTTTCTACTTTGTCCAACACTTGCTACTTTGATTCAAGTGGCTTTTACTCACCGCTGACGTGGTTTGTTAAGCGCAGCATCATATTTTTCTTTTTCTCATGAGCAAGTAAATTAAACGTGATGACATGCATGGTTTATTAGATTATTCTCTTTTGTTTCGCTATAACTAAAATGACCTCTCGCGGACATGCTTGCTTTTAGCGCTTGCTATAGTGTGCTTTTAATGGATTATATGTCATGAGCCATTGTAGGGGCGCATTTCATCGTCATTTAGAGCATCAGCAGTGTATAGGATCGGGGTTGGGTCGATACTGGGGGCATCGGCAGTGTATAGGATCGGGGTTGGGTCGATACTGGGACCCTCAATCGACTAGATAACACATGTTCCATCACCAGCAATCTATAGGAGCGGGCATGGGTCAACAATGGCCCCACGTCCAAAAAAAAATAACCAACGCCCCTCCCTCTCCCCTTCGTGATTCCCGGTCCTCTCCCTCCCTTTCCACCACAACATTCACCATGCCACCATCCACCACGGCGGTTGTCCACCATGCCTACCTGGCCCTCCACTAGCCACGTTGTGCCCTAGCCTCCTCCACCGACGGCATTGCCCTGGTCTTCTCCACCGGCAGCAGCAGCGCCCATGAGCGACGCCCACATAGGGGAGAGGGAGGGGCTCAAATTTGATGTGTCTAGAAGCCCGCAACTGCTGCCACAATGCTTTGTCTTCGGCGTTGGTCTGTGCGGAGGCCGAACTCCACGCGTTGGGCGCCACGCTCCAGGCGGATCTCTGGCTCCTGGATTCCGAGGCCGCACGACGAGCTCCGACGACACTGCGTAGTGTGGGCCTGGCGAGGCCTAGAGCTGCGGTGGGGAGGAGGCGCCCCACGTTGCGAGGCATGCGGCGGGTCTGGGCAAGTGGGAGCGTCGCTGTGGCGCTACCCGGGTCCGACGCCGGAAGAAGAACGACCTGCGTGTGCACGCCCCCGGGGATCGTCGGCACCTATTTGCCTCTCCTCGACGACGATGACGCTTGCTCACCTCTCCCTGGCTTCATCTTAGTGGTGGGAGTAGCAACCATAGTAGAGAGAAGAGGGAGCGAAGATTTGGACCTGAGTTCAATGGGAAGGAGGAGGTCTCTATGGAATCGAGGCCACAATGTATCAGAGTCGGTTCAATAGTCTCAGGGGCTGTTTGGTTACAAAAGTCCTAGGACTTTTTAGTCCTAGGACTTTTTAGTCCTAGGGACTTTTAAAAAGTATCTTCAAGAGAGTCTTTTAGGGACTAACACGAAAAAAGTCCCTTCTTGTTTGGTTTCTATGGACTTTTTTTTAGTCTCAGAGACTAAAAAGTCCCTCAACCAAACAACCTCTCATTCATTGTGTTGAACCATGCTAGAACTGATCAGTGCGGGTGCCATGCATAACAAATCTTAAAGCAAGAAAGGGGAAACTATCATGACTCTAGAGACCGATAGAAATATCAGGGGACAGCAAGACACTGTTGCCTTCTCAGGCTCATTCTATAAAAGGGGCTTGGTCCCTTGCTGTAAGTGTGAATCCTAGTTAAAGAGGCTCATTAGAAAAGAATCTCCATATTATATAAAAGAAGAAAAGAATCTCCATTCTCCCCAACTTTGTCTCTAAGTATCGTGTGTCATGTTTGTTTTTTTCGTTGGGTAACAGGTTCCTTAACACTAGCTAGTTTGTTTGTCTTTACATATATCTTTATTTAGCGCCAACTTGTGAAGTTAGCACTTAATTTGGTGACATGACAAGCTAGACTACTTATGGTTAATATCTGCCTTGAATTTGTTATGGACGTGAATGGAGTTGAAAGAATGGAAGATCTCAAAGTAGAGACTAAGTCACTTAAACACAGGGCGGGTTGCGGTCACTGGATTTAGGAAGAGACTATTGAAAAAGTTGACTACCTCTGTCGGGATATCACTAAATCAATTTATATAGTAGTCAATGTCACCATAGTTCAGCTTTTTCGGTTGTTGTTGGCGGAAACACAAAAAAAGTGAACCCATGATGACAAGAAAAGAGTTGATTCTTGCAACCTCCTAGGCGTCTATAGCAGAGCGCAAGGAAGAGGCGATGGATAGAAGAAGACTCCACTAAGTGGGGATGTCGGAGGCAGCGATCACAACCAATGCTTCAGCGATATCGACTCGAATCGAGGGCGAGGAGGCATAAAGGAAGCATTCAAACTAGATAGAGGACGTCGGCGAACGGTGTTGTCACCTTCGAACTTAGGTCATCGGCGGCAGATGAGTGTCATTAGGTGGAAAGAGGCGCCACAACGGTCAAGGCTATACGACACTCACTAGACCAATGACGAAGTGTGGGCAACCGATGGATTCAGATAATTTCTTCTCGGTGGTGGCATCGTGAGAGAGCGAACTCTCCAAGACACTGTTGGTATTTTTTAACGCACACAGATAAATCCGCAAGCGCACGGAAAGTACCGTTGTAGCTTTCACCCGGAGTATTCAGGGTATCGATTTCCACGGGGAACTAGAAGTGAACTAGAAGGGATCAAGTACGTCCAAGAGATGAGGTAGAATAATATTTTTATAGGTAGAGAGGGGTTCTCTAAGGTTTTCTCAAGATTACTAAATACCAAGGTTCAGGCTTACTAAACTCTACTTACTTGAGTAAATGGAACCTTTCCGATTCTCGAAAAGACTGGGAAACGGTAATCGGGGTCAGGCCGCCTAAAGCTCTACGAAAACACCAACACGTACGTGGTGGACTACAAAGGCCTGGTCGGAGCTGTCACCCCCGGGGCTACCACAACTATTCCGTAGCATTGGGCGCAATCTCAGGTAAACTCTAGCCCAGACACCATGTCTACACTAGCGAGTACGAAAACTAGTTTCACGTGAAAAACTAGAGCCTTCGGTCGAACGGAGATCCAAAGAATTAAAATGAAGTAAGGACTGAATTTAGTAAAATAGTAATCAAGAAAATTACCATAAGATCACCCGGTTATTACTCATAAAGAAGTCGGCTCCGTAGAGGTACAAGGTTGAGAAGGATCCGACAAACCCGGCTCCTCCTCTTCACTCTTCCCTCTCCTCTCTTCCTCTTTTCTAATCTATACAACTAGGTGAAGAACACCTAGAGGGACACCACTACATTGTGTAGAGTGTGGAAGTGAAGAACTAATGTCAAGTGTAGTGTGTTGTGTTGTGTTTACAAGAGAGGAGTGCCCCTCAATTTATAGTGGAGGGAGGAGGAGAATGGAGGGTGCTCCTTGCTTGAGGGAAAAAATTGGCGGGAACTCAAAGTCGCCCACATGCAACCGCCTCCTCTCGATGGTTGTCATTGATTCACGGAAAAATGTCCTCCAAACCGACACATGTCTTCTTCCGCATGCAATGCCCCCAAGCCATGCAACCGCATCTTGAGTAAGTTTTTGGCGCCAAGTTTAATTCCCCGCATGCAACCGCCACATGAGTCCCGGAGAGTTCACCATCCAAATTTGGGCGCATCTGTTGAAACTTTAGGCGGAGGCGCGCCATGCATGTCCCGCCCGCCTCCAATTTTAGTAGGTGGTCTTGTGGGCATTTCTACGTTATGCTTCTCTTCCATATAATGTCAATTAATGTGTATTTTCGAGATATTCTACGCAAAATAACTTAGAACCAACAAAACTTGTGGAACCCATTAGATAAATAATATTTGGTTATGATTTTATTTGGAATCTTATCCTTTTATGTGCATATTGATGGTCATAAATCATGCATTAAAGAGCATCAACGAGCATGCCGATTAGGATCTTAAGTCCGTCGACCGCCGCCATCAATTTCGCCATGGATTTCAGGGTTTGAGCTGGAGGCGGAGACGGTTTAGGGTTTAGAAATAATGTTCTCTACTTTAAGTTGCTCCTAATGGATAGCGTCAACTTTTTAAGGATAAATAAACATAAGAAATGATTTAAAGAGAATAATAACACTAGAGGATAGAGTTTATATACTAACGATTTCCACAAGTTGTGTGAATTTTTATCTTTTGAATACACAAAAATACCAAATAAACATGAGAAATGATTTAAAGAGAATAAGAATACTAGGGGATATGGTTTACACTAATGATTTTTACAAGTTATGTGAATTTTTGACCTTTGCAAGAATACATAGAAAATACCAAGGAATGACTACATACAAATACATATTTCGAATCACGACGATTAGTACTAAGAAAGAAGTATCTAAAAGACCCTAGAAGAAGTCACGTTGAAAGTGGGGCCCACCAAGCATAGAGCTAGGGCGGCTGTTCTTCATAAAGCTCTCTGTAGCACGTACTTTGTCGAACACTTGCTACTTTGTGGAACAAATTAAAGCGTCTTTTTTTTTTTTGACAAATACACAGTACAACGCAGACACTCACAACACGCACACACACTCACCCCTATGAATACATGTACGCAAACCCTACCCCTATGAGCACCTCCGAAAGACTGAGCACCCGGCAGATCTGGAGATTCTCGAAGTTACCACTGCCACTTACGTGGTTTATTAAGCTCTCCATCCTATTTTTGATGGTTATTTTTCTTTTTGGTCGTGAGCAAGTAAACTAAATGTGATGTTGACATGTATGGTTATCCCTTTTGTTTCGCTAATAACTAGAGTAACCTCGCATCCATGCTTGCTTGTAGCGCTTGCTAGTGTGCTGTGTCAATGGATTTATATGGCTTGTCTTTACATACATGAGCCATTCAGGGAATTTCATCATCATATAGGGAAGGGAAGCTTTATATTTGTCCTTACATGTTTTTTCTTAATTTATATTATACTAGCTAAATGCCCGTGCATTGCCCCGGGAAAAATAGTGCCCTAATAATTTGAGAATAAACATGTTATATTATTACCAAAAATGATACTGCGAGAATGTCAATAAATGGCTAACATTCTCATATGTGGCTTGCAATCATCAAGGTATATGCATTCATAGTATTTTACATTTGTGCACACATACATAAAAGTTCATATCACCATCCTAACATCCTTAACCTTGGAATGCGCAATGCACAAATCGCAGCAAAACTATGCCGCACCTTGTGTGAAGATAACATTGGTTGTGTGACATTCTCACTAACTTGAATCCAGACTTAATTGAGTCATGTAGTGGTCAAAAATCTTTCACGATTGGTTGCCATATACTCCTTCCGTCCCCAAAATAAATGATGTTTTAGCTCTGCACGGGTGCCTGTACTTCCTCACATCGTTGCAGGTTTTGAGCACGATTCTTCAATAGAGGAAGGAACTTTGTGTCTGATTCAAAGCGATTAGGCATTGTTTGTCTCATCAAGAAGCTGCAAATGCGGACCGACAAAGTGAAAAATAAGATGATTATGAAAACAAGGAAGATATTTTATAGGATTGTGCATCATCATATCATCTATATGTGTGATTTTTTTTGATAAATTTAGATGACTTTTTTGTTGTAGTTTGCACAGATTTTCATAGCAAGCTGGTTTCCATATCATACGTTGTCGTATAAGATTAATAACACGCCAACCTGTACGTGGAGCACTCACGTGTGGCAGCACTCTGGCCGTGACGCACGTGATTAGCTAGGTGCCAACAAACTGAAGGCACTTAGCTAGTTTTATTTTTTCGGGCGCCAGCCGCAGGCGGTGGTGAAGCTACATTGAGTGTCATGGATGCGGATGCACCCACACAACTTTTGAATATCGGTGGAATGAGATAATTTTTCACCATGTTAGTGACTCAAATCTTTGTATTTACCAAGCAATCGCACCCCCTCGAATTCGCTCTACCTTCGCCACTGCAGCCAGGGACTCTTCCTGCCCATAATTTGTGCAAACAGACCCTTACGCGCTACGCTACATGGATGTTATTGTCAATCGTCGGACTACTTCTACTTGTACGACTACCTTGCAGACTAAAGTGCCCTCTAATTTATTTTGTATTTTTCTCCTATTGATATACATGATGACCTGGGTCATCAGATTGTCTGCGAACTAAAGTAGCTTGACACATCATCGCTTACTAGCGTTGCTATATGCATGGACATGGTGAGCAAGCTTGTGGTTCGGTACATGGTACTCAATCACCCCATTGAGAATTTGAGATGGGTTTAATAAGTAACATGACAACTGGTGTTCCTAAAGAAATTAAAACAGTACCGTGTTGGTGCTATTCATGAACGTGAACATTTTTTTTTGAGACATGATGAACGTGAACATTTCAGTAGTGGTACTTTCGTTGATTAGAAAGAAACAAAATAACAAATAAAAAGATTAAGTTTGACAACCCTAAATATGCCACATATGGTAATTTTATCTACAGTAATATATAAGGTTGTTTCTCATTCTGAACGAGAAGTATATACTGCTACTTGAGCAAGTATATAGCAAAGACATGCGAGATTAACTTCTTTTTGTTGACTTAGTGAGATAGGCCATTTCAAAACTTTCATCATAGAGCGAATATCATAGATCCACCATACCGAGGATATGACAACAACTGTCAAAATTAGTACATACACAACACATACTCATGTGAAACATGGATCAAAGTAGATGAAAGAAATCATCTTAGGAAATAATCATGTGTGGTAGTTTTACAAGCACACACATATATATACGGTTAATAATATATAAGAATTCTCTAATCAAAGAGGCATAGTAACAAGCTCAACATGGCTTATCGACACACATCACCTTGTTCCTAGCCTTCAGGTCACTTGCGCGATTGATAATAGATTCACTCTACCTTCATAAGAAATATGTGTTGAATTGAACAACGAATTGAGTACCACAACCGAAAAAGTGCATGATACACCTTGGATGATCCAATGAGAGCCTCTAACTTTCTTTTAACACAAAAAGGCTTATCGGAAAGTGATGGTATATTTCAGCTAACTATATCTCTCTTAGCTACATCCTCTACAAATTCTCATAGTAACCCACTAAACCTCTTTTATAGAGGGTGACACATGTGGTGACATATTTACGCTATAAAGTTCCATGCTGAGTCATGAGTGGTGTGCCTATTATTACAAACGAGTATAAGGAAAGTATATATAGTGAGAACACTTCTATTTCATATACATTTCATTCCTCGCAAAATGTTGATTGTTTCAAGCAATTTCCATCTAGGCAACCAATTACCCACACAAAGTGACATAAATCTATATCGACAATAAATGGATTGTGGCTTTTGAATAATATAATTTTCATAAGGAACTTGAGAGGAGGGGGGTACCTAAATTTCTTTAAAATTTAGGATGTTCGTATTTTTGTTAAAGAATATTACCAACTTATAAACAATGGATTCACATCATAAAGATTGAGTTTATCGTCAAAGTTACTTGTTATGTCTAACACGAGTGCTTGAGTTTTTTTTAACACAAAAGAACACATTTGACCTTGCAAACATCTCCGAGGGCAAGGCACTTGTGACCTTTCAACTTGTGACTAAATGCTAATACAACTGTAAAAGCACGGTAACCACAACACTTGTCTTTTGCCAATCATTAAAACCCAAAATGTCACAAATTTAGGGCCTAGGAGTTCACTCTTCCTCCTTTTTGACGATTGTTGACAATACATGTTTCTAAAAGATAAAAAAATGTGAAGTTTGAACTATTCAATTAAGGTTTAAGAGAAAACCCATGAACACGTGTTGGTGAGGAGAGAGAGAGAAAAACTTTGAGGAATCACTAGCTTGTGACAATGAGTTAGTTTAAGTTATACAAAAGTAATAGAAAATTTGAGAAGTACACATAATCAACGTCTAATGCAAAGAAGAACCCAGGGCCCTAGATAGACATGCTCTCGTTACCTCCTAAGTCTTACACCCTCACTCCCACATTAGCATCAAAGTACCAAATAGAGAACAACTCTACATGTTAGAGATCAGCTAGAGGACCAAGGGTAGTTAAAGTGTCGATTTGAGGAGTAACAATGAACTAAGAGCCATGCGGTTGGCTTAATCTGGCCTAACTTGAACCCATATCCAATCAACCAATCAACCATTTTTTGGTCCATTATAGCTTGGTTGGCGAAAATTGAGCAAACCAAACATACCCATACTCTCTCTGTCCCTAAATGTTTGTCTCTAGAAAACCGTGTTTCCCTCACAGACACGCTTCCCGGGCGACGTACATAAAGGGACGGAGGGAGTATGTGCTATTGACTTGCGTGACTAGAGTCTCAATGAGTGTCACCTCAGACTAAAGCTGTGGTGTTGAAGCCGCTGGAGTAGCAAAGAGCTAAAGAATGTACTCAAATTAAACTCAAGGTTGACAACTTATTCAAGGAGAGACCAAACACATTGGAATGCATTAAGTGTTACACTCATGCTAATTTGTGTCATGATCTATCCGATGTCATATTTTTGGATTAAAACATGCCTAAACTAAATACTCAAATTCAATCAAATACAGTAGGCATACCATATCTTAATAATTAATTAAGAAAAAAAAGAGAATAGTGGGCCGGAACCTTCACCCTCCGGCGTCGGTCCGGCCCGCTTTTTGTTCTCCAGTTGAGTACGCTTTGTGTCGCTCGCGGTTCTGCCGTGGTGCGCTCTGTTTCCCGTCCCTGTGCCGACGACTGGCCGGCCGCCGCCGCTGTCACCCTACGCCAGGTGCCGAGGCCTTCTTCTTCGTCACCTTCGTCGGCGGCGGGCGCCCACCAGGTACACACGCCCCTTGTCTTCCGTTCCTCCTGTGCGAGACCGACCACCCAAACCCTAGCTTTGTCTCCCGTCGTTCCAAACCCGAGCACCCAAACCCTAGCTATTGTATTCGGATCTGAGCTGATCCGATTTCAAGTGTAGTATATATGTATTACCCTAGCTTCGTCGATTCCATGTCCTTCACTGTGTTCGCCCGCCCTGGCCGTCTTACCTCGTTTTACACACTAATATTGCTGCTCTCTGCTTGTTTGTCGACTAGGAGAAGGCATGCGACGCGTGACGCCTTCCAAGAGGCCGTTTCAGAAAAATTCTTCAGACTACAATGGCCGGGGCAAGTGGCAGAAGACGAAGCATTCTTCTCCACAGAAGTCTCAGATCAAAATTGAGCCTGGCGTTCCCATTTTTCGTATTCTTTGCCCTTCTTCAAAATCTGGTAATGTGATTGGCAAAGGAGGTGCCGTTATTGCAAAGATACGGGAAGAAACAAGGATGAGAATCAGTGTCGATAGAGCAGCTCCTGGCTGTGATGAGAGAGTTATTTTCATAACTGCTGTCGACAAGGATGAAGAAGCTAGCAGCGAGCGAGGTGGAGAGAATGACAGAGGTGTTGTTGCTTCTACTGGTGGTGACCATGACAAGGATAACAATAACTGCGAGGGGGGAAATGATGATCCAGAGGAAAACAACAGCAAGGAGCAGAATGACCATTCCGAGGAAAACAACAGCAAGGAGCAGAATGATTCTGAGGAAAACAACAGCAAGGAGCAGAATGATGATTCAGAGAAAGGAAACGGTAAGGAACAAGAAGAAGACCACAGTACGGAAGAAAAGGATGATTCAGAGAAAGACCACATTAGGGAAGAGAAGGATCATTCAGAGAAAGAACAAGATAAGGAAGAAAAGGATGATCCCTTTGTTGCAAAAGTTACAAAGTCAGAACCAGATAGGGTAATACCATTGGCACTGAAGGCTATTTCGCTTGTCTTCGATAGGATTTTTGCAGTTGAAGATAGTAATGAAACTGGGAATGCGTCTGCTGCGAGCACTCCTGTTTCTTTGCGTTTGTTGGTGCTATACAGCCAAGCAGGTTGGCTCTTAGGGAAGGGTGGTAGTGTGATTAAACAGATGTCAGCTGATAACGGCTGTGACATCCGTGTTTTGAGAGACAACCTTCCATCATGTGCATTATTGAATGACAATCTTTGCCAGGTATAATTTTCAGCACTGGATTTCATTGCCATGTCCATATAGTTGTCTCTTGCTACTTTCCTTTGATCATTCTCTAATGGCTCAGTTTTTTTTGTAAAAATAATAACTTTTGCTCTTGGTTACAGATCACTGGAGAGATTGACTCAGTAAGGAAAGGTCTCAATGCTGTATCTGAATTGCTCTTAGCTCATCCACCCAAGAAAACTGATGTGGTTGCTGGTGTTCATTCTTCTGTATCATCATCACGTTCTTTGTTCAGCCAGTCTGATGGTCTTCCTTCAGGAATGCAATCTAACTTCCATATCCCTTTGCAAGGGCCACCCCAAGCCAATGGACCTTTCAATGTCGTTGATCTTCAACCTCCGATACATGGCCATGCCTCAGTGCCTATAGAATCCCTCTCCTTTAGGATGCTGTGTCCACAAGACAAGGTTGGCAGTATAATAGGCAAGGGTGGAAATGTTGTTAAAACTATTCAAAATGATACGGGCTGTGAAATTAAAGTTCTTGACACTATTCCAAAAACAGATGATCGCATCATAAGTATATCTGGACCTCGCGGTAACCACTTTCACTATCTCTTGTTGCAAATGATTGTATGTATGAGATTTTCATCTGTTCGCAATTATTGCATTTTCCATCTGCTTACTGCTAAAAATGGCATTCAGCTGAGCCTTGCGCTTTATATTGTTGGACTCCATCCATTATTTCTAGAGTTGTAAATTTTGTGGATCCATTTGGTGTTAGTGCAATGTTGATACATTTTTGCATGCTCTATTTACAAATTTCCCTCTTGGCATTACTGTATGGGATACCATTACTAGTTACTAGGAATGGCCAGTCCTTTTTTTGCAATTCTTTCTAGCTTCGCTAAATTATTATTTTGTTTTTAATTTGACTCTTGAGAGGTATTAATTCATTTGGTGACTCTTTCCTCTCTCTCTCTCTCTCTCTCTCTCTCTCTCTCTTTTTGCAATTCTAATAACAAGAATTTATAAGATTTCCATGTACTTAAATCGTATTAGTATTTCATTGTCGTATGAAGTTTACAATGAGAGAATAGTCAGTGATGACTGATGTATCTATTTGCATCTGTTCTGTAGCACCCGAGTGATGGAATTTCCCCTGCACAGAATGCCATTCTGCTTGTGCAGCGTAAACTTACCTCTGAGAAGAAGGACATATGTAGGCTGATCGTTTCAGCAAACCATGTTGGTTGTGTTCTTGGCAAAGGTGGTAGTATCATAGCTGAACTGAGGAAGCTGTCAGGAGCATTTATAGTAGTGTTGAGCAAAGACAAGATTCCTAAGGGTGTCCCACAGCATGATGAAGTTATTCAGGTCTGTTTTTGTTGTATTGTATCCGAGAATCGTCAAAATAACTGTTGAAAGAAAGTATATCCATACCTTTATCTACTTTACCTTTAGTTATTTTTGGTTTACTATCTGCAAAAATTGTTATTTTTAGATAAGCGGGAGCTGTGAAGCTATTCAAGAAGCTCTAATGCAGATTACGGCTAGGCTTCGTAATAACCTTTTCCGGGATAGAAAGCCTGCAATGGGGCCTAATATGCGGCCACCTTTTGGTTTGTTAGATTCTCAGTTTGGTCCATTTGTGGGAAACCATGAATCTCCATCCATGTTTCATAAAGATTTTATGGGACGACCATTGGATGCGATCTCTGCTCCTTGGACAGTGAAGGTACCAAACCTACTGATCACATATACTTGAGCCTGTGGCATGAGGCATCATCCTCCATTTTTCTATTCGTTAAGATTCTTATTCTGAATGCAATTCTGGCCCAAATTTTGCAGGGCATGAGTGATCTCAGTGATCCAGTGTCAATATCTGATATCCCTGGAGCAGGGCATAGAGAAGCTGGTGGATTTTCCGGGTTTGTTTATTCTCTCACATTTTCTTTTTCTGGGGGTATACTCCTTAACAACCTAAGGAAGCATTGTGTTAAACCTGATAAGTTGCCTTTGCAGTCCTGGTCAGCCATCTATGATGCCAAACTTGACTGCAGAGGTCTTAGTTCCAAGACTAGTTATCCCTGCTCTCTGCGGTGAGGATGGAGGTTGTTTGGATAGGATCCGTGAGGTCTGTATCCAACTAGTGTTTTGTGTATTGTGCAACTGCTAACTTGACAAGCGTGCTTGACCTATTATATACATGTGCAGTTTTCTGAAGCTAAGATAACTGTAGCTGAACCTATAGCTGATGGAATGGACACTGTTGTTTTGATATCTGGCACACCAGACCAGATGCATGCCGCCCGAAGCCTTGTTCAAGCATTTGTTATGAGTGAATCGTTTGCCCCATGATATTTCGATCGTCCAGAGCCAGAGGTGACATATCTTTCTAATCTTTTGTTCGTTTATTTCTAGCAAAGTGTATTTTATCTGTTCAAAGTGGGATCTATGACGATGCTGATTGTGTAGGCAATGAAGGTAGTGATGAAATGTGGGCTCTGACCAGATTTGGTTGTCAACAGGTTCATGTTTGTGAATACGGGTCCCTGTTTGCAGAGTGGCTTATGCTCCAAGAGGCTAAATTAGGTTGAATATAGAGACTAGAGTCCCATTATGTTGGGAGAATTATAGGTTGTTGCAAAATCTTCCAGACTCATCGCTTAATTTGAGACGTGGAACACATTTTGAGTAGCAGCAGAAATGTGTTGCTTATGCAAGCAGCATGACTATCTAACCCTTTTTTTTTTTTTGAGAGATGAGAAACCCCCTCCATACTGATGTACTGACGTTGTGAGGTGTATAACATTATCTATATTTGCAATCCTGCTAATATCTGTATCTCTAAGCAGAGGTGCTTATTACTCCATCCATTCCAATTTATGAGTTGCTCTGGCTTTTGTAGATACATAGATCTTGCTATATAACTAGATATATACACCTTATGTGTAAGATACATAGTATGTATCTAGAGATGCTAGAACGGCTTACAACTCAGAACGAAATGGCTTACAATTTGGAATGAAGTACTTCAGGTGTTGGGCAGCGTCTTGTGATTTTGAACCTCTCATCTCTATGTTCAAACTTTTTTGTTTTGTTTTGAAACGTATCTATATTCAAACTTAGTATGATTGTGATGGTACAAGTAGCGGCCTTGCTTTTCTGTATAAAAAAGGAAAATGGGAAAAGGGAAAGGGAGTCAAACGTGTTTCAGCCAGGAATAAGAATTGGTGGCCTGAAATGAATGCGAGTAAGGCAAGCGATTGCAATACGGCCATGTATGGATTTTGTCATTGATATATGGTGGGCAAGGCTTCATCCGTGTTCAGTGATACTGACCTGACGTTGGCTACTTGTGTTATTCTCCGTGCTGTACTGTACGTAGGCTGTGAATTGAACGCATTCCTATAGAGCTTTATATAGGAATGAAGTTTAAACCAATTCCTGTGAGAATTTAAGCCTAAGACGTCTGGATTATAGCTATATACATGCATACACAACTCAAGAGATGTATGTATAATGTATCCATCTATCTATAAATTCATCTCGCGGCATGTGAATTCTTGCTTCTTTTGAATTAAAAAGGAGTGAATTTTGTGCAAATCTGATAATTAATTATTTACTTAACTTATAATAAATAGAAAGCAAACGGGAAATCAAATTCCTTCCTACGGGTCAGAAGGGAAATGGCAGTAGGTTGGCTGGGGATGGAGCCATGGATGTTGAAACTTGACAGAGGCGTGCATTTGCATATCCAAATGCCAACCAGGCATCATCGTCGTCATCTTATCAGAAATCAAGGCAGCCACAGCTGCACTTGTTCCCTCCACAGCCACAGCTTCTCATCTCGGACACTCCATGCACCAACAAACTACTCTTCTTCTTCTTCGTGTCTCCACTCTGCTCCACATCCGCAGAACGAGCGAGGTAGCTACACGCCATGGGGTGCGCGAGCTCCAAGGCCGGCGAGGACGTCGCGGTAGCCGACGTCTACCGCCCGCCGCCCACCAGCGTGTCCCTCTTCGACATCAGCGCCGTCGAGGAGCCCTGGCTCATCGCCAAGCAGAGCAAAGGCGTTGATGATGATGACGACGAGGAAGAAGAGACGACCGACGACGACGAAGGAGAAGAGGACGACGACGACGAGAAGCAGCCCGCCGCCAAGACCGTGGTGCCGGTCCAGCTCCTGGACAAGCTCGAGGGATACGAGCTCGCCCCGGCGTCGTGGTCCGAGGTCAGCAAGGCCCTGGAGGACATGAAGCCCGTCCTCGACTCCAAGCCGCCGCCTGCTCCTGCTCCTGCTCCTGCTCTCAGGAAGAAGAAAAAGAAGAAGACCAAGAAGAAGAAGAAGCAACCAGCAGCTGCTCAACCGCCCGTGGTGTCTGCTGCCAAGAACAAGACGGCGCCGGCGACGTCCCTCTCGTCGACCTACCAGACATGAGCAATAAGCCCGCGCCGCCGGGCTCGCGGGGCGTCGCGTCGTGAAGGACAACCCGTTCCTGATGCGCGACCGCGAGAGCAAGGGCACCGCCGGCGATCCGCCGCGTTGGAAGCGGCGTGACCCGTTCGAAGGATGCCCCGAGCGTCGTCCCCTGGCGCGACGGGCGGCGGCGTGGTGCTGTACACGACGACGCTCCGCGGCGTGCGTCGCACGTTCGAGGACTGCGAGCGCGCGCGTGAGGCCGTGGAGGCGTGCGCGGCGGCGGCGGGCGTGGGCGCCGTGGACGAGCGCGACGTGTCGCTGCACGGGGAGTACCTCCGCGAGCTGCGGGAGCTGGCCGGCGAGGGCGCGCCGCCGCCGCGGCTCTTCGTGATGGGCCGATACGTGGGCGGCGCCGAGGAGTGCGCCAGGCTGGCTGAGTCAGGGAAGCTGCGGGAGATGATGCGGTGGGTCAAGGCGCGCGGCGAGGCGTGCGCAGCCAGGACGGACGCGGCTGCGAGGGCTGCGGCGGCGCAAGGTTCGTGCCGTGCTGGGAGTGCGGCGGCAGCTGCAAGGTGGTGGTGGTGGCGGCGCCGGTGGACGGAGGGACGACGGCGAGCACCACGGAGAGGTGTGGCAAGTGCAACGAGAACGGGCTCATGATGTGCCCCATCTGCCACTGAATATTTGCAATTGCAAGGATGCATTGGATCCAAAATACATGCATGCGGCATCATATATATCATGTACAAATATGTATAGTGTACGTTTTGTTCAATTACGATTGTTCTATCAGTTGCAGACAGTAAGTACGTACAGAGAGATTTGGACGTAGGTGCCTGTGTATAGAATCCATCCTTAGTAGAGCATATATACGAATACGTACGATTCGATTTAAAAATCTTGTGTTAGTACGGTGCTACTGTAGTTGAAGCTTCAAAGTGAGTGAGAGTAAAGAGTGAGTACATGCATGTACGTTGTAATATACTACATGGTTGTAGAGTTGTTCAAATTAAATGAAGATTGATGAATTTGTTCAAATCTCCACATTATGTATACTCGTATATATTGTTGGAGATGCTCTAAAGGTGGGTTATAGTTGGAATTTTTTTGCTCAAAGAGTTGAAGGCAAGGCAATGAGCAGAATCAACACACACCAATCTGCTTTCTTCAAGGACTTGTGTTGTCTGCAACCAACGGAGTAAACACCTCTGCTCTCTCTCTAAGCAGAGTAAAACAGCAGCGTAGGGCAGTACTCACATTCTTCACAGCCAACTTGTTGATGACAGAGCCAAACAAGACAGAACCACCTCGCATCCGTTGGACAATGGACAAAAACACTGGCATGAGGCGATAAATTGAAACATGTTTACTAAACTTACTATATGTATTTATTCCAAATTACTAGTCTCTTGTTTTTTGGGGCGAGATGCCTTCTTTTTGTCCTATCTAGTAATAACACATGGGGAAGATATAAAAATAAAGGGAAATTCTATATTTAGAAAAGAAGCACCCTTATAATTTGGAATTGAGGTAAAATTCCTACTTGTCTGTCGGTAGTGATACTAGACCCGGCGCATCTAGGATGGTATGCATACAAACCCTGTTTGTTTGATGGTATCTCTAGGTTTAGTGTCAAAATTAACCAGACCTTGCCTCTAAACACTAAACAGAGGAACCGATTGCTGGGGCGAGCCTTGCTAACACATGGGGAAGAGCTAGGGAAATTCTAAGCATATATAGCAAGAAAAGAAGCACCCAGATTAGATGTATTTGCTTTCAAAATTCCTACTGTTTGTAATTTCTAAGACGTTTTGCAGGGATTCAAAAAAAATACGATTGTTGATGGAAGGAACGTTTGAGGTGACATCATGTAAGAAACAAACAGGAGCACGTGGATATATGGCCGTTACATACGCTGCAACTGGAAATCAAGCCACCTGTATTATTATTGTATTGTATTGTATTGTATTTGGGGTTTTGGGGTTTGGATCTTATTGCAGCACAGCAGCAGGTAGGAGTATTTCATTTCATTTAGAAACAAGGCAGGCACACAGCCGATCGAGAGCCGACATGCATGCTGCTATGCATGGACCACTTCACTAGTGCCTGCCTGATCGAGCAACACATGAACAAATGAAATACTACTGCGATATGGATCTCAACGGATAGACATGCAATTGGTACAATTTCATCTGTCTTTCTTGCGCATTTCTCGGATCAGGCACAAGAACCCAACTGACTCGCATTCCAAAGGGGACCTATCAAACAAAACTATGAAAATTGTTTCATTTATCATTACAAACAACGCACACTCAATTGGAAAACATTGTATCCCTGCCCCCAAATTTTGGGATCTGGGTGTGTTTAATTTAATAATAATTTATTTTTTGTTTATTTTTAATGCTTTCAACAAGTCAAATAGTTTAGATTTGATCAAATGTATATAGAAGAGAGTAGTAACATTATTAAATTAAATTCATTGTAGAATATTTTTGTTTATGATAAAGTTATTCAGAGACAGCTCTAAGTTAGTTAATACCGTTTTGTAAACTCAGTCACCTCAGTTATATTAAACAAATTTTAAAATTCATTTGTATTTTTTTTTTAAAAGTGTAAGTAATACCTAAGTTGCTGTCAGGAAACTGAAATCTGAAAAGATCTAAAACTCCAGTCTCCTGCAAATGAGAAAAGAGTAGAACATTATTAAATTAAATTCAGGTATGATAAAGACAAGAAGAAAAGTTTTCTTCCAGTCAAATTAAACAAATTCTCCTCCAGTCTCCTCCAGAGGAGAGGAGGAGAGCAGGCAACCAGAAAAACTTCCTTCCTCTCCTCCTCCTTCCTCTTGTTCTGCATCGCATCGCCGCCAGCGCAGCTCCAGCCCGGCCCCGGGATCTCACCACCCCTCTCTCCGCGCCGCTCCGCTCCCCCGCCTCGGGGCCTGCCTCGGATGCTCCCGGCCTCGCACCCGCTGCTCTACGCCTGCGTCTTCCGCGACACCCACCTCGTCGCCGACCTCGCCAACTCCCACCACTCGCCGACCACCGCCACCGACCCCGACGCCCCCCCCTCCCCCCTCCTCCTCCGACGACCTCCCCGCGCTGGCCGCCGCGCTCGTCGCCGCCGCGCCGCCGCACCACCGCCACCTCACGCACACCCGCCGCCGGGCGCGCGCACGCGCTGCTCCTGTCCCCGCCGCTCGCGCTCGCCGCCATCTCGCGGGCGCCCGACCTCCCGGCGTCGCAGCTCCTGCTCTTCCTCCGACGCCTGCGATGCCTCCCCGAGGCACGGATGCGGGACGAGATGCCGCGCCTCGCGCTGCGCCTGCCGCTCCCGCCGGGCGACGACAAGCGCGAGGCGGACGAGGTCGCCGCCGCCGAGGAGGAGGAGGAGCAAGCCGCAAGGAGGGACGCTGCTGCTGACCTCGCCGCCGCAAGGACCACGCCCAAGAGGGACCACAGGAGACCCGGGTGGACGTGGAGGCGGCAGCTCTGGATCGTCATCCTCGCGGATCTCGTCCTCCTCACAATCCTCTTCGCCGCCTGGCTCGCTGTCTGCCGGGGATTCACCTGCATTGGTCGCTAAATAGCTACACAAACCTCCAAGGTAACCTACGTAAATCAAATCTTCTACTTCCGTCGTTCAATGATTTGGATGGATCATTCCAGGGTTCACACACACTGACAACACAAAAAAAAAAAACCCAAACAAAAATGCGTCTGCTTGCTAGAGACCGGGGGTGACTGGAGGATCCAGAGTAGCACTAGTCGAATCACATTCTCAAATTAGGAGCAAGACCTCACCAATCCTTCCAACCTAGGACAGATCTTATGAAATTCGAATTCACATTATCATGGATCCATCTTTTATTGCCATCTTGACAAATATTTCTCCTGTTCAATCTTGACCAAGCAATGAAAGCTATGGTCAGTCGACGGACGAGGATCCAGGAAGGCTCAGGCTGTCTATCCTGCTGGATGCTGCTACCACTGTCCCCACCTCCAGCGCAAATGTGAAATGATCATGTCTTGTGCAGGGGCTCTCTCTTTCTCTCTCCCTGACACCCAACTGTCCTTATGGAATTGTGAAAAAAAAGACGACCCCCCCTTTCCCTCTTCTGCAGCTTCAAGGGCACAGTTGGCTAATGTTTCTTCTTCTGATGGCAAACGGCTGTATCCATTGCTGGACTGGACATGATGACAGCAGCTGAATATATATATGGTTCAAGTACAATAGTTGCTTGCTCAACCTTCCAATGGTAAAGCTGCAGACAGGATTGCAGGTGTTAGGCTCATGATTCCTGCTTTAAACAATTTGCACACAGGGGCCAGGTTTCTTACCCAACATCTAATAAGTGCAACACAACCTAGAGACACAACTTCAGATTAGACTTACCTACCCTGGCCTTAGTTGTAAAGCATCCAAGCTAAAGCATAAAGGGCAACCGTAAGATGGGAGATGTGGAGTTTAGTGTCCATCTGAACCCATCAGAGTTGAGTGGTGAGGTGAAATCTAGAAGTGCATATAAGTGTTGGTCACTTTGTTCGAAGACAAAAAAGTGTTGGTCTATTGTGGATTTGGTCGGAATATTAGAACTTAGATTGCACACATTTCTACTTGGATGGAATTAGTGGCAGCGCCATGCCTTGTATAAGCTGTATTCTCATATAACTTTTAGTATTGAAAAGAATACCTGTTCTGTTCTCTTAATTGTTTTTATTGAGAACTAAATAACTAATATTTTTCTCTGCTGAGAGTCAAATTGTTGGTTAAACTGGTGTACCCTGGACATATGTATGGTAATATGGATGCAATAAATGTTTGACGAGCTTGATTTTGTGCCCATTGCTAATGAAATGTCACTGTGCAACTTGTTTTGGAAAAAAAAATGATCCAAAAGGAATAAAGGATACTACAATAGAAATGCTGCTTATTGTTGCAGCACTTCCTAATCTCAACAGTATAGATCCAAGAAGCAAAACACCATTCCTTATATTATAGGATGCTTGACCTGTTCATTGCCAATGAATGGTAATATGACCAGGTTTATATTAATCTTCAAAGTGACATTTCATCATCTTTACTCACGAACCTTTTTTAATCTTTGGAGTTTGGGTCCTTTCATGGTTAGCGTGTCCAGTCTTAAAATAGTTTTGTTTTTCTTTCATCACCTTGATTTAAATTTTGAGTAGAATCACATTCATAACAGTTGCTGACAGCAAATCCAGGATGATGGGTTAGGATTCACAAGGCGGAGCAAAATGTAATAGAGGCACTTGAACAACTTCAGAATTTTGAAGCTGCAAAACACAAAAATTCATCTTTTTGTGAAACTTCTGTTTAGCATGGAAAAAACCGAAAACTTATGTAACAGATTCAGGGAAAACAGGAAAAGCGGGCGCAGAACCTAGATTGTTGAGGTTGTTGGCTTGTACGACATGACATAAGATATGAAGTGATAGCATGATACTAGATTATGCATGCATAGCATATTGACATTACATTATATATCATCTAACGAGACATTTAATTGCATACATGGATTAGTGAGAGGAATTGAGGAGCAGACCCCAGATGGGACTCTCTTCTCTGATGGCTGGCCTGCCTAGTATCAGTGTGTAGTGGGGGGTTTAAAACTTTATCCTTCTATCCATGTAGCATATCTTGAGGGGGAAAAACGTCTTATATAACTTCATGTGCTGATGCGCGTTCTTGCTATAAAAAAAACGTAAATCAAACCTTGTTGCAGCCTTTATCTCATGCTTGTTAAGATCACATATAAACTAAACACAAGAGTATTGTCACCGTCACCGATGACCCATAGATGGATGTGTTGATGGAAAAGATTGCACCACTGCAGGTTAAACACATAAGAAATGCTTTAATACCTCCTAAATATATACATTTTTCCTGCCTAAAGCATCATATAGATGATAGGGTCAAGTCTAGAGTGGAACCTATCACTTCTTTCTAGCAATTTAGAGTTGGATGTATGATACTTAAAAAAAGGGCAAGCTGTAGACTGTAGTTTATCTGGCGACATCACTGCTCTACTGTGAAATACAGTTTGGACAATGTGTATTGTGGTAGGTAATGGGACTTGAACCTATCTTAGCTGGATCTGGTCGGCTGCATGATTGTGGCATATTTATACTTCTACTTTGACTAAAGAGTAAAAAATGTGATAAATGGTTTATTGTTTATGTTAAAAGCTATAGTTGCTTATCCATGAGTAATAGAACTCGAGACTACCTCAACCAACTAAATGAAAATGACAACTGAAACATAAAGATTATGAACTAATAAACCAGATGTTTAAATCAAGTATGTTACATCTGCTTGCAGTGAAGTGGCGTTCGTGTTCATACTGACGTACTCACTACTGAACGGTTGCACCTATATGAAGTTATTCCAATGAACAGTTTGAACTCACATTGTTTATCCTTTTGTTTTGTTTGTAAAACGTTTTCGTCTGTGTTCAACATTTGTCTAAATCTCTTCATGCTAATGCTTTTGAGCATACAAAAATTGTGGAATCTTTGTTTTTAAATCGGGCTCTCCTTTGTGTTGATGTATTCCTTTCTATATCTTATGGCATAATGGTCTTTCGATCCATGGCATTGAGTTGCCTCTAACAGCTCAAACGTTGGTCAAATTTTATTCCTTCTCACATTTACAGTTCAGAACAGTGTGCTCTGTTTTCAGTTCTTTAGGTCAACTCTTTAAGTCTGCAAGAAATTATAATATGTGAAACTGAAAAATTTCAACCTACTGTACTGAATTTTTCTGATCTTTGTTCCTTTCTTCTCCCTGTAGGCTGCTGCTCAATTTTTAAGCAAGAAATCTGGAGTGCAGTTGTTTCTCAGACGAAAAAGTGGGTGATACCATAATGCGGTTGCAAGGTGCCAATATTTGCAAGGAAAGGCGCTTTGCCCCCCTGCGTATTGTTATGTCTTTATTGTATGATGAATCGTATTTAAAAGTGAAGGCAAACAGTCCTGGTAGACTACATAAGTTTGAATTTGATGGTTTTGGTATGGTGATCTGTAAACCCTGTAGTGCAATTTTTTTTTTCATTTTTCTATATGAAGCAAATATCGAAATTTTGCCCCATTTTGACCATGGCAGACTCAGATATATGTGAATCTTTTGTCATAGTCTTTGGCAAACATCTTGTTCTTTTTTTCCTCTCCATCCTTGCAAGTGTCAAGTTATGCACGATTTCTTACATCATTATCTGGGGGCTCTGATGGTTCTTCTCTTTTTGGGATGCTTGCTTTAAAGAACATTATACAGCAATTTCCTTAGCTTTAAAACTGAAACAACAGATACATGTGCTGAAACTATAGACTTCTAGAAAAACAAAACTGAAAAATGAACATACACCATCTTCATGCACTACTAATACCTTTCCAGTGCCATTCTGTGCCTTATGCCTTCCATCTGTGACTGGAAACTGGAGACAAACTTACCCTTGATTATTTCACCTGATGATATCCTTATTCAGCACATTGCCATTTTGTGTTCGCCGCTACATTTTGAATCTGTCACAATTTCATAGCTGGGCAAAGCTATCCTTTGCAAAACTGCAGACATGGATGGTGCTTTGCATTACACCGGGCCAATCTGCAGGTCATTTCAGACGTCCAAAACGGGCTCGACATGGCACATTGTGAAAAGGAGCCATGCAAACCCTCTCGACGGGAGAGTGAGCCGCTGCATCGATCAAATCAGGTCAAATAAACTCAGCGGAAAACTAAAAAAGAAGTGGATTTTTGTCATGATCATCAGGTCAGTTGTCTCACCTAACGCTACGCCGCGCTAGATTGAATGCACATGGTGATGATAGAACGGAGCTGGCCCATTTCAATCCCGGGCTTCGATCCAGATCCTATCCTCGATCACAGAGGCTTTACTTGCCATCTGCACTCGTGCTCAAGCACATGCTGGAACAGTCTTGTTTTGCTTTTGCCGATCATCGAGGGCGATGCTTGGACGAACATGTACAGTAGTCAGTAGTATGAAATTTCAGTTTCGTAGACAACAACACTTGAATTTAATGGTTGGATTGGATTGAATTCAGTGACAGGCTACGCATTCATACTTCCTCCTGTGCGATTGATTTGCGATGACAGGAGTCATGCACAGAAGTGTTTTGCATGTATGGATGGATATACCCAGAGCAGGGGTGAATGATGGAAGCATTTGATATGGCTCAAGAGATAGGTTAGGACCCGGGGACCAAATGCATTGTGTTTATGTGCAGACAGTGCTGGATCCAACATTCAGATTCTTGGCAGTTTAGCAGGAAAAAGGTGGCCATTGCAGGGGTTGCAGCTGCAGCCAATGGGGTTTTCCTGTCCATGCTTATCAGCATCCACTGCTGAAGCCGCCTGAGGTGAGGGTGAGGGTGAGGGGTCTACTGACTGACTCTACTGACGATGATATGATAAACTCGAGCTGAATGAAAAGAAAAACTGTAAGCAAGCATAAGCATTAGGAGGAGGAAAAGGATCAACGGGGTGGGACATAAAATATATTAGCAGAAACAGAGGCGAAGGCGCAGGGGAACGCTTTATTCTGGCGCGCAGAAATATATTCTGGAATGAAATATGATGAACCATCCCACTGCGCGTCGACAGGTGGACGCACATCAAAATGAAAAGGCCTCAAGCCATCCATCCTTTAGTGGTCAGAGATGCAAATACAAATGCCTGCTGCCCCTCCATCCATCGCCAATAGATTAGAGGAGCCTAACCACTGATGACCCAGTTAAGCTTCCTTCATGTATGTACATGTGGCTATGCCTTTTCAAGTCCCCCTCCACTAGCTCAGCCCATATGTATATATATTATATCTCTAGTACCATATATGCCACAGCACAAACACTTTGCTTAATGCAGCATGTACTGATCGATGTGCAACACAGCACCTAAGAGTGAGAAGGGATCGCAAATGCGAGCGCATTGGATGAGACAGACCGAGAGAATCGGTTGATATATGAACAACACTGGCCATGTTATTCTGTCGCGCGCGAGTAGGATAATTACAAACTAGTTTATTGACAGTTGGGAGTAAGTGGTTGCTGCTTTGAATCAAGAATGTGATCTTTGCTATCATAACTGCTACTACTATATGATGAGATTTATTATATATGCAGCAGTCTAGCGATCTATATAAGATATACTAGGAGCAGATTAGGAGAGGATGAAGAAGCATCCTGGAAAATTCACCGGCGGATCGATCGATGGGGATGTTTTAATCTGTAAGGTACGGTGCAGAGTGGATGGAGCATGATTTGCATACCAAAGAAATCTGGTCAAAATTAGTACAACAAGTTGCATGGCATATTCGTTGCCTTGCCTGCCTATCCTACTCCTACCCTACAGGAGCTTTCCGGCCTCTTCCTCACACATACACATAGCTAGCAAAACGACCTGCATTGTTAATTCCCTGGCCTGCTGTCTATTCGTGGGTAATTAGAAAGCCAGTAGTTGCCTGCCTGCAAGCATAGAGCCATATATTGTATGCTTTGCCTCAGGGCTTAGAAAACTTGGCATCTTCCCTGCCAAGACTCCAAGTGGTCAATCCAAGACTGAGTAAGCTAGCCTTTATTAAGCTGATGAATAAGCTTTCTTGCACACATAACTTGCTGAATGTTACTGAAACATTATTTCTCGCCTTCTATTCAGTCAGACAGTGAAGTCGTTTATATCCTAGTATATATATTGTTTCCTCCACTTTGGACAGTCCAATATATAGTATATGTTACCATGAGATAGGGCAATGTCACCTACCTGTAAACAATGAGCTCATCATGTATAGGCAGCCTTGTTTCTTACAAATTAAATGTATATTATATTTTCCCTGGTGTTTGCAGCAACTTGTCTTGTTATGGAGCACAGTTAGCAGGTCAAATTTGTTCCCCAGATGCTGATACATTCAAGTAAGCGATGAACCAGTCTCCATTCATCTGAGCTAATAAGGATAAGTGCAATAATGAGCACAGTGCATAGTACATAAACCTGCCCAACTATTATGGTGGGCTATATATATACACTAAGAAAGGCATTGAGATTAAACAAAGGATGGGTGACCCAGACATTGCCAAATAGGAGGGAGTGCAAGAGACAGGCAGGAAAGGAGAGGAGAGCCTGCAGCATGGCAAACGACAAATCCAACAGCATGACAACACCCATATATACACTAAATGTATATGTAATCTCCACATCAGTGTCAGGAGGTTTCTTAATGCCCAAGTGGGTTGGGGTGGGCATGTTTGTTAATTGGTGCCCAATGCAAATTAAACTAGATTTGGGAGCCAGTAGCAGCCAAGCTAGCAGGAGGGTCTGCTAATGCGCTGCTGCCTGTACACCTTTGCATTGGCTGCTCTCGGTCTCATGGTTTATTTGCCTCTAGGCCATACCCTACCCGTGTGATTGGGTTACGCTCACCTCATCATGACACAATTACACGCAAATAATATCTCCAATTATTTAGGATATTCTTGGCGATTCTGTCCATGTGACATGGGCGACAAAGATCCTTTCCTTCTCTTTGAGCATCTAGGACAGACACCACCCAATGCAAATGCAACAGAATCTCTGTATCTAGTCAGCGATTATATACAGAATATATCGGTGTTTGTTGTACCTTGGTCAGTGGCGAAATTGCAGCTGAAATTGCATTTCACGCTCTCGAAACAAATAGTAAAACCAATCAGTTATAGTCCTATCTGTACTTGCGAGGGTGACCCTTCCAATTCCAACCCGGCAGCAGACAACACGCACTGTGTGTGGTAGTTTCTGTGTTCTGTTTTCCTAAGGCCCCCATTTGATGGGGAAAGTTGAAGAAATTTCCAAACGGCAGAGGCAGAGATCACGAAACACCGTACTCTTTGTTTGACCGCATAATTAAGGTTGGATAAAAATGTTGCTGTCACTCCTATGGTTTTATTATTATTATTATTTGGAATCCTATGGGGTTATTATTACACGTTGTAACATTATTTTGTCCAGTCTTGATCTTTTCCTTTTTAATATAACCGGCAGGAGATTGGATGTCACCACATAAACAGTAAAAAATCATCGAATTCTATTTTAAATTAAAAAAATGAAACTAGTGCCAATTTTTTAAAAAAATATTATCCACCCTATGTATGGTATACTCATATAATATAGCTATTTCAAACTGATTTATTTATGTTTGTAGTTCTTTATTGCTAGTATCCATGCTCATTATTTTTTGATTGAAACTGATTTATTTGTGTTATATCTTTTGCTAGTATTAAAGATATAACAATTTTAGAAAATAAAGTGGTGCTGGTTTCATATTTTCTGACTTTAAAATTAATTAAGACATATTTCTATTATTTTAGAAAACAGAAAAGCACGTACCTTTGGAACCTGCTAGATGGGACCAAATTTACCCTGCCGGTTTTTATAGTAAAAAGTTATAATCGAACTAACATGCTACTTGGAGGTTGAGAAGTTTACTTTACCCTTATATAATACATATATAAATTTGACCATGGCCAGTGTGCACGCGCTTGAAGCTAGCCAGTCAGCATCAGCTAGGTTGTTTTTGGCTCCCACATGGAGGCGTGCGCTCGGTAACATATTTTAAACTGTCCACTAGCTTTGCAGGCAGGCAACAACCGGCATGCATTTCTCACCTATCCATGTATAGCTACAGTGTAGTGGAAAGTTAGAATGCACAATCCTAGCACTACACACCTCTAACATACACTAACCCATAGCTCACATAAACTAATAAGCGTGCTAGCTCTTGATTGATTCCAAACCATTAAACAACGAGTTGATTAAAAGAAAAATACCTTCTACTTCGTAGGCAGGGCACTTTTACAGGCTTGCAAACCCATGGCCTTGGGTGGATGTAATGCAAGGACTCTCTCACCACGAATATTCCCCGCCCGCCCGGCGAGTGATTTATACAACACAAAAAAGCAAGATCGATGTATATCTCGGCCATGTGATTAGATTACTTAATTGACTAAATAAAGTACGAGGAGGCTATGTATGATTGAGTTTGAGTATATATGTCGTTCTTGTGTTTTAGATGACAGCTGGCATTGCGATACGATTGGGGATGTCGATCGGTTTGTGATCCTATGCAAATGAGAGACTTTTCGGTAGCCCTAATTGGTTTACTCTATGACCTGAACTCACGATTCATCATGCTTATAGGAGTTGAAATAGTAGCGTGTGGCCAGTGAGGGGCGGAGCCAAGTGTTTTCATCGGGGTCAGCCGACGCTAATATTTTTTTTGCAAATAAACTCCGTTTGTTGTTGCTGAAATCACTATTAAATTTTAGTTTATGATGTAGTGTGCTAACATGGACAAATCATACATGTTGGTAGATAATTTGACCTGCTGAGAATAACTTGCATAAATAGATATATGTCATAATATACTGCATATATGCTAGTGGATTGTTGACGTAGATGGCTAGTATGTTTAGATTATAAGATGTATATATACAATTAATATGAGTTTTTTTTTTTTTGCCATGTTCTCATTTCTCAGAGGGTGAGAGAGTAGCCAGCACCGCACCGGTACCAGGTATACGTCCCTGCCAAACGGAGATTCCAGATTCCTGCCGTTCGGTTTGTTGGGAATCTTTAACATTTTTTAATTACAAAACTAACTTTCTACATATATATGCTGCCGATCGGTGATCACAAGATCGCATTGTTTATTATATAAGATTTAGTGCTAACACGCTTTGTCAAAAGCTAAATTATTCGATCTTGCTTAGAGTACTAGCTACTTGCATGCAATGGCTATATATTTAGACGCTCTCTGTTTTACACTTTAGTTACTGGCACATACATATACTCCTATATTGCAGGAGTATATGGGGCATTATTTATTCATGTATACATATATGGTCACAAGAGTTGCATGTATGCATTGTGGGTGGTGGAGTGCCTAGGCACGCCTTGCTTGGATCCAATTATATGTGACCACCAAAATGGCGTGAGAGAGAGAGAGAGAGAGGTGTGAGCTGCAATATGTCTGCGTATGTGTCTTTCTATATATAATAAATAAATATAGAACTCTAGAAAAATATGCCCTCCCTTTTCCACACAAAAAAAACTTAATCGATTCATGGAGAAAAAGGGGAGCTGATTTCCAAGACCCTTTTAGCCATCGTTCCTCTGACATAGCAACGGCATCAAGTAGTAGTAACTGAAGTGAGATTGATATGCTGCTTTGTCGCTCTAGTAGAATATAAAGAAAGTAAAAAAACCCGGCAAGTGTGCCTTCGTAGAGTAGAAGTGAGGGTGCGTTTTACAAATTCGCCCACCTTATCTATATATTGATGCAAAAGAACTACCATGCATTGTCTTTTTGCATACTTCACACTCTCACACTGTTGGGACATGGTCCCGGGGGATGGCGGAGACAGTCCCCGAGCCCTACCAAGACTAACAACTCACCCTGATTGCTAAGTGCCCACGCAGGACGGTGGAGACCATCAAAGAGGAAGCGGAGGTTCCGGCTCCTGTTTGCCGAGCATCGAGGCGCTGTCGCCTTCCTCCCTAGGTGGAGGTTATCCTGGCAGAGCTTCCGGCAGGCGGAGACAACAAGGAAGCCCCTGGCGTAAGAGCGGAGCTAGCATCACAAGGAGTAAGCGGAGATTATTACCTAGAAGCAAGACTTGGCGCACCCTTGCCGTTGCACCTGGACTCCATCGGGCCGAGCTACAGGCCAGCGGAGAAGGTGGTTTCCAAGGGTAAAAATATAAAGCAGCATTTGCATTTGTAGAAAATAGCTCTCTTCCAGAGATCTAGTCGAAGAAGCTATTAGATGAGGGCTTTTCCGCTAAACATCTGTATTCATATCTAGTTTGGAACTAAAAGCTATGTTGTTGTTGTATTTCTATTCATATCAATATGGAAGGGTACAAATAGATTCATGGAGTTGCTATGAGAATAAGGGCTCCGCGTCCAAGCGAGGATTGATCACTAATAAAATGGTGGAGTTGTCCTAGCTTTTTTAAGTAGTAATAAAACACTACCACTAGTCATAGCACATGAAAATCCTCACTAGAAGAGACATTTGTTAAGAAAAAATTACATCATTAGTAAATCGTGGTCTAAACTTATGCGGTCGTGAATTCTCAATGTTGATTTTTTGAATTCCAAACAAGGCTAGCTCAAATTTTCTCCCACCTCGCTCAGTTAGAACTAATTGAATTTTGAAACAAGTGCTATACATACATGTATAGGAGTATATATAGCAGACTAGCTAGTGTCCAAGACACAAACACACACATATATATGTATATCCAATTACATTAATAAGTATACATGAGTAGGTATATATGCAAAGTACGTAATAAAATCAATTTAGATGGTGGACGACGAGAGAAGTGTGAACATAATGTGTAGTGTAGTGGAGTAGGGGAGCTAGCTAGGTAGGTGTAGGACGAGCCACTGTGGAGTGGCACTGTGGGTGGAAGAGGACGGCCCCTTGACCTGCATCTGCATGCATGCGTCCTCAACAACCAACCCGACCACGCGCACGGGGGTCGCCGCCGTGACCGCGGCGCCCGTCGTCGTCCTCCGCGCAATGCATCGATGATGACGACACGACGACGACGACGAAAAAGGAGGACAGCAAAAGCTAGCGATCCCTGCATGCTATGCGTGGACATCGATCGATGATGGACGACGACGGCCGGGTACAACGGCGGCGTACGTACGTGCTAGCGTCGGCGTCATCATGCGCCGGCCGAGTGACGAGATGGATCGATCGATCCACGCTGGCCCTTCGATTTTACTGTACGTACGTGTGGCTGTCTCGCCGTACCGAGCCGCACGTGCATGCATGCGCACCAGCTGGCCGGCCTCTCCCTCTCTGAATAAGTACTAACTGCGGCTGCCCCACCGCCGGCCGGCCATGCATGCCATGCGCGTGCACGTACAACGCCGGTCGACCATCTTCTCTGAAATCATGCGTGTGTGCCGATGCTGCGGCCCGGCCTACATATACAGTATACATGATCGATCTATCAGATCCGATCCGAAAAAAATACTCCGTATGCATGTATATCAACAATCATCTACTCAGATGCCTTGACTGGTCTAACCAGGGTACGTACTGTACTGTACAACCATGCATGGGCATGGGACACATGCATATAATTGTGCATATCGTGATCGTCGATCAGTCAGATCAGACCGGCCTGCAGCCCCCACACCACGCGTGTCTGCCGCCTCTCCGATCCCACAAACTTTATCTACTTCCTCACTTACTTTTGCTATGTATATTTATGCACTTAATTAAATATATATTACACCTAGATGTATATTTAAAATAATGTAGAAAAGCCAAAACGTCTTATAAATTTAACATGGAGGCAGTAAAAAACAACACACGTCGGCATGGAGAAACCTTTATCTATAGTCATTTATAGTCAATTAGAGAAAGATAACAGTCCTAATAAAAATGTCTATATATGTCGCCCTTTTCCTCTAGAGCATAACAGTACTAATAATGGTGTATGTGGTTACAAATAGAGAAAGATATCATGCTCGCTACATATATGGATATGTAGTTATTACATCACGATGTAGTAGCTATAGGTTGATATATATAGCATCGGTTGTAATAATTAATCGATTAGCGTGGTCATAACGGATAAACTATAGTTTGTTTTTGATTTATACACGTCTACTAATGTATTTGCATACTCGATTTATCTCGACCCTGCATGGAAATTTGCCAAATAGGGAATGTTATGTCAAAAGTGCAATAGCCACTAAATCCGAAGTTTTTAATAAGAATGAACAATGATGTGGTTGCAACATTAGTAATTGATCTTTGTATTTCGATTATTGTTACCTAATGATGAACAATGATATAATCTTGAGATGAGCTTTGAGAATAAAGAAACACATTACATCCTGAGCAATATAATGATGTGACACTAACAAAACGAGGTTAGAAATGAAGATAACCAACCATTAGCTCCAAATCCCCTATGAATTGAATTGGAAGTTTGAAGGAACGCATTATATATAGTGGCTTGATATAGCAACCGTCACAACTAGTCAATATCAGTTATGCAAGAATTTTAGTTTGTTTTGCCTTTTTACACATCTAACATATCTGCATACCATCTTCAATTTATTTTATTCATATATGACCACATGCGGGAATTGCCTAAATAAAATTTCCAAACACGGTTTGGAAGGTGACCCAATTTTGCAATTTCTTCATAATAGGGCATGGCACCGTAATCGTCATACTTAATGCTAAAATTAATCTACTCTTCTTAACTTGTTACGATTTATAAACCTTTTTCATGTCTAATAATTTAGTAAATATCTTATGTTGGGACATCATGGATTTTTGTCATTCCTAATTATTCAGGTGACCTAATTATGTAGTATGATGAAAAACATAATAATCCTTAAGAATCAAGGTTTACTCTGCGACTATGTGTTGTGATATTATTTGCTTCCCTCTTTGATGCAATGTTTGGATTCTTAATGAACCATAATGTAACCATGGGCTTGCCGAAGAGCATAAATCCAAAAGAACCTGAATTGGTTTTTCTTCAAAATTTGATTTCCTATTTACCTTTATGTATGCAAAAGATCACTATTGCTTACAATTCAAAAGACCCGACAATCTAAGGGAGTAGAAAGTAGACGGTGGTCCAAAAGAGCATGAAAAAGTATATTTCTAATATAATTCCGATCAGTTTTAGACTCATGTTTGTGCTCTTTATGCTTGATACAAGATGAGAACTAGTTAGATACGTTTTATTGTCACAAAGGGCCACTTCCATGTTGGAATGGTTTGGATAAAATAAAAAATGCTAAATTAAAGTTCATTTATTTTGCTCCACTAAGGAAAAAAGTTTCTATTTTTTATACCCTACATGGTCTGGACATCAAATCTTATATATATCAACATATGGAGTACATAGTTTGCAAAAAAAATGGTGATATGAAATCTATAATTTATAAACAAGGCATGTGTATTCTTGCAAAAGAGGCTTAGATTGGTGAGAGGAGAGAAACAAGAAAGACAAGGACATGACTCTTAAAGCCACACGTGGAATTACATAGCTGTGAGATAGTAAGGGCAGCCCCAACCTTGTCATCTATTAGTTTTCATAAATGACATATCACGAAGAAAACTTTCGTAGAAACTACAGAACCTACTATAAAATTTCTCTAGTAAGGCCCTGAAATATTTTAGCTATTCCACTTTCCTCTCCCTCCTATCCACACCTCTCTCGGCCCCGTAGTCTTCGCATGCGATCAGACCGGTGTGTGCGACAAGCAATGGTAGGGGTGGGGGCCGCGTGCTACAGCGGCGTGCAGGTCAAGCTAATGAGTGTGAGAAGCGTGATGTGGACCTGGTCGGTGGTAAGTTGCGTAAGGGCGCATGGTCCGAGTTCTTGCTAGAAAGGATGGCGCCAAGGCGGCTAGCACCACATCGAGCCACATTGGGTGGCAACGGTGTGCTACAATAGCATGATAGTCAGGCTAATTAGTGCAAGCAGCGCGACACGGACCCAGTTGGAGGTGAGTTTCCTATTGGCGCATGGTCCGAGTTCCGGCTAGAAAAGATGGCATCAATGCGGCCAGCACCACACCGACCCACATTAGGTGTGGGTGGTGTGCTACAATGGCATGGTAGCGGACTAACGAGTGCGAGCAGCATGACGTGGACCTGATTGAATGTAAGTTGTGTAGGGTCGCATGGTTCAAGTTTTGGTTAGAAAGGATGGTGCCGAGGCAACCAACACCACACCGAGCCACATTAGGTGGGGTGGTGTGCTACAGCGGCGTGGCAGTCAGGCTAACGAGTGCAAGCAGCACGACTTGAACCCGGTTGGAGGTAAGTTGCATAGAGGCGCACGGTTCGGATTCATGCTAGAAAGAGACTTAGATTGGAGAGAAGGGAGAAACAAGAAATGTACGTGCATGAATGTTAAAGCCACATATGGCATTTACATAGGGGTAGGATACATATACTAAGAGCATGAATGTTAAAGCCACATGTGGCATGAATGTTAAAACCACATGTGGCATTTACATAGGGGTCAAGCTAACAAGAGTGAGCAGTGCGATGTAGACCTGATCGAAGGTAAGTTGAGCATGAATGTTAAATCCACATGTGACATTTACATAGGGATCAGTCTAACAAGTGTGAACAGCACGATGTAGACCCGATCAAAGGTAAGTTGCACATGGTCCGAGTTCTGGCTAGAAAGGATGGTGCCAAAGTGACTAGCACCACATCGATCCACATTAATTAGACTAGGCGGCGTGCTACAGCGGCATGGTAGTCAAGCTAATGAGTGTGAGTAGGATGACGTGGACCCAGTTGGAGGTAAAGTTGCCTAGAGGCACACGGTCCGAGATTTGGCTAGAAAAGATGGCGTCGGGGCGACCAACACAACATCGAGCCCCATTAGGTGTGGGAGGCATGCTACAATGACATGGCGGTCGGGCTAACGAGTGCGAGCAACACAATGTAGATCTGATTGAAAGTAAGTTGTGCAGGGTCACATGGTTCAAGTTCTGGTTAGAAAGGATGGTGCTGAGGTGGCAACACCACATCGAGCCACATTGGGCGAGGTGGCGTTGTACAACGGTGCGGCAGTCAGGCTAACGAGTGCAAGCAGCGTGACGTGAACCCGGTTGGAGGTAAGTTGCGTAGAGAGGCACACGGTCCGGGTTCACGCTAGAAAGAGACTTAGATTGGTGAGAAGGGAGAAACAAGAAATGTACAGGAATGAATGTTAAAGCCACAAGTGGCATTTACTTAGGCGTGGGCTATATACTAAGAACATGAATGTTAAAGCCACATATGGCATTTACATAGGGGTCAGGCTAACAAGTGTGAACAGTGCGATGTAGACCCGATCGAAGGTAAGTTGAGCATGAATGTTAAAGCCACATGTGGCATTTACATAGGGATCAGGATAACAAGTGTGAGGAGCACGATGTAGACTCGATTAAAGGTAAGTTACGCATGGTCCGAGTTCCGGCTAGAAAGGATGGCGCCAAAGTGGCTAGCACCACACCACATTAATTAGACCAGGCGGCATGCTACAGCGGCATGTAAGTCAAGCTAATGAGTGTGAGCAGTGTGACATGGACCCGGTTGGAGTTAAGATGCCTAGAGGCGCACGCCTTGAGTTTCGGCTAGAAAAGATGGCGTCAGGGCGATCGACACCACATTGAGCCACATTAGGTGTGTGGTGGTGTGTGCTACAACAACATGGCAATTGGGCTAACGAGTGTGAGCAACACGACATGGACCCGATCAAAAGTAAGTTGCCTAGAGGCAAACGGTTTGAGTACCAACAAGAAAATATGGTGCCAAGGTGGCCAACACCACATCGAGCCACATTGGGTGGAGGCGGCGTGCTACAACGGTGTGGCAGTCGGGCGCGGTAATGAGCGCAAGCAGCGTGACGTGAACCCAGTTGGAGGTAAGTTACATAGAGGTGCATGGTCTAGGTTCAGGCTAGAAGGATGCTTAGATGTGTGAGAAGGGAGAAACAAGAAATGCATGAGCATGATTATTAAAGCCACATGTGGCATTTACATAGGGGTGGGCTACATACTAAGAGCATGAATGTTAAAGCCAAATGTGGCATGAATGTTGAAGCTACATGTGGCATTTACATAGGGTTAGGCTAACAAGTGTGAGCAGCGCGATGTAGACCCGGTTGAAGGTAAGTTGTGCATGGTCCGAGTTTCGGCTAGAAAGGATAGCGCCAAAGTGGCTAGCACCACATCGATCCACATTAATTAGACCAGGCGACGTGCTACAACGGCATGGTAGTCAAGCTAATGAGTGTGAGCAGCGTGACGTGGACCCGGTTGGAGGTAAGTTTCCTAGAGACACACGACTCGAGTTCCAACTAGAAAAGATGGCGTCGAGTTGATCAACACCACATCGGGCCACATTAGGTGTGGGTCACGTGCTATAGCAGCATGGCGGCTAGGCTAATGAGTGTGAGCAACATGATGTGGACGCAATCGAAAGTAAGTTGTGTAGGGTCACATGGCGAGTTTCGATTAAAAGGATGGTGCTGAGGCAGCCAACACCACATCGAGCCACATTGGGTGGGCGCGGAACGCTACATCGGCATGGAAGTCGGGCTAGTGCAAGCAGCGCGACATGAACTTGGTTGGAGGTAAGCTGCGTAGAGGTGCATGGTCCGGCTTCATGCTAGAAAGAGACTCAGATTGGTGAGAAGGGATAAACAAGAAACGCAAGGGCATGAATGAGCCACATGTGGTATTTACATAAGGATGGCCATGAATGAGCCATATGTGGCATTTACATAAGGGTGGGCTACTAAGAGCGGTCCTAATAACTTTAAAATACATCTATTAGTTTTCAAATATAGCGTATCACTAAGAAACTTTTCATAAAACCTCTATCACCTACTATAACATTGTTTCAATCGCTTTCCTCTTCCTCCTATCCACGTCTCTCTTGTCTGTTCTCTTCCCTTCCATGCGAATAAATACTGGTGAGCGGCAAGCGGCAGATAGGGTGGGTGTGTGTGGGGGGGGGGCAACGGCGTGGTGGCCGGGCTAATGAGCACGAGCAATGCAACGTGGACATGATTGGAGGAAGGTGGCATATTGGTCCACGGCCCGAGTTTTAGCTAGAAAGGTTGGCGCGTCGGGGGGTGGCGGATGGCTAACACCACAACGGCGTGAGGCCTAGCAATCACTTTTCTTCTCTCTCATCTCTACTTCTTCTCCTTCCACATGATCAAAATACTTAATGATATTATAATTAATTAATAATTAATGCTATAAGAATCACACATAAGCAAGCAAAACAATGGATATGGGTTTCACCCTGGCTCTCACTTCCCTATCTGACTCTGTATTTCCAACAAACCAAACATCCTAGGAGCGGCATAAAGTCCACTTGCTTTTTAACAAAAGTAAGTTGTGTAGGTCACATGGTTCAAGTTCCGATAAGAAAAGATGGTGTCAAGGTGGCCAACGCCACATCGAGCCACATTGGGTGGGGGCGGCGTGCTACAATGGCGTGGTAGTCGAGCTAATGAGTGCAAGCGACACAACATGGACCTAGTTGGAGGTAAGTTGCGTAGAGGCGCACGGTCTAGGTTCACGCTAGAAAGAGACTTAGGTTGGTGAGAAGGGAGAAACAAAGAATGCACATGCATGAATGTTAAAGCAGCATGTGGCATTTACATAGGGGTGGGCTACTAAGAGCAGTTCTAATAACTTTAAAAAACATCTATTAGTTTTCATATATATCGTATCACTAAGAAACGTTTCGTAAAACCTCCAACACTAGTATAATAACATTTTTTTCTATCACTTTCCTCTCTCCTATTCACGTCTCTCTCGCCTGTTCTCTTCCCTCCCATACGAATAAATACTGATGGGCGGCAAGCAACAGTAGGGTGTGGGGGGTGGCAGGCTAACGAGCATGAGTAGTGCGACATGGACAAGATCAGAGGTAGGTGGCGTATCGGCGCACTGTCGAGTTTTGGCACGAAAGGATGACGCACAAGGGTGGACAGATGGCTAGCACCACAGCGGGTGTGAGGCCTAGCGGTCACTTTTTCTTCTCTCTCGTCTTTGCTTCTTCTCTTCTCCCACATCAACAAAATACTTAATGATATTATAATTAACTAATAATTAATGCTATAAGAATCACAGATAAGCAAGCAAAACAGTGGCTACGGGTTTCGCCATGGGTCTCGCTTCCCTATCTGACTCTATATTTCCCACGAACCAAACGTCCCAGGAGCAGCATAAAGCCCACTTGCTTTTGTAATGAAAGTAAGTTTTGTAGGTCGCATGGTTCAAGTTCTGATTAAAAAGGATGCTGTCGAGGCGGCTAACACCACATCATGCCACATTGGGTGGTGGTGGAGCCAACTCCTAAGCTTTCACTCACACAAACCTATGCACTAGTACAAACAAAGGTGAGCTCCTACACAATTCTAATGAGCAAAAGCACAAAGCCAACCTAAGCTCACTAGATGCACAATGGACAAGGCGACACACGCCTAACCCAAAAGCTCAAATTACTTAGCTACACAAACTAAGCAAAGCAACTAACAAGCTACACAAGCTAGTAATTGCAAGAGCTACTCCACAAGCACAAGCACAAGATATATATGAATGTAAATACAAAGCTTGTGATTTGGAGAATGCAAACCACCGAGAAGAGTAGACAAGTTGACACCGGTGATTTTTTACCGAGGTATCGGGAAGCTTGCCAACTTCCCCCTACTCCTCGTTGTGTCGACCAACACCTTGGGTGGTTCCTTTGGTGTTTCACTTAGATGGTTCTTCGGTTCCAAGCCAAATGCCTTTAGGCTTACCGCAAGACACCACTCTCAAGTGAGCCTATCACAAGGCACCGCAAGACACCACACTCACAAGTGAGGTAACTCAAAGACACGCTCTAGTAGTGATGCTCTTCGCGATCCCGCAAGGTGAGCTCGAACCTCTCACAAATCCTCCTTCGGAGCACCGCACAATCTCCGTTGCGTGCTTCACGAAGTCCCTTGCCACCAAGCCGTCTAGGAGGTGGCAACCTCCAAGAAAAACAAGCACACCGCTTGCAACACGATCACCTAGTGCCACACGATGCAATCTCTCAAAGCAATCGCACTAGAATCGCTCACTCACTCAATCGGATGAACACTATCAAGTTAGAGTGAGTGGGAGGGCTCTCAAGCACCACAACACAAGCCACCAAGGCCAAAGTGTGCTCAACCACCTGCCATGGCCGACCAAGGCAAGTATATATAGGGCCCAAGTCAAATAGAGCCGTTGGGATTCAAGCTGCCGATTTTTGCGGGCCCGGCCGGGGCCTTGGCCAGGACGGACGTCCAGCGAGTCGGTCCGGCGTCCGATCTATTTGACCTTCGCTTCGGCCCACCGCCAGCGGTAACCCGGCGTCCGGTGCATGCTTCCGGTCATCACGGAAGCTTCGGTCCCTAGCGTCCGTCGCGCGTCGGTGAAACGCCCGGCTTCGCGAGCTTTACGCGGGCGCACCGGCCGGGCGTCGGTCGAAGCCGAGCGTCGATCGCTTCCGTCGGTCGCGTCCGGTCACCGTTTTCAGCGAAAACTCCACGAAACACCGACTCCTTCTCTTCGACATGCTACCCATCAAGTATACCAAACTTGAGCACGAGGAATAGCATGTTTTCATCTCCAACTTGCATCCGGCGCAATAGAAAATATGCATCTCATTTTCTCGAAGGCGCCGAATCCCGCCTCGCAAAGCTCGGCGGGAGGATGAGCGGTTCCCAAACCCAACTCAACCTGCAATCACCGCGCCTTTGCAAATGTGCCAACACCACCAAGTGTACATCACCATGTGCATGTGTGTTAGCATTTTCACAATCATTTCAAAGGCCGGTTAGCTCTTACCACGCCACTTTCGATCCTAACACATCGCAAAGTTAGATCGCTCAAGTGGCACTAGATGACCGATATGCAAACAAGTTTGCCCCTCTTGATAGTACTGGCCATCTATCCTAAACCCGGTCATAAACTTCTCTAAGCTCCTCATGACCGGCGAAATGAAATGCCCTATAGGTTATACCTTTGCCTTGCGCATTTCCATTCCGCTCCATCTCCAAGTGCCGATGCAACACATGCACCAACACGATCACCAAATGATATGATCCACTTCATATCATCACGTGACACTATTGGTCCATCGATCTTGACCTCACTTGCTCTTCACCGTTGCGTCGGTCCGTCGGCGCCAAGTCTTGCCCAAGCTTCACCGCCTCGCGGTCCATCGCTTCACTGCCTCGACTTGCCCTTCACACTTGCAACCGGTCCATCAAGCCAAGCCTTGTCTTGATCTTCACCACCTTGGTCACATGACTCCATGTCATGTTTCATATGCAATAAAGCTCCTTCATTGCGTCATCATGAGTGAACTAATCTCCTGTGTATTATCTCAATCACACATATTAGTTCACCTAATGTTGACACTCAATTACCAAAAACCACAAGGGACCTTTCAATCTCCCCCTTTTTGGTAATTGATGGCAACACCACAAAGATATGGAATTTAAGATTAGATTCCAAGCTAGCACTTTATACAAGTATAAATTGCTAACTTGGTTTGATTTTATGTCACTTATCCAACATTTAAGCACAATGTCAAGATTTGGATAAGCATCATAAAATTGACTTGGTAGTGGTAACTCCCCTATATGTGTGCCCAATTGATTTGAATTCAAGGTTTGCACACATACAAAGATATGAAAACTTTTGGGAGGGTTAACACTACAACCTATGCATGCTAGTTATCATATCATCAAGCAAGTTCTATAACTAGCATACACCACACAAGCATTGCATATAAAATTTTAAAACAAACTTATGCAAATGCAAGCAAGCACATGAATATGCACATATCAAATGCAATCAAACAAGTTCATGAGCTTGCTCCCCCAACTTGTGTGTGCTTCTCTTTTGTCCAAGAATTTTGATCCTCCTCTAATCTTCAATCTTGCTCCCTCATGGTCCATGTCCATGTTCCATTCTCTCCCATATTCATATCTTTGTCCAATCTCTCCCCCCCTTTGTCATCAATTTCCATAAAGGGTATGCCTCTTTTTTTGATACAAAGGGTATGACTAGGGATAGATGGTTGAGTCTTGATTCTTCATTTTTGATGGACACTACCATGTGTTGGAATGACACCACTTGTAACCAAACATGTGGAAGCATGAGAACCACCTAGAAATGCCACATGTAGGTCACTTGTAGAATCTTTGACCTTGATCTTGAGGTGGGGCACCTCCCCCTATGTCAAAGCATATGTCAATCCACTTCAACTCTTGTTGGTGAGAGTAGCTTTCTTGATTTGAATTGATCACTTAAAGTTGAGGATCTCTTGTGGAACCACCATTGATACGCTAAGTACCATTTGAGTGTGAGCAAGAATACCACTTGTGTAGGAATATGATATATCTTGCTATGTGGTAACCACTTGAAGAGATTTGTCAATTTGAAACCAATTCTTGAACTAGATTGTTTCCATGAGCTTCTTTCTTGTTGACTTGAACCAAAATGATTTGCCATAGCTTCCAAGTCCGGTTTGATCCAATGACAAGCTTCTTCACACCTCATAAATTATAAGGGTTATCTTGCCAATGTTGTACTTGTCACTTGTGAGCAATCCAAAATAGATCAAGTACTTGGGATCACTAGCTCATGAACAAATTCATATACCAACCACTAGATCATATAATCATCCAAGCAATAGTGGTAGCAAATGAATTTAAAACCTTTAGTTTGTCATGCATGATCCTAATAAGCATGTACTATATGCACTAACCGCATACTAGTAAGGGATGAAATGATCATGCACATTACAATGATACCTTTGCTATCATGGAGTAGAGGATAGTCAATATGATTCCAATATCGCTCCGCAATAGCAATGTGAAGTCCAATTAGATAGCTTGGTGAAGACCAAATATACCAATATGAATACCATGCTTCACCCATATGAATTGAGAACCACTAATGATCAAGTGCACTATCATGTTGTGGTTGGCTTGCTTCAACTATTGATCTTTGCTTGCATAAGAGAATACCATTTGAATTTGCATGAATATCTCTCTTTTTGGGTTTTGCTTGCTTCTTCTTGATCAACCCTTTTATTTCTTCAACTAAGCATCTTGAATATCCCTAGATCATCACTTCCATGTTGGCCCTTCCAAGCATCCCAACTTGTCAATCCCACTCATGGGCGGCACACCCCTCTCTAGGGAGAAGTGATCTCACCAAGAACTATCCTTGACACTCACTTGAATAGAGTTTGATTGATTGATCCAAGTGATGGACTTGATATGATGAGTAAACTTGAGATCTTCTTTAAAGTCCTTTTCTTTCTTCTTGAAGAGACATGATGATCATTTGAATTCAAACTTGTCTCTCCATCTTGAGCTTGGTCTTGATCTCCAACTTGAGTACCAAAGGTGTACAAGGTACACTCCCCAAAACATTGGCTTTTGTACTCATTGCTTGTCATGCTTCTAACTCAATTCAAAACCAAACTTAGGTGCCTCAAATACTTATAATTATGAATCCAACTTGAGGACCTTTCAATCAAAGTGACTCTTGATCAATCTAATGTTTGTCACTTTTCTGGCAAGATTTTGTACATCTTAAAGAATAAACCATAACTCTCAATGTACATGTTGAAATGCCATGAAATTTGGTGGAGATGTGTAACACTAAGTCATCTAGCAGCCATAAAAATTTGAGCTTCAAAGTCCTTATGGATTGCTACCAGATTTCACACCTTTCCACACTACTACATGCTGAAAGCTGCTGCAATATAGCTGTCAAGTTCCACTCCATAACCGAAGTATCCCTTGTTCTATCATCACGAAAACTTTACAGCCTCTTGTACCATAAGTATAGAGCATGCATACCAAATTTCAAGCCATTCCAATAAGATTTGATCATCCAAACATGGCTAAGATCACAGCTCACTCAGATTTTGCAAAAATGGACAGATTTGAGCAATTGAGCTATGCTTCATCAATTTGTATCAAACTTGAAGCTAACTTGTTTGAATATTCTCACAAGACATATATCCATTGAAATCATACTAAATGTCATCTCATGATCATATCCATTCAAACCAACTCAAATTTGATCACTAATCAATAAATCCATTCAAGCATCTCATAGCAAGCAACATATGCATATATATCCAATTCAATCAACTCATATGCACCCAATTATATGTGATCAACTAGATATGTACCTTCATAGCTCATGATCATCAAATAGCAAGCTTCAACTCAAATATTTGCAAGCCTTCAAATATTCCAATTAATCACCACAACTAGGATCATTGCACTTGTATGTTGTAGCTCATTTGGACTTCACTTTGTCATGACTTGGCATTGGGATGAGAATAGCAATATGCTTCAATACTTGACTCAATGAAATGATGAACAATATGAATTCAATTGAATCAAGCCTCCAATGCCATGGTACCTACAAACAATCATCCACTTGTTGATGGTACCCAAACTTGTTTGGGTCCTCTCAAGTTAGGTGCAACATACTTAGGCATTGCCTTAGTATGAGTAGCGGGATGTTTTGCAATAGCAACCAATGAGGTACCATTGTCATCCTTTCTAAGCACAATAACATCATCAATTGAAATAGGCTTAGAATTTTCACCTAGGGGACATGAATGAGCCATGTGTCCCCTTTCCCGGCATGAGTAGCATCTTCTCTTTTGTTGAGCCCATTCTTCTTTGCTCATTCGATGCTTCTTCTTGCCTTGCCTCTCATGAGTTGCTTGATCCTTCTTCTCAAGCTTGCTAGGACACTCCGAGGCAAAGTGTCCCATGTCTCCACATTCACGGCACTTGATGTGAGCAAACTTTATTTTTTCTTAGCTTGAATCTCGCTCATCATCTTGGCATCTTGGGTATGAGTTGGATGCCTTGCATAAGCTCTTTCACCCTTTCTTGTTTTCTTCTTCATCTTCAAGTCATCAACTTTATCTTCATGGTTGATCTTGACTTGATCTTGGGGTTTCGGTTGAAGCTCTTCTTGTTGCTTCAACTTGAGTTTTTCTTCACTTGTGCAAGCCTTTGCAAGATGTCCCATTTCATGGCATCGGTAGCACATGACATGAGATAGCTTTTCTACCTTCTTGGCTTCTTTACTTTTCTTCTTTCTTTCATCCTTGGTCAATCCACCCTTGAAACCAAGTCCATGCCTCTTGCCATAGCTTCTTTGAGTCTTCAATATGTGCTCAAAGGTGACTTGTGAATTGTAGCACCTTTGTAGCTTGGCAAGCAAGTTCTTCAATTCTCTTTTGAGCTTATTGTTCTCCTTCAAAAGGTTAGTCTCACAAGACATAGAAGTAGAACAATCATCTAAAGAAGAAGAACATGGCATATCCAATGAATTATGACATGAGGTGGATACATGCTTCTTGCCTACATCACAAGGGTTAGCACAAGTATGTGATTGATCAAGTGACCCATGTGATGAGCTCTCACTAGTTTTAGATTTTTCATTTGAAAGCATCTTAGTGAGTAAAGCATGCTCTTGTACCAAGTTATCATGAGTAACACTAAGTTCCTCATGAGTCAATTTTAGTGCATCATGTGAACAAGTAGTAACATAAAGTAGATGCTCTTGTTGTTCACATGTTTTCTTTAGAAAAGAGATTTCATTTTCCAATTTCAAAGTTTTTTGCTTTCTCATTTTCCAAAAGATATGGTCATGCTAGCAAGTCTACTAACAAGCTCATCATAGGAATCAATATGATCAACCACATTGTCATTAGATACCTTTGTGTCACCTTGTGACATAAGACAATATGTCGAAGTAGTAGATGGGCTTGTGGTAGCACCGTCAACCGAGCATGAACCATCATTATTACCATCAAGTGTGCTTGAGGTTGAGTCATCGCTTGCAACACTTGAGGCATCATCTTCTTCCTTGTCAAGTGAACTTGAAGTAGGTCTTTCATCATCTTCACTTGACCATGAGGAGGAGCAACCTTGCTCAACTTCCTCATGCATCACCTCCTTTGGCGCCTCATCCTCAAACTTGCCATCATCCCATGTTGAGGCATCACCATAGGTGTGCTTGATGTCCTCCCACAACATATGTGCGGACACCCTAGTGTTCACCTTCTCAAACACATCAAAGCTCAAGGATTTGATTAGATACAATAAAGCATTTGCATCAAGTTCAAAGAGAGGCCTTTGAGCTTTGGTGAGATTCTTATGGTCCGTCATGAAGGTGAGACCACTTGTGACAACCCACCATGTTTTAGGTCCCATGGCACGAAAATGATCAAGCATATGGTGTTTCCACCGTGCAAAGTGTGTGCCATCAAAAATATGTGTGTCACTCAAGCAATCATCACTAAACCCTCTAGTTTCCATCCTCTCGGGTCGGTTAAGACCACTAAATGAGAGACCACGGCTTTGATACCACATGTAGGGTCGAGATGGGGACTAGAGGGGGGGTGAATAGTCCTTTCTAAATCTAATTGCGTCGGCTAAACAAATATAATGCGGAATTGAAAACTATTCGTTTAGCCAAGACTTCACCCCTCTAGCTATGACTCTAAATCACCTCACAAAAGATCCTACACAAAGCAAATGAGGTGATAAGCCTAGCTTGAGCTCCTAACCGTTTCTATTGCAAGGTCACACAAACCTATGCACTAGTACTTCAAACAAAGGTGAGCTCCTACACAATTCTAATGAGCAAAAGCACAAAGCCAACCTAAGCTCACTAGATGCACAATGGACAAGGCGACACACGCCTAACCCAAAAGCTCAAATTACTTAGCTACACAAACTAAGCAAAGCAACTAACAAGCTACACAAGCTAGTAATTGCAAGAGCTACTCCACAAGCACAAGCACAAGATATATATGAATGTAAATACAAAGCTTGTGATTTGGAGAATGCAAACCACCGAGAAGAGTAGACAAGTTGACACCGGTGATTTTTTACCGAGGTATCGGGGAGCTTGCCAACTTCCCCTACTCCTCGTTGTGTCGACCAACACCTTGGGTGGTTCCTTTGGTGTTTCACTTAGATGGTTCTTCGGTTCCAAGCCAAATGCCTTTAGGCTTACCGCAAGACACCACTCTCAAGTGAGCCTATCACAAGGCACCGCAAGACACCACACTCACAAGTGAGGTAACTCAAAGACACGCTCTAGTAGTGATGCTCTTCGCGATCCCCGCAAGGTGAGCTCGAACCTCTCACAAATCCTCCTTCGGAGCACCGCACAATCTCCGTTGCGTGCTTCACGAAGTCCCTTGCCACCAAGCCGTCTAGGAGGTGGCAACCTCCAAGAGAAACAAGCACACCGGCTTGCAACACGATCACCTAGTGCCACACGATGCAATCTCTCAAAGCAATCGCACTAGAATCGCTCACTCACTCAATCGGATGAACACTATCAAGTTAGAGTGAGTGGGAGGGCTCTCAAGCACCACAACACAAGCCACCAAGGCCAAAGTGTGCTCAACCACCTGCCATGGCCGACCAAGGCAAGTATATATAGGGCCCAAGTCAAATAGAGCCGTTGGGATTCAAACTGCGGTTCTAGCGGCCGGCCGGGCTGGCCGACCGGACGCCTGGCAAGTCCGGCCAGCGTCGGTCTAACCGACACGCTTCTGGCCCACCGCCAACGGTAACCGGCGTCCCGGTGCATGCTTCCGGTCATCACCGGAAGCTTCCGGTCCCTGCGTCCGTCGCGGGCGTCCGGTGAAAACGCCCGGCTGCGAGCTTTACGCGAGCGCCGGCCGGGCGTCCGATCAGCCCGGCGTCGGTCGCGCTTCGGTCGGTGCGTCCGGTCACCGTTTTTCCAAATGCGAAAACTCCACCCAAAACACCGACTCCTTCTCTTCGACATGCTACCCATCAAGTATACCAAACTTGAGCACGAGGAATAGCATGTTTTCACCTCCAACTTGCATCCGGCGCAATAGAAAATATGCATCACATTTTCTCGAAGGCGCCCGAATCCGCCGCAAGCTTCGGCGGGAGGATGAGCGGTTCCCAAACCCAACTCAACCACAATCACCGCCGCCTTTGCAAATGTGCCAACACCACCAAGTGTACATCACCATGTGCATGTGTGTTAGCATTTTCACAATCATTTCAAAGGCCGGTTAGCTCTTACCACGCCACTTTCGATCCTAACACATCGCAAAGTTAGATCGCTCAAGTGGCACTAGATGACCGATATGCAAACAAGTTTGCCCCTCTTGATAATACGGCCATCTATCCTAAACCCGGTCATAAACTTCTCTAAGCTCCTCATGACCGGCGAAATGAAATGCCCTATAGGTTATACCTTTGCCTTGCGCATTTCCATTCCGCTCCATCTCCAAGTGCCGATGCAACACATGCACCAACACGATCACCAAATGATATGATCCACTTCATATCATCACGTGACACTATTGGTCCATCGATCTTGACCTCACTTGCTCTTCACCGCTATGCGTCGGTCCGTCGGGCGCCAAGTCTTGCCTAAGCTTCACCGCCTCGCGGTCCATCGCTTCACCGCCTCGACTTGCCCTTCACACTTGCAACCGGTCCATCAAGCCAAGCCTTGTCTTGATCTTCACCACCTTGGTCACATGACTCCATGTCATGTTTCATATGCAATAAAGCTCCTTCATTGCGTCATCATGAGTGAACTAATCTCCCGTGTATTATCTCAATCACACATATTAGTTCACCTAATGTTGACACTCAATTACCAAAAACCACAAGGGACCTTTCAAAGTAGCGACGTGAACCAGGTTGGAGGCAAGTTGTGTAGAGGCGCACGGTCCGGGTTCACGCTAGAAAGAGACTTAGATTAGTGAGAAGGGAGAAACAAGGAATGCACGGGCATGAATGAGTCGCATATAGCATTTATATGAGGGTGCGCTACTAAGAGCAGCCCTAATGACTTTAAAAACATCTATTAGTTTTCATATATATCGTATCACTAAGAAAACTTTTCAAAACCTCTGACACCTATTATAATTTTTTTTCTATCGCTTTCCTCTCCCTCCTATCCACGTCTCTCTGGCCTATTCTCTTCCGTCCCATGCGAATAAGTACCGGTGGGTAGCAAAGCAACAGTAGAGTGTGGAGGCGGCAGGTTACAGTGGTGTGGAGGACAGGCTAACGAGCACGAGTCGTGCGACATGGACAAGATCAGAGGTAGGTGGCGTATCGGCACACTGTCGAGTTTCGGCACGAAAGGATGACGCGACGGGGTGGACAGATGGCTAGCACCACAACGGGTGTGTGGCCTAGCGGTCGCTTTTTCTTCTCTCGTCTTTGCTTCTTCTCTTCTCCCACATCAGCAAAATACTTAATGATATTATATTATAATTAACTAATAATTAATGCTATAAGAATCACACGTATGCAAGCAAACCATGGATACAACGTGGGCCCAGTCAAAAGTAAGTTGTGTAGGGTCGCATGATTGGAGTTCCGGTTAGAAAGGATGGTGCCGAGACGGCCAACACCACATCGGGCCACATTGGGTGGGGGCGACACACTACATCGGCGTGGAAGTTGGGCTAATGAGTGCAAGCAGCACGACGTGAACTTGGTTGGAGGTAAGCTATGTATAGGTGCACGGTCCGACTTCACGTTAGAAAAAGACTTAGATTGGTGAGAAGGGAGAAACAAGAAATGCACGGGCATGAATGTGGTGTTTACACAAGGGTGGCCATCAATGAGCCGCATGTGGCATTTACATAAGGGTGGGCTACTAAGAGCAGTCCTAATAACTTTTAAAAAACATCTATTAGTTTTCATATATATCGTATCGTTAAGAAACGTTTCGTAAAACCTCTAGCACCTAGTATAACATTTTTTCTATCGCTTTCTTTTCTCTCCGATCCATGTCTCTCTCGCCCGTTCTCTTCCCCCCATGCGAATAAATACCAATGGGAGGCAACGAGCAGTAGGGTGTGTGTGTGTGTGTGAGGGGAGGGGGGTAGGCTACAGCAGCGTGGCGGCAGGCTAACGAGCACGAGGTGCGACGTGGACATGATCAAAGGTAGGTGGCGTATCGGTGCACTGTTGAGTTTCGGCACGAAAGGATGACACGTCGTGGTGGACAGATGGCTAGCACCGCAACAGGTGTGAGGGCTAGATGTCGCTTTTTCTTCTCTCTCGTCTTTGCTGCTTCTCCTCTCCCACCTCAGCAAAATATTCAATGATATTATACTATAATTAATTAATAATTAATGTTATAAGAATAAGCAAACCATGGATACGGTTTTCACCCTTCCCTATCTGACTCTGCATTTTGCTAAAAAAAAAAAAAAAAAAAATCTGACTGTGCATTTCCCGCGAACAAAAACGTCCCGCGAGCGGCATAAAGTCCACTTGCTTTGTAACGCCGCCGTTTCCTTCTCTTTCCGCCTGCGCCTGCGGCTTTCTCCCTCCCAATCTCTCTCCTGCGGCTGCGTCTCCATCTCCATCTCCACAACAAAGTCCCACCGCGCGCTGCTTTCTTTAATGCGTCGAGGCTGAGGGAGGCTAGGCTAACAAACACGAGCAGCAGAGGGGAGGCCAGGAGACACCACCACTCCACCACCACCACCACCACCACCACCGGTGCGGTGGCCACACTGCCCCCCTTCTCTTCTCCCCTTCCAAAGTCTCGCTCGCTTCGCTCTCTTCGCTCTCCGCCCCGGGACCAGGAAGAAGGAGGCCAAGCCAAGAACCGCGAACCCACAGGCTAGCAGCCGTGGCCATGGCGCAAGGTGAGTCAGCCCACCCCGGCCGCGTTCCTTCGTCTCCGCATGCTCATGTTCGTGGCCACAAACTAAACGCCCTCCTGCTGTTTGTTGGTATGTCTGTCTGCAGGAGCAGGACGGGACCCGGAGCTGTTCGCCGAGCTGTGGCGCGCCTGCGCGGGGCCGCTCGTGGAGCTGCCCCAGACCAACGAGAGGGTCTTCTACTTCCTCCAGGGTCACCTGGAGCAGGTCGCTCCTCCTCACTCTCTCTTCTCTTTTCTGGAAATTCCACTTCTATGTTTTTTCTGAGAGAATTCCTCTCTGAATTGTTTCTTGCTGCCCCTGCAGCTGCAAGAGCCAACGGACCCGGCGCTGCTGGCCGAGCAAATCAAGATGTTCCAGGTGCCCAACAAGATCCTCTGCAAGGTCGTCAACGTCGAGCTCAAGGTAGTAATTCACTCGCCTTTCTCTTCTCGGCCTCCAATTTCGGGTGTGCCAGCCCCCGACCTGCTAATTCTCTTTCCTTCTGCACCTGTGCTGCAGGCCGAGACAGAAACGGACGAGATGTACGCCCAGATCACTCTGCAGCCCGAACCAGATGTGAGTACAGACACAGAGTGGACTCACTGGACCACCATCATTTTACTTGCTACTAGTTTTTGTTTTTTGGTTGCCCTCTGCTTTACAAATGTCCTTTCTGCTGTCCCTCCCTAATTCCGCCCATCGTTTACTTACCCTTTGGATGGATGGGATGCACTCAATTCTCAACTCTTCTTCTGCTTGCTTGCAAGTATTTTGATTTTTTTAGGCAAAGCAGTTCAGTGTGTTGCACTTGTATATTGGGAGAATTTACTATGTGGCCGGATTTGTCTGAAAAAAATTGTAATTCCTTCTTGTTGCTTGCAGCAAGTGGATCTGCCCACATTACCTGACCCACCCCTGCCGGAGACGTCAAGGCCTGTGGTGCACTCCTTCTGCAAGATCCTCACACCATCCGACACCAGTACCCATGGCGGTTTCTCCGTTCTTCGGCGTCATGCAAACGAATGCCTCCCACCACTGGTATGCATAATTCTCATGCTTTAAGCACTTCACACTTTTACTTTCAAAAAAAAAAAAAAAGCACTTCACACAGCACGGTGACGGAAGATTCTTAGTTTTTTTTTTCATGCTAATAATCAGGATATGTCGATGCCAACCCCAACCCAAGAGCTCATCACAAAGGACCTACATGGATCTGAATGGAGGTTCAAGCACATCTACAGGGGTATGTACAATACAGTCTACACTGAATTGTCTTCTACAGTAATCATTTAGGCCACAGATCAAGAGGAAAATGGTACCTTTATGCAACTTCTGGTGCTTAATTCTGCAATTCTTCTTCTCTAGGCCAACCCCGTCGCCACCTTCTGACTACTGGATGGAGCACGTTTGTCACATCAAAGAAGCTGATTGCTGGTGACGCGTTTGTCTACCTGAGGTAGATCTCTACTGAACTTAAACGAACAGCTTGTGCATCCAAAAAAAAGGGGAACCTTGTGCACATGGTCATATATCAAGTATATGTACAACTTACATGGTACCATACTTTTTTTTTGTAGGAGTGAGACAGGGGAGCAGCGTGTAGGAGTGAGACGCCTTGTGCAGAAGCAAAGCACAATGCCAGCATCTGTTATATCAAGCCAAAGCATGCATCTTGGGGTGCTTGCAAGTGCGTCGCATGCTATTAAGACTAATTCCATTTTCCTAGTGTATTATAGACCAAGGTTAGACACTTTCTAACATCAGTTCTATTAATATTACTACAGTTCTTATTATTCTCTGCTAATTGTTTTTTTTCTTCAGGTTGAGCCAAAGCCAATACATCGTCAGTCTGAACAAGTACCTTGAATCTAGTAAAATTGGATTTAATGTGGGCACGAGGTTTAAGATGAGTTTTGAAGGGGAAGACGTCCCTGTCAAGAAGTAACTATTCATCCTGTCATCTTATATGTTTCTCCTTTAATTTGTTTATCATGTGTTGCCGATTTGCTGTCCTCTCATGCTGACATGATCAGTCCATCTCTTTCAATCCTGTAGGTTTTCTGGAACTGTTATCGATAAAGCAGATCTTTCGCCACAATGGCAAGGTTCTGAGTGGAAGACATTGAAGGTAAGATCAGCTTGATCTGTTTTATTTGATATTTTTTTTTCTTAGACAAGATGCTGAACGTCTTCTGAATTTTCTTGGTTTAGGTCAAATGGGACGATGCCACAAATTTCAGTGGCCCTGAGAGGGTTTCCTCTTGGGAAATCGAACAATTCGATGCCTCTGCACCTGCCATCAACGTACCTGTGCAACCATCGATGAAAAACAAAAGGTCTAGGGAGACGGCTGAAAGCTTGGATATTCATGCGCTGGGTATGACACTGAAAATTTCATATTGCTGTCCTTGAAACACATCTCTGGAAAATTTGGGTCTAATGTTCGTAATTTTGCAGAACCTGTTCAAGAATTCTGGCTCTCTGGAAGGCCTGAACAGCATGAGAAGATAAGTATAAGCTCCAGCGATCCCAATTGTATATCTGTACATCAAGTCGCTTGGACAAGTGAACGCACAGGATACAGTGCCATGAGTAGTTCAGTTTGTCAGAATTCTGCAGTAAATGGGAGCTGGTTCAAGGACTTCAATTCGTCAACCAAAGGGGCCTCTCCTTCCTTGCCAGAGGTTCCTCAGAAACTGTTTCAGGTCACCAGCAACGACGCGAGGGTTCCTCCGTGGCCTGGGCTCTCTGCTTATCAAGCTGAGGAGCCCTCTTCCAAGTTATCTTGCAACACTGCTCTATGTAGCTACCAGACTGAGGAAGTTGCTCCAAAATTTTCCATTGCTGTCGAAGAAAAGAAGGAGCCCGGCATGTTCCGCTTGTTTGGTGTCAATTTGGTTAACCATACTAGGACTGGCGCTACTGCTGACAAGACGACTGTGGGAGTAGGGGAAACATCAATGCGAGCTGCTGGTTCTTTTGAAGACTCTGGTCAGTTATCGGCGCTTTCAAGAGTCACAAAAGATTACACGCACTTGGTGAATGAAAGCCCCCGAGAAATCCAAAGCCATCAGAGTTGCAGTGGAAGAAGCCGTATTAAGGTAAGAGTTTTTGTTGTTCTCTTCTCTTTCTCCCCACTTAGACTGCTGTGTATGTAAGCTGTGTGTTTGATCTATGCTAGGTTCAAATGCATGGAAATGCTGTGGGCAGAGCTGTGGATTTAGGAAATCTGGATGGGTATGAGCAGTTGATGGGTGAGCTTGAAGAGATGTTTGAGATAAAAGACCTTGGCTCCAAAGAGGACTGGAAGGTTACTTTCACTAACGATGAGAATGAGACGATGGAAGTCGGAGCTGTTCCTTGGCTGTAAGTGCATATAATATCCTCCCGAAAAGAAAAGTAGACTAATTTAATACTATATAGGTTTTGAATAACGCACATTATAATAAATCGTGCAGGGAGTTTTGCCAGATGGTGAGGAAGATCGTGATCCATCCCAATGAAGATGCGAGCCATATGGAGGCTTGCCCTTGCACGGGGCAGGATGCGAAGAGGGACTTTTAGAAGAAGGGAGAGTAGCTGGGCTGGGATGGAATGGAAGGTGGTCGTTTTGCTGGGCCAGCCAGCAGATGGTTGTAGCTGAAACATGGCGTAGATTGTCGATGACGAAGAAGGCAGCAGATTGGTTGCTGGCGTCAGTTCTTTCTTCAGAAGAATTCAGTGGAAGGAAGAAGTGATGTAACATAGGCTTTGCAGAAAAGAAAAGGAATTGATATAATGTGTCTTTTAGTTTGGTTTGGTTTGGTCTAAACAAGATGACAGTTAATGCGTGTCTAGTAATCTGCCTAAGCTTAGTGAAAGCCAGCCTTAGTGGCGGGCAAGAAGCAATAACAAGGATGGATGTATAAGATGGACCTTGGGTATGTAAGTTGTGTAAATATTATGTTAGTAAGTATATATATATGGGAGGTGTTACTGTTACTCTGATGACATTAAAAATCGGGTGACATCCTTAACTCGTTTGTATTGTATATTGTATCTACCGTGTTGCAGTGCTCTTGGTTCTGATGAGGGATCGCATTTTATTGTGATGTGCTATTGGAAGGAATTTGGGTTTTTGGTGGCAAAATGTGACCTCCTCTTGTCTGCATGTCTGTCTGCAAAGGATGTCTGAGTGGTCGTGCTTGGCAGTAGTTTGGTTGAGGGCTATTGGGCCTTCTCAAGTTGTACCAGGCCGGTGTGACGGTCCAGCTGACATGTCATGCATGCAGATGGTGTGAAGGCAGGCAGGCACAAAACCCACCGGCACCGGCACCGGCACCGCGCCGACCGTGCCGTGCGGTCGCGTCTCGCCGCCGGCACGGCAACCCACCTCCAACACAGGGTTCGGCCATGCCAACCCAGCAAAGATATGAAGGTCTCTTTCTTCTGTTGTGCTGCCGGAGAAACATACGAGTGGAGTGAGTATACGACGCACGCACGAACACGTGGTGGCAAAATCAGCGGCACCACTCACACTGGATAGCTGGTCTTCACAGTTTGTTGTCTGCTATGAAAACTACTCCAAAGGGGCAAGATATCCTTAGTTTTTCTCTCTCTCCCGGCAGGCACACCGCTCTCTCTAACCGTATAGCATCCATTCAGACCCCCTATTTTTAGGTTGTGTTTGGTTGGGCTTTTGGGCTTGGCTTTTTCCCTCAAAAGCCAAAAGCCCAATGGGGGTAGCTATGCCACCAAAGCGCACACCAAAAAGCTACTTTTGATCTAAGACAAATTTCATCAAAGCTAAAAGCACCTCACCTCGACTCTTTTCACCGCTTTTTTGGGATAAATAATTACCCACTTGCCACTCGTTATGAAGATACCGCTTCGTTCTTTATTTCTTCTATTCGCATCCGCAGAGAGGGAAAAGTCCGACACGCGACTCTCGCTGCGCCGCCGCCGGCCATGTCCCAAAGACCCCTGCCCCGGCTCCAAAAGCCCACCGCACGACGACTCGGCGATCCCCTTCCGAACTCCAACGAACATCCTCCCCACTCCCAAAGCCTCTCCCCCGACTCCGTCATAGGTCGCTCGCCCGTTTTCCCCTCGCCGTCGGCGAGATCCGTCATAGGCACAGGAGCTTCGTCGGCTCGGCGGGACGACAGGCAATTTGCATATAAATATGTCCCAAACATTCATGGGTATTACAAGTATTTCTCGGGACAGTTCACAATTTGGCGGCACCTCCGACCAAACGACCTTGTGCTTTTGCCACAGCTGCTTTTCAACAGCTCATAGCCCACAACAGCTTTTATAAAAGCCACAGCCCAACCAAACACACCCTTAAAAACCGTACATGAATTTTAAAAAAGAAACAGCTCACAACAGAAAAACATTCCCCCACAATCCAACAGAGCCTCACTTGTAATACATACATTATTAGGCCATTCACAATAATTGTGTGCACACATTTCGCATGATATATACTAGGACATTAAATCCTTTGTAATACGTGTTGCTGCACTGAATGTAGTTGTTCTTAAAGTGATATACCCCTCAAGGCTTAACCCAATTTAAAAAAAAACAGTAAATTGCACTCACCATACAACGGCTAACTAAGTGGGTGCATTTTAGTCCAAAAATCTTGTAATTTATTTGTTTTAACACACAACTATCAATGTTCGTGCATGTTGGTCCAACATCTTCTAATCTGCTTAATTTGATTTGAAGCAAAAAGTTGGATCTTTGAACACTATGAATCTGAGTCATAGGCCTATTAACGTCTCGCTCTCTAGTCATTTCCTAATGCTGTCGACGATGCAACTGCTTCATCATCATCTTGTTTATGTTTACTACATCATTTTTTTTTTTTGCTTACCCGTTTTTTTTTCTTTTTTTATTTTTTTTCCTTTTTATTTCTTTCTTGGCTTGATAAACCCGTACAAAGAACTTTATATTCTGTTACAATCGGAACCAAACCAAAACCAAATTCAGTCTTTCTTGCTTTTGAAAAGAACCTCTCGGACCTTGATTCTTTATGCAATGGACAACCCACTTAACAAGCCATGACTCCTCAAGATGAAAACAATAGGAAGCTTTTATAAAATCAATGGACATAAATACTCTCTTACTTTCTGTCATACTGTTGCCGTACGAACAATCATATGGCCAAATCAAACACAAGTTTAGTTCCACAACTCTAGTGTGCAAGTTTCTAAAATAACAAAACTGAAACGTGCAAGCTGACTAATAACCAACAAACGATCAAAATCTAAACACGCCCTCACAAAATTAAACAGCACAACTCAACGGCCTAATCACCCTACCCCACCATGGCGGTGGCGGCAATAAACACAGTTGAAAGTATTAGGGGTCCCTTGGCAAATAATCCATCCCCTCACCTCCCTCCCTCGTCCTCTCCTCTCCTCGCCTCGCCTCTCGCCGCCGCCTTTTTCAGGCCGGCACCCGAACCTTCCCCACCGCTGCTCCCCAAACCCAAACCCAAACCCTAGCCCTAGCCCTAGACGAACGAGTAAGGGGATTCAGTCACGGCCCCTCTTCCGCCGATGTCGACCATCGCCGCCTCCCGCCGCTCCTCCTCGTCCGCGACCGCCAAGCGCCCCGCGATGGTCGCCGGTGGACCGGGATGGACGAAAACGCAGGCCACCAAGCGCGTCGCGCTCGGCAACATCACCAACGTCTCCGCTCCAGCTCCAGGGAGGAGGGGCGCCGTCGGGAAGGTCGCGCCACCCCAGCCGCCACCAGCGCGGTACGTACGCCGCCTCTGCTCCTGCTCGTCAGCTGATCGTTACTACGAATCTGCAATTGGGGGGGATTTCATGCGGAACGGAACGCATTCTGCTTTTCTCGGGGCCAAGAATCTTGCCTGGGCTCAATGGTGGTCCCTTGCCTTGGGAGACTGATCGATGGCAATGGCATTCCCAGTTTCTTGGTTTGGCGGTTTCTTGATTCCATTTCGAAATGCGGTCTACGTTTTCGTTTCAATGTTTTTCTAATAAATATTCTAATGAGCCCTACTCCGTGTCCAAGCTGTATTCGGGTTTAGCTTAAGAAATCACGCCTTCCACATTACCTGAATCGATCAATCCTACAGATTTTGTGATTTCCTACTACCTCTCGGAATCAGTCTCGCTAGTTTTTTTTTTTTTTTGTCTTCAAAAGGAGGAAACCTCGTGGACTTGTTACTGCTTTTTTTTTAGATTAATTACTACTACTTTTTTATTATTTGGTTGGATTCTGCTGGGTCAAAATACTAGACCACAGTACACATGTATCGGCATTTTCAAAAGAAGGTTCCTTGTTTTCACAACGTGGCAATCTTTTTTGTCTTTGTTTGCTTTAGAATCTCCTTTTGTCAATAACTCAATGCAGTGTTGCTATAGGTCCCAAACGAAGGCTTGAACTAACTTATCTGTGTTGTTCAAATCTCATGCAGAAGTTGAATCCGGCAACCTCAGCAGCACCCTTGACGAAACCATATTCAGCAACTGCACGCAATGTGAGCTCCATTCGGGGTTCTTAGGGATGAAAACGGATCGGATCGGAGCGGATAATAGCTCTCCCATATCCTAATCCTCTTTTTGTAAACGGATTCGGGCGGATCGGATATTATGCGGATTCGGATACGAATCACGGGATTTTTAGGATGTCGGAAATGGTACGGGTTCGACCGGTGTCGGAGCGAAGCGGACTTTTCGAAGTTGGATAATATATGCTTACGTGTTGTTTTTATATTGAAAAACAATTTTACCAGCTGCACGTCGAGCGGAATTGGCCGACCGCCGGCCAATGTGCGTGAGTACAGGATCGAGTAGAATTGCCTGGCCACCAGCTTGAGTGCGTTTGTGCTGTGTGTGAGGATAGGACTATGTATTAGGCAAATTGCAAATAGGAAATAGAGAATTACACACACGGCACCCTGCGATCTCCATTGTGGCGTTGCAGCGTTGCCTAATGCCTACCATCTAATTTAGGTAAATAAGCAATCAATGGAATATCATTCTATATATAGCAAAAAATATACTTAAAAAATAAAAATATTTTATCTTTTTAGGCTTTTTAAAATATTCGATTATCCTATTATAAGCGCCGGATAATCCGCGCTTTTATTATCGGATAATCCATATCTGCCGGATTTTGCCGATACCATATCCTACGCCGCATCCGCATATAGTCGGATTCGGATTATCCGCATCCGCACGGATATTAAAAATACTTCTCCACATCCTTAAAATTCGGATTCGGAGCGGATCGGTGCGGAGGATTATCCATACCGCTTTCATCCCTAGGGGTTCTATTCCATCAAGCCAGTTCCACGTGTATCACGCCTTGACAGAAGCACAATGCAGAAGCATAATGTTCCTCCCCCTAAAGTGCCGACCACTGTCGATGTGCCAAGTCGTGCTCCAGCCATGGTGCCCTGGAGCAGCTTCATGTCACCTGGACGTTCAGGAGATTCAGTTTCTATTGATGAGACCATGTCAATCTGCAACTCAGTGAGAAGTCCGGACTTTGAGTACATAGACAATGGGGATTCCTCGGTGCTGGCTTCGTTGCAGCGATGGACAAAATGAACATCTTCGTATATCAGAGGATAGAGATGTTAAAGGTCTGCTGAAATCTTTTTGAGATTTGACTTTCAAGTGGATTCTGTTATTTTTTCTGTGGATTCTGTTACATTCGGCCCGGTTTCTGTTGCAGAAAATAAGTGGAAGAAAAATGCCCCTGCCCCAATTGAAATCAACCGCATCTGTGATGTTGACAATAACTATGAGGACCCACAGTTGTGTGCCCCTTTGGCTTCGGACATCTACATGTATCTGCGAGAGGCTGAGGTGATACATTCTTTCCTGTACTCTGGTGCTGAAATGGTTTCCCTCAATCACTTAACATAAGGAATTGCATTTTCCCTCAAGCAATTAACATAAGGAATTGCATTTTGGAGAAAAGAATCTCTATGCATGTAGATTGCATTGGGTCAACTAGCAAAAGCTCTACATTGATGTCTACTGAACAAACAATGCCCCAAATATGCTTACTTCAAATGTGTTTGATTGTATATAATTTCTGTTTCCCAGGGTGGGAGTAATTTCTTGTTTTTATGTGAAGTTTTTTTATTGGTACACTAATGAAGAGGTTCAGTTGAAAGAATGTTATCTCTGTTTTGAGGGAATTTTATCTAGATTGATCTGTACATACGTTAGTGAATCTTAGAAAATCTCTGTTTCTTTTCTGCAGACGAAGAAAAGACCATCAACTGACTTCATGGAAACGATTCAAAAAAGTGTCAACACAAGCATGAGGGCTATTTTGATCGATTGGCTCGTGGAAGTAAGCCTTCTCTGCTAATCATAAAGTAGAAACACAATTGATTAGCTACAATCCATGCTTTTGACTTTCTACTGTATTCATATGATTTTCCTTCCTGTAGGTTGCTGAAGAATTCTGTCTTGTTCCTGATACTCTGTACCTGACAGTTAACTACATTGACCGTTATCTTTCTGGCAATGAAATTGACCGCCAAAGGCTGCAATTACTTGGTGTTACTTGCATGCTTATAGCCGCGTAAGCTTCTGCTAGTTCACCTTACATCTATTTCTTTCAATTATCCTCAGTTATCTGTACACTGTTGGCGTATCAATTTTGAGATGTTGCAATATTCAAATCCAGAAAATACGAGGAGATATGTGCACCCCAAGTAGAAGAGTTCTGCTACATAACTGCCAATACATACTTCAGAGATGAGGTCTGTGATATATTACTTACAAGCATCCCTCTTTTTGTCTATTAGATATCCAATAATCCCTTGTTTGTCATTGTCACTAAATAATGTGTTCATTAACAGGTTTTAGAGATGGAAACTTCTGTACTGGATTACTTGAAATTTGAAATGACAGCACCTACACCAAAGTGCTTTCTGAGGTGCTTTTCTGTTTTATTTCATTTATTAAGATTCATGACTATTATGCTAACCTAACTTCACTAACTCAATTTCTTTCTTACAACAGTAGATTTGCCGTGCTGCACAAGAGTGTGATGAGGTACTACTGTATAGTGTATAGTCAGCTTCTGGTCACTGGAAGGAGGAATTCCTCAAGTAACATGCGGAGTAAATGATACCATTTCACTGACAACTTATCTTGTACAGAATCGTGCTTTGCATCTCGAGTTCCTCACCAATTACATCGCCGAGCTATCACTTCTGGAGTACAATCTACTCACTTACCCTCCATCACTAATAGCTGCCTCAGCTGTTTTCTTGGCAAGATATGTACTCCAGCCAACAAAGTATCCTTGGGTAGGTGGCATAATCATGTTGCTTTTTCCTACACATCTTTGTAGTAGTTTCCTGCTGAAATGTCTTTATAAGCTAACTTACACATCTCATTGTGAATTGGAGCAGAATTCCTCACTTACTCATCACACACAGTATAAGCCGTCGGAACTGAGTGACTGTGTAAAGGCATTGCACCGCCTTTTTTGCGTTGGTCCTGGGAATAACCTTCCAGCAATCAGAGCAAAATACAGTCAACATAAGGTAACTGACTGGGCTGGTCCCAAATATCTTCAGTTAACAACCCTGTTGCTAGTAATACTAACGCCATCCTCTCCCTTTCCTTCACCAGTACAAATTTGTTGCAAGGAAGCAGTGCCCACCGTCAATCCCTATGGAATTCTTTCGAGATGTAACATGATGGAGATAGAAGCCCAGCAGGATTAGTTCCAGTTGCTTACTGAATTCTTGGGCGTGTGGCGCAGATGTGCAGCCGCACGACTGTGCAGGTGGTTCGTTGGTTGATGCGGGACGTGCTGATGATCCCTGTTGTTTCAGGTGATTAAGGAGAGTTTAGATTCTAGATTGATGACTCTGAGGTTTGCTGGTCATGTTAGGTATTGGTGTGATTTTCTTCTCCCCGCTCCCCGCTGTAATCTTCCTGTACATAGACCAACGTTTGCAGGCGCTTGTAAATCGGAGTTGCGTTGTAGAGCTGACCAAAATCTAGATCGACGACCAACATCTCATTTGTAATGTCATAGCAGTATACTAACTAGAGTCTCAGTGTTCTGTAATTTACACCGCATGTAAATTGAAGTTCTGGGGTGGCTCTTGCTCTTGGACTCCTCCGGTTTAGGTGGCGTACTCATATTAAATTGTTGCTTGGTTATTGATTGAGGTGTTGGGCCTGTTGGCTGCTTTGGGACAGTGAGAAAAGAATAGGCGAGGCAAGGTTGCCTGAAGGGTTGCCGAAAATTATATGTTAATTACAGAACAAACATGTAATGTGTGCCATAGCATTTTCATCAGATTGCCTGTGAAGGAGAAACGATCGAGTGGGATCGCCGGCGGCCACCAGCTGTCACCGGCAGCGAGAGGCAGCGGACCGCTGGAGGTGGCCGTGACAATGCTGCTGTCATTACTCGGCAGTCGGCAATTGTGTGGGCTTCCCGGGTTCTGTCCCGGCCCATGGTTAGATACCAGGCCGGCTGACTGATGGATGGCCCAGGCCGGGTGGCGGCACGGTGGTGCAGGCACAACACAAACAGCGCCGTTTTTTAAACATTTTAAAAATATATATAATCTACTCTATCTATTTGTTTGTACAACAAGAGCATAGTTCTATAACATTAGAGGATATTTAGGAGTTTATTATAGTTTATTACTCACTAAAATAACAGATCTAGCAAGTTAGCAGAAGAAATAGCAACATTAAATTTTGTCCTTCAATAGTCTTCTATAATAACTTCATCAACATTTTTTACATTAAGAACCCCAAATTATTTCTAACTAACCAAAAACTTTTTTAGTGTTTTCTTTTTCTCTTATCACTTTCTAATCTAAAACTCTTTATGCCTCTACACTGATCTTCCGAGAAAAAACACTAGGGTGGGACCGTGGGAGTCGATACATAGTTACTCTTTTTTTTTTTTTTTTTTTTTTTGCTACTTCATAGTTACTTCTCTTGGTTGCGAAAACTCACTTATGAGCTAGAGGGATATTTGAAGATTTTTGTTTTTAAGGATCTCGTTTTTACCAAACTATTGGAGGACACTTATTTACTTTTTACTAGAAAATCAAAATTGGGAATTGTTTTACAAAACTCTTTGCGATACTTTTATGAATGTTCCATTTGAAATTCAACGAAGGCATGACAAATACCTCGTTGTTCGTATACTTACACGTGGAACTTTTTTTCAAGTTGGATAGTTCTCGTTACACGTGGAGAGTTTGTCTGTGTAATCGTAATTAGTAGCAATGTTTTTAGCCTTGCTTGAAAGGATCTGTTGAAAGAAGGTAGTGGGGGACATTGTACCATGATTGATAAGCCGTGATGATAAGTTAGTTTTCTTAGGTGAAGCTCTATCATACAATAAGTCAAGAAATGACTTGGCAAGAGAAGAAGCCATTTTTTTTTGTGTACTACAATCCAACGAGAAACGGAGAAAGCCATCTAAATGAGACTTTTTATGTTTTCTCTTGGTTTTTATGTGAAAGTAGATGCAGAGGAAGCCTACCAAATAAGACATCGTCTTTTTTTATATATCATAAATATAAGGAATCAAGAAAACCTTTTTGTGCTTCACTTGCTTCCGACCACACTGGAGGGGGCACTCATGCGTGGCACGTGACCTCCCTCAGCCTTCTGCCGTTGTGGAAACGAGGATTGAATGAATGTGAAACCAGGGAGGGGAAGCTCATGCTCGAGCTCAAGCTCCACTCCAGTCCCAGCAGACAAGAAACAAGGAGCCTCTTTTTAATCCTGTCCTGTACCCTCCTCTCTTACCTACTCCATCCATCTTCTTCCCCGTCCGTCGCATTCATTCGATCCGCTCCTTCCCCTCCCATGGCCCATCACCCTAATCTCTAGCTTCCTGCGCACCAGCAAGCTTCCAACTGCTCCGGGACGGACTCAGAAAGGGAGGGGAGGGGACCCAAACCAGATCTTGGCACGAAACACACCTAGAGTAGGGCTGAGGTGGTTCAACTCTCCCTCTTTTCCTGACATATTCATTCATTCATAGGTGAGCCACCGCCGCCCACCCAAAGCTTCCTCGTCTTCTCCCTCCTTCAAAAGCTCCCTGCTTTCTTGGGAGGGTTTCTGTTTTGGTTCCCCCACAAGAACAAGATTGGCCTGGCAACAGGGAAGGGAGGGAGGGAGCCGTCCTGTTTCCCCATGGAGGCGGTCGCAATGTCGCCGTCATCCGTCTCCTCCCACACCCACACCCACACCCACGACGACGCCTCCGGCACCGAGGACATGTCCTTGCAGGAAGGCCTCCTCTTCTCCGACACCCTCAAGGTACCAGTAACCAGCATATCCCCCTTCTTGTTCTCTGTTCTTGTTGTTTCTGTGGATCTAGCTCATGCGCTTGCCGAAGATTACTGCCTGCCGGCGTTCACACCAAAAACTAGAAACGAAATGCGATGCCGTGTCCCTTCCCTCCTGTGCGCTTTCCTGTCCATGTCAATCACGAGATTTTGTCCCCAATTACGTCTATCCGACTAGTATCTCTATCACACACTGTGCTACTGTAGGGTGTGTTGTCCTGTCCATATCTTGTGTTACAGTAATTCAATTAATCTTGTAGGACTAGCAATAACATCAACCATTTATGAAGGTCGTCTAACCTTGGATTGCTCTCTTCTTCCTTTCGACAAAAGTGAGAGAATCATGCATTATTAGTGGTATAATAACTGCCTTTGCAGCTCTATAATGGCCGCACCTTTTCTCCCCTGCTTTTGCCCTTATTAAGCGAAAGCGCCATCCCATTTGGAGTTTGAAAATGGACTTGTCTGCATAACGGCGACATGACGCCGACCCAGCACCAAGGCTCTTGCTAATAAAGCAGCATCAAGGCCTTTTGTGATTTATGGCATTGTTTTGGCCATATATGTGAGTGCTATATGTTCGGCAAAAGATTTAACCTGCTGTCAAATTGAGTGTTACTGAGTTTACTGCTCTGCTAATGCTAACCTATAACGTGCTTGCTGCCATCTATTGTCAAATTTGTCTTTGTTTGGGGTCAAGAAAAACAGACAGGATCCTTGTCCACAACAACAACAAAACCCCCCACATGGCTATGCCTTTGTTAATGATTAATGTGTCCTCCATATGTGCTTACCTGGCATTTGTTATTACTATCTCCTATGCTCTATCTGCCTGGGTTTAATAAAGTATGCTATATTTGTAGGACCTGAGGAATCTGCGGTCACAACTGTACTCAGCCGCAGAATATTTTGAAGTATTCTACCGAAACAATTCGCACAAATCTACGTATGAATCATTTTCTGGATCTATGTTCGTCCTGTTTGCTGTTTGCTTGTTCAATAAACAAGTAGCAACACTTATCCTCTCATCATGTTCGCGCTGATCTTATTATGTAGGGTCATGACGAGTTTGAAAGATTACACGGTTGAGGCTGTTGTTAGCACAGTGGACCATCTGGGTTTTGTGTCATACAAGGTGGATAACCTTGTCAGCGAGAAAGCTGATGAGGTTAACGAAACAGAATTTCTAGTATCTTCAGTTGAACAGGTATAATGCTGAGTGCCAACTGTGCAAAATTTCTTTCAGCTGATTGTTCTCTTTACCCCGTTTTGCAAGTTAAGGCCATCAGAGATGGTATTACATTTTTCTGCCTGTACCATACTGTTCAGACCATTGTCTCTTATGATTGTAGAGGGTTCGAATTTGCCAACAGACAACTGACCAGGAAGGAAGATCTCAACAAGCTCTTCTCATCAAGGCGCCAAGTACCATAGGCGTTACATATTACCAGGCAATTTTACGCTCTATTTTTACTAGAAACACATTATGCACTATTCCTTTTTGGACTTACGGATCATCATAGCTACGTTGTATAGGCCTGGATCTACTGGAATCTTCCATCCACCCCGTTTCGGAACCTCCACGGTATAACAGGCAATATACAAGTCGCAAGATGCACAAGTCTCAGTCTTGTAAGTTCATCGGATCTCTGGTATCTGAATACCTGAAAAGATTACTTGGATAGATACTGATCTGAACTCCTCCTTGTAGCCATCTCTACTCCAGTCTGTCGGCAGACTACGATGAGGTAAACAGATAGTAACTCTCAGGTCCCCTCTGTTGCAAGTTCGTTTTTGTTTGGGGGTCAAAGTCAACTGTTCAATGTTCAATGTCCATAGAGATATACACTGCTAGAAATTTTTCTTTAATGCCTGGTCTGCTGCAGGCGTGCTCGTGAACCATCTCCTACACCTAACGATGCGTATCATCGATCACGGTCCTTGTCACCTTCTCGTAAGGCACGAGCTAAATCTCCATCTCCTCGAATCGTGAACACAAACACTACAAAAGGTACATTGTCCTTTGGCTGACTGAGTGCATATTTGAATGTGAAATTTGCATAATAAAAGGACATTAATCGCATTCACTTTTGCTACACAGAAACAAGGGCAGGCTCGCCGATACCAAATTCTAATCCTCTGGCACGGTCCGCTACGGTTGCAAGAAGACCGCCGTTGAACTCAAAGCATTTGGTATGTCCTGAGCATACCCATTGCTATGTCAGTTTTGGGTAACCATTGTTTGTCTAGAACTCTAGCTTACTAGGCATAGGTTTCTAAAAACATTATTAGGTTCCCGTCGTGTTTGATCATAGAGTAATGCTGTCAACTTTTTGTAATGTGCAGAGACAAACTTCTATGCAGTTACACAGCGACTGGGATCAGCACAAGGAACAGGAGAAGAGCTCAAGCAAAGGCAGGGGTTTCCTCAAGTCGCTGCTCACGAGGCGCCGGTGGAGGAACGATGAGTCGTTGTACAGTTACTTGGATGAGTACTGATTGCTGTGATGTTGGAACCAAAGTCTGGTGTTAACTGAATCTTTTGATATAATGTGATGTTTTGCTTTTGCCAGAAAGCTTGGTTCCCCGTTTTCATTCTTCACTTGACTATACTACAGACACTACAGACACATGGTCGAGGCTGCACAGTTCTGATGCAAAAGGCGGGCACATATAGAGCCGCACCTCAGTCCAACTAAGATTTAGGGCCTCTTTGTTTGGGCTTCCTCGAAGCTTTTGGGCTACCTTTCCTCTTCCGTTTCGGCCTCGCTTGCCCAATCGCAATCGGTTTCAAACTCCTCCCTTTCCCTCTGCTCTGCATATTATATAATTGGATCCGAGCATAAACCCAGATAGCTGTAGCATCGCCAGGAGAGAGTGAAAGAGAGACAGGGCCATGATGCCAGTGCGCAAGCTCAGCTTGTATCCGCCTGTTCTTGACGGCGAAGGCGATGCTCAGAGCCACGGGGGAGAAGAAATCTCAATCCCTTGGGTGCTCCTGGAAGACACCGCCTACGTCGCCCACCACCGCAACGCCACCACCGCCTACACGTGAACAAACTGTGCTTCCCTGCGACAGTGGATCGAATCGACGATTATTACAAAAGGTACTTAGTTTTATGACAAAAAACATTTTTCTGAAAGGGCATATGCACAAGACGACAAATAAACATGATATAACTAAAGAAACAAAAGAAAAATAAGAAAACCCAAATCAACAACACACCTTGAGTCTATTCACATCATTGCAACTTTGCTACACGTGATGTTAGCTCAAAAAGAACTAGCTTCGCCACACTTCATGTCAAAAAAAGAATAGGCGTGAGTTAAAACCAAGATAGCAGAAATAATAAACTCCACGTAGGGGAAGAACTCTAAACAGTAAGTTGAGTATTCACCAGCAAAACATGTCTCTAAACGCTTCAGGACCATATGAGAGTTTGTAGGGCATGTAGGGCATCTATCATTGTCTGAAGTCTCTAGATACCTTACAACATAATGGCACCAAGGCCTTGGTGAGCAAGAGCAAGACAACCACCATCGTCA
>JADLZK010000654.1:0-18867 GCA_015847255.1 Hyparrhenia diplandra | reverse complement strand
TCAATAATCACATCTGTTGCCAGAACAGGAAGAGCACAGACAGAATCCGTGTAACGCACGAAGCAGATAGCAGAGAATGGCATTAAACTCCAGTTCGTGAAATATTTGTGGATTACCATTTGGTCCAAGCCGGATACAGTAGTACATAAATGATCAAGTTCATTTATGTACCTCACGGTACGATACAGGAATCTTAATGCGTGGGTATGTGTGTCAAATAAAGGCTGTCACTCAATAAATGCATGGAGTGCATGTAGCTCAATGCGACAATGCTTCTGCACACCCTATATCTAAGGAGGAGATAGCTGTGTCACTGTTGCAGTATGTCATCGAGGTTTCCCTTGGATATATACCCAATTACAGTACTGTCACCAATACAGTGGCCTATATGAGCTTCACCAATACAAAACAAGTCCAGATGAAACTTTGCATGAATGAAAAAATGACAACAACACGGATCTAGATGGATTCGCTTTGCATAGTATTAGCTTGTACGTATAGGATCTTTACTGGAGATTCGTCGATATCCAAACAAGTGGCGCATCAGGTTTGGTAGCCTTGGCTCCAATGGCACCGCAGCTGTAGCCGTAGCTTCAGTTACATGTGGAGCTGCCTCGGTGGTTCCTAGCTTCCAACATCTTCTAATACTGCGAAGTTGTTCTGCCAATTCCTTCATTGTTGGCCTCATGACCATCTCGTCTGCATTCAGAACAGTACACTTCAGTGCCAACTTCCCAATCTCATCAAGAACAGCAATATCTTGTTCAGCTGTCATGTCCTTGTCAAACATTGCCTTCCCACTGTTATCTATTTGGTAAGCCTTGGTAAATTCGACAACAAGATCATCAAAACTAACATTGCTTTTCCTACTAATGAGTTCCAATAAAAAACACCGCCAAACCTGTAGACATCACTTTCAAGATTCATCAACACAGTCCCATAACGAGATGGGTCACTGCAAAGGACCTTTTCAAGAAGGGAAGCAGTTAATTACACTGTAACTGGTACTACTTCTTCCACTGTTCCTGATAAGCTTACAAGCCCCTGAAAAATCTGTGAGCTTTGGCATGAACCAGTTGTCTAGAAGTATAGTGGATGCTGCAACACTACCATGGCCGATAATACCAGTTGCTGATGAATGAAGGTATTGTAATGCTTCTGCAGTCTTAATTGCAATCGTCAGACGTAGATCTAGTGGTAGATGTTCTTGGCTGCCCAGAATGTCCAGTAGACTACCTTTATTACCATACTCATATATAAAAGCTAGAGTTTCGGCTTCCAAATAAAAAACCCAAAAAGCTTGACAATATTCTTGTGGACAATTTGAGAAAGGACAATTCCTCCGTTGATGAATGCCTCTTGAGAATCTTGAGAATCTTTGTGAAGCAATTTGTTGACCACCACCACCGTGTTGTCCTCAAAAGGGTTCCTTTTATAAAACTTAGCTGACATACCTCCACTCAGTATATATGAATAATTATCGGTGATTTCCTTTAGCTCCTCCTTTCTGAACATTCTCAAATTGCTGAATTCTGATATAATCTTTGAATTGCCAGCATTTCTGTTGAATAAACTGAAACCCTTCTTAAGTTGTGTTTTTCATGTTTGCCTTTTTCGTGCCATGCATGGTGTGTTGTAAAATTAATTGCAAAAGGTTTTTTTTGTCTGAACTTCAGATCTCTTTTAAGCATACGAAGACGTTTTGCCACATGATTCATTCGAGGGCGACTGTGAGTGTCAAGTCTCACGCACTCCATTGCAAAAGTTCCACAATATCTTCAAGAATCTTAATACTATTCTTGTTTTTGCTATTGATGCATCAAATAGTTCCCTCAACCCTTTCCCCTTCGCACATTTGAAAATTCCATTGAGGTTCATATCACCTTTCTGTACACTTTTCGAGAAGTTAGTAATTCCAAGAGAACTGTTCCAAAGCTATAGACATCACTCCTTGGAGTAAGGCGACCTGTACGAAAAATATTCAGGGTCCACGTAATCTGTGCTTCCTATTACCTTACTAGCATGGCTGATGCCACCCAACAAAAGCCTTGACAATCCCGAAATCAGAAACCTTGGCTGTAAAACTGTCATTTTTAGAAGTATGTTGGCAGGTTTAATATCACCATGATAAACAAGGCCGTCAATCGATGAATACTTCGAGTGCATGTAGCTCAATGCTTCCGCACACCCTATAGGCAATACCCAATCTTATATCCAAGGGAATTACAGTGCCACTGTTGTGCAGTATGTCATCGAGGTTTCCCCTTTTAGGTACATACTCAGTTACCAATGCTAGAGTACTTTTTTACCCACACAATAGCCTATGAACTTCACCAGGTTCTTGTGTCTCATTTGACTATGGATGTCATCGGAGTACAACTTCTATAAACTCTTTCCTCAAATTTTTCACGGATATATCTCTTCACTGCAACTAAATCATAGTGATCATCAAGGAAACCCTTTATAGACTTCTCCAAATCCTCCCTTCCCAATAAGAGTGCCATAGTTGTTAGTAATTCCTTCAATCTCGTCTTCGTGAAATACTTAATTTTTGCGGCATAACACCCATGGCGTCTAAGAGTTCTCTGGGTTCCTTCATTGACAATCCATCCTCTCGGATCACACGCTGTTCAGTTTCCTGGCTACAATAATCCTGTATCTCCGAATAATAATATTCTTCAGCAACTGGATCCACCCTATGAATCTTGAAGCTTAGTTGACTAGGATGACTGGTAATTGCATCCCTCAATTCTGACTCTGCAGCTATCCTGTCTGATTCTTCGGCACCAGTAGCTTTCCCAGTGCTTGCGGCAATCTCCTCTAGTTTTAACAGGTGCTGAATGCCCCCTAAGCATATGGCCGTACCTCCCCTCTGTGTGCATTGAAGCCTATCTTCAGCCTCCGAAGATTTGGCATTGAATCTTCTTGAAAGTACATAAACAATACACCGCACACAAGTTTGAAATACTCGAGAGCTGGGAATGCCCCATGCTGCAGACTATGATGTGTCCTACTGCTGGAGTAGGTCTCCGAACATACAAAGGACAGAGCTGTGAGCACTGGTAGTTCAGCGAGGACATTTTATGTCATTCGACTGCAATTCTCTGATAACAATTTCCAATACTTGGAGCTTGTGGAGTTGTGCAATCCACTCAGGGGATTCTTGAAAAGATGCAAATGGGTGGCAGCAACTCAAATGTCTGGATTGAAGGCGTGGATGTGCTTCTTGAGTCATCCATGCCGATAGCCTTCTCAAACAAATAGGACTCAGAGTGAGATGTTCGCGAATTTTCTTTCCTCAATGCACATTCGACAGTCTTGGAACATGCGCAATATCAATGGAATTGCTGCCACTTCTGCATTTATTTCAAGTGTCTCTAAGTGTTTCAGACATTTGCATCTGGTCTGGCAATTCTACTGCGACATTGCATCTGACCTGCAGATATTTTAGTAGAAGCAGTTTATCTATTTCTGCGAGGGAAAACCTTTTGTCTTGTTCGTCACTCCGTACATGAAGGATCATGACTCGAACAACCTTGAACTCAACAAGTGAAGGCATGCAGTTCAAGAGTCCCATGAAAAGCTAGTGATCGAACTTTCGACAGCCTGATACTTGTAGGTGTTGCTGCATATGTTGCACTGCCAAACTGGAGGAACAGCCGATGGGTCCTTTCAGTGAGCATTACATTTGACTGAGAATAATTAATGGCAGTGATGAGAAATTGTTTTCCATGGACTTGCATGTAATAAATTCATATACCGTCGGATGCACTACATAGGACATCGTCTTGGAATGCAGGAGGGGCATTGTTCTCTTCCTCTTTGACCTCTACAACCTGCACCTCTGTTTCTTTTTGGTCATTATCATATTTTCCTTCTTCCTTCTCCTTGCCATGTTGCTCCTTGCTACATTCAATATCCATCCGTTGAATGAGGCCAAAACTGACAAGAACATCAAAATAGCTGCCAGCTTTTGCAATGCTTTTCCCCTTCTACGAAAACCTTCAGTGATCCATTGCTTCACCAAATCTTCCTTTAGAATCAAGTAGTTCTCCAGGATACATACTAAGATACAGAAGACATGTCTTCAAATAATGAGGAAGACTACTGTAGCACAGTTTCAGCACTTGGTTCAGAATCTCCACCAGATGCTGGTCTGGTTCTAAAAATTCTTATCTAGGAAGTCCTTTACATAATCAATTTCTGTCTCATTTTTTCAATATCCATTTTCTGTTTGGTTTCAAGATGGCTTGCCAAAAAGGGTAGCTGTGCAAATAATGGCTAGTGGTAAACCACCACATTTTTTTGAGATCTCGTCTGAATCAACATTCAGATGTTGAGGACATTCTTTGCCAGGACCAAAAACTCTACAGATAAATAGTTCATTTGTTTGTTTGTCACTAAGGGGCTTGACATGGAAAATATCATTGCAGTTACTGCAGCAAAGTGTCTGCAACTTCCTCAACGGTTGTTGTTATTAGTATTCTGCTGCAGTTCTTGCTATCTGGGAAAGGCCTTCTGACAATGTCCCATACTGATATAGCCCATAAATCATCAATCACAATAAAATACCTAGCAAATAATTTAATACAGGTTAAATACGCTCTGTCAAACTCATAGCAACAAAAAAATAAAAATCTGAAAATATTAATACAGGGGCAGGGAGGTTTCAGGATGATTTGATAACATTGGTTTGGTTTGGTTTGCAAATGTACTACATGGTAATATTGACTAAAGCTGCTAAAATCTAGGTCCACATGGCAGTAATCATAATACAGGAGGGTGATGTGAGGCCCAAATACGCGTACCTTCTTCTCAAAAAAAGCAAAAAAAAGGGCGTACCTTTGTTGGACTTGATTGTTCAAAATAAAAAGATTAGCGGAGGGTCATATGCAAAATTGCTAGGACACGAATATTATACAAAAATATTTTAGAAACCTTATGAAGGTTCTTTTTAAGAAGGTCACCGGGAGGGAGGCGTTCCCCACCTGAATTTTATATATAATTGACCCAAAACGACCTTACAATGTTTTACAACCATTTTTAATACAACATGGCATATCCATTGATAAGAAATCAACAACTATGCCCAACACATGGGCAACAATAGCACGACCAAAGAAACATCGATGAGGAAAACAAGAACAAGGCATATTAGCTCTTCAACGTGCCTCCCGGGAGGTGAATGACGTCGCGAACGTAATCATCGTGAGCAAGCAAAGCGACAAGGCTTTCCGCATTGTACCTTTGCTGGAGTTGAGCGGGTTGATCACGAGAAAAAACAAATGGAGGTTCTTCAATGACGCCTTCAAGAAGGAGATTCCGCTGAAATTTGCCAGATCTTTGTTGCTCGAGCCGAAGCTTTCGCCCGTATCTTTGTTGCTGCGTGTTGACTTGCGCCCTGGCCCAGGCGCTCTCGAATGCGTCCCAAATGGGGCAATGCCGGTCGCCACCACTCACACGGGCCATTGGGACTTGGCCGGTGGCGGGGGGGAGCGCGCCGACGTTAAGCCCTAGGCGAGGGGCTTTTCGGCGCCGCCACGCCATGCCAGGCCATTCGCGGACTTGCCGCGACGCCGGTGGGAAAGCGCGCGCGCGAGGAAAGCGATTGACGGCGCCGCCACACTGCGAGAAGCGCCGGATTTCGCTCGCGATGGTGGGGCGGCGCCGCGGCACCAGAGCATAGCCCTGCGCCAGGCAAGCCCTTTGGCAAACTACGCGCCGCAGCGCCCGTTATTTGAACCGCAAAACAGAACTAAAGAAGACATGTTGCCCTTTGCCCGGCATGCCGTGGGCTGAACATACGCCCCTTCATCCCCTTCGCCGCAAAAGAAGCCGGCCGACCACCATCTCTCAGACGCCGATTGCACGGCACAAAAGGCGCCCGTGGAGCTGGCGGGTAGGACACGTGGACCCGTGCCAAGCGGCGCCAAGCCCTACCGGAGGTCGCCGTCCCGGAGGAGCCGGTGCCAAATGCCCAGCCACAGCTACCGGATGTCTTGACTGCATCTGCGGGCCACGGAGTAACTTTCCGGCCGGTGCCACCGCGCCGTCGCCGCCACGGCGGGAAGGAGGCGACAAACAGCTGAAGATGGAGCTCACTGCGCCACTGCCGCTGCCTAGGGTCCCGCCGCCGCACACACGTATCCGCAGGCGCCAACAGAGCCATGGCATCGGAACAAGATAGCTAGCCTCGCCCGTGGCCGCGGCCAGCGCCCGCAAAGCCACCACGAGAAGCGTGAGCCGCCGCCGGCCGGAGTCGCAAGCCCCTCGGGCTCCCCGTCAGCGACCTACCGGCCGGCGTGTGGGTCAGGAGGTGGTGGGAAAGAAAAGGTTCCCGGCAGGCAGGGGTTTGTCACGCTCGTGTCGCCGTGTGGGGGCGCATGGGGCGAAGGGCATGATTTTCTCGGCCACTTTTTGAAAACACCCATTACGAAGGTTCTTTGAACAAGTATATCTTCTTCCTCTCATCCGACTCTAATGCCAGAGAGTCTTGTGAACCGTCAAGTTTTAAATAGCGGGCTATGACAAATAACGGCACATTAAAGCTATAAGCTTTAGCTATGCGGATAACGATTTATAAGAAAAAACTATGAAAAACTCCTCCAATTGATGCCCAAACTAGGCAAATGTGATATTTGATGAACACAAATACGCTTTGCAAGGTTCTACAAGTCTAAATAATATTACCAAATACCAATCGACATTCCAACATGTTTCATAAAAAATTAATAGTCTAAAATATCAAATTAGTAGCAAATGAAATATGAAATAGTGATAAATAGTTGTAAATAGCGGTGATATAGCCAAAATAATAGCTTAGCGGGCGAATCTTTTCTCTGCGGTATAAGCGGCGCTATAATGGGCCTATAGCCCGCTATTTTAAATAGAGGAACCGTTACAACCAGGAAACTAAAGGTCTTTATCTCTCTTTGGTCTGGGTTGCAATTTTAAACAAGGAATAAATACTTTTTCAGCCGTGGACAGAAGGTCGTTTCTCTATTAGTGATTATTTTTTTACTACGTATACTAATGAATAATAGTATTGAAAAATGGAATATATTAGCCATCGCGTAAGTCCAAGCAATAACCTCTTATCTTTTAGATGTGCCCTGATATCATGAATCAGATATGGAACCGTGTAGTCCCCAGGCGCTTCAGTGGGCGAATTTGTGACAATATGCTTCCAAGAATCATCCTTATATCAGGCTTTCTGGCCATCAAAGCACAAATGCCCTGTTCTGAACTCTGCTTCCGTCTCACGCCATAGTTTTTGGGCAAGCCTGCTCTTACCAACCCCTTGATCAACACCGAGAATGGATACAACCTTGAGCTGCTGGTCTTCGTCATCATCCTTGGCATCAACAGTGAGCGAAGCTCCTTTATTTGGGTTGTCCATGCCGACATACTCAGTCTCGGCATACACCCATCAAGATGAGGCCTCAGTACTGGACTTTCTGAATCATGATATACAAAATTTTCAAGGTTGTAGGAGTCATATAGTTCAATGGCATCCTTGACAAGTTTCTCGAATTCTGAGATCCGATCCACCTTGACTTCAGCGTCATGGGCGTGGACTAGCTCGTTGAAGAAGTCCGCCATGTCATAGGAGAGGTCACGCACATGCTTCATCCAGTATTTCACCGTAAGGGCTGGGTCGTGTACCTCCGATAGCTTCTGCATCTTTGTATATATGCTGCCAACGACATCGTCTCTGAACTTTGATTATTATCGATATCTTCCCGTCTTCAGTTCCCAGGAGGTCGTCGAGCTTCCGGACGAGGGATCCCATGGCACCTAGCGACGCGCTATCATCAGGGCTTTCATGATTCAACCTGCTATCAGAGGCCAAACCAGAGATAATCATCAACATGCTTTGCTAGCGAAATATATACGGCCGGCGGTATGCTGGTGGAAATACTATGCAAGAATAAAGCAGAGGTAGTTAAGATATAACAAGAACTTCACCGAAAGCTGGAGGCAGACATGGTTGTGCGATGACTCGATGAGGAAGGCAAAATCAATTAATGGAGCCCAATGGTGCAAGGGGGAAGAGACAAAATTAAATTAAGAAGGCCTAGAGGAGGGCTTTCAGTTCTCTATCAACATCAACACGACATTTTGACCATGAAAAATAGTGATGGAGACTCAGACTTTATACCACAGTGGAAAAACGCACACACTTATTCCTTTAAATAAATAGTCACAGTTCAAAAAAACGATTTTCAACAATGGTATACCCTTTTGTGGTTAGGGGCGGGTCGTGATTGGCCGCTTCTATAGTTCCCCGCAAAGAAAGCCACCTAAGACACATCTAATTCAAAGGCGGCTCCAAAGCCACCTCTGCAATTGGCTCTATAGAGGTGGTTGAATTTACAAGAAGCGTCTATGCAAATGATTGTATCTTCATAGGCGTCCTATAACTCCAGCCAGCTCTCAATTTGCAAATATGACTTGGGCTGTTGTTATAGGGCATGCTCAATAGAAATAGATATAGCCACTCGCAATTTTGCAATATGACTTATCTGATAGGTCCCCCCAATAAGAGTATTTTATTTATTTATTTGTTAAAGGCGTCCTCAATAGAAATAGATATAGCCACTTGCAATTTGCAACCTAACTTATCTGATAGGTTGGCCTCAATAAGAGTATTTTATTTATTTATTTGAGATGAGAAGCGAAGAGAACAGGGTTGACAAAGTAACTCATCGTAGCTACAAGATTTTTGTATTCCCTCTTATCCAAAGCTTGGAGATTGTCCATTGGGCTGGCCTATAAGAAAGTTGACCGGAGGGATTGCATATATAGTTTATCTCACTGCACACAAGTCAATAATTATAATAGTCATAGGTTTCCGCTTTCATTCCAAACCATCTTAATCAGTAGTGCTGGTCTCCACATGGCAGGTGGCCCACATGGTCATATCTTAATCAATCAACGGTGCGGTCTCCACACGGGTTGGCCACATGTCGAAAGCATATCTTGCCCAATCAATCAACGGTGCCGTCTCCGCGCCGGTCTCCAATCAAGATTGGCCCATTGTCGGTATATCTTAATCAACCAACGGTTGCCCGTTCTCCACACGGCAGGTTGGCCCACATGTCGAGCATATCTTAATCAATGGTGCCGGTCTCCACATGACAAGTGTTGGCCCACATGTCGATATCATCTCTAACTTTTTTGGCTTATAGTGATACATTTTTTCTTAGTATTAGAGCACCATTAAAGACAACTTACTAGCTTATATAAACACTAAAAAAATATAAAAATATAATAACCCAATATGAAAAATCAGAAAAACATATACATAGACACATAAATCATAAAAATGAGTTTAACTCTTCATGAAAATAAAATATATTATTTTTCATTTTATCTAATAAAAAAATTTGCGACAAGGAAAATTTCATTGATACTAAAACAAATTACATCCTCTCATTACAAAGTAAACCAAACTTCTCCACCTCCATTGATGGGAGACAAGAAACCTGAAAAGTCATAAATTCCATTTTCATCTAGAAACACCATTACAAACGGATAGCTACTTAACAAATGAAGCTCCGATCTGAAAACGAATAGGGTCATCCCCGACCATCCACCGCCGTCATCCTCGCACCCATCACTTTTGCAAAGAGGAATAAACTGCTAAAACTCCACATGCAAACATAATGAAATTGGCGCCGCCGATTAAGTCGTCAAAATCATCGTCATTGCCTTCACCAGTTAGTCATGAGAGAACACAAGTCCAACCGACATCCAGGATAGATATAGTTGGAAAACTAAATCTCACTAGCCCATCGCCATGGCTACCTAGAACCACATCGAGAAAAAGGAAGGGCGAATTTTACCTTATTCTCCATGAATGGTGATGTCTTAGCCTTGCCATCACCGCAGAGGAACGACATGCTCCATTGTTCCATCGATGATCTTGACGACGCGCCTTTACGCGTGGGCCAATTGATGATGCCTTACGCCGTGGCGATCTCTTCGATTGGATCTCCGGAGAAACCTTGAACCTCGAAGACTTTTATCTACTGGAAAAACTTATTAAAAAGCATGGATCCCCACTCTCTCTTTCCAACCTCCGGCGGATGCCGGAGGAGGAGGAGACCAGCCGGTGGTGGAAAGCGAGGGCGGCGGCGTCACCTAGGGTTTGGGGCGGCAGCGAAACAGCTACTTATGTTTGTTATCTAATAAAAATATCTATAAACTGGTTCTTTTAGTATTGTTGGAGCTGTGCCCTTTACTCTGTTACTCATAGAGTCAGCATCACTGGTTCCTGTCGCTCCACGGCCACGCCGGCCCACATTTCTATATCAGCGATATGAACAATAGTGTCGGTCCAATGAACAACATTATATTGCTGGTCTCTCACGTCTATATTTATTGGTCCACATATGTCTATATCATCTATACGAAACCCAGTGCTTGTCTATCTGTTATACCGGTCCACACATTTTTTCCTAAATCTTGTACAGACGCATATATACACGCTCAGATACACGTACATATGATTGCTATGTTCATCCCTAAAAACGTCTCCAAAAAGAATTGAGTGGAACCGGCAAATATGGAGATTGATAAAGTTAACATAGACATCTCTCACTATCCACGAGCACGTCGTTTACCATACTTTGCTTCATCTGTACAGCTTCTCAGAGAAGTGCCCTTTTGACCGCTCTAACAGCCGCTCTACAAACAGGGCCAATGAACGCTTTAATTAGATGGCAGATGTATGAGAAGTTAAAATATATTTTTTTTACTACGAACATTTTGAAATAAAAAAGCTTCATAGTAAAAGGTGTCTTCATATCGAACTTTATTTGAGAAGGATATAATTTTTCCGCCTCTGAAATCTTGACAGATCGTCCTGAAAGTAGATAGAATTTACAGGAGGGTAGTTGGGTGAATGACTAATTGACCCACACCTCCCATTTAACCAGTTGAGCTAGACTTATTTCGCCTGCCACCATGTATACCACCATAGGAATCCTATCAACCTCTGTTCCACAAAGTGATCTGGCCTCTCGCATCGGCAGCTCCTTCTTTCCATAACTCCCCATCAACTACCCTGGTTGGAGCTGTCCCTAAGTTCAAAAATCACTAGCAATTAGCATGACAAGGATCTGGTGAGTTGCTCAGCTGGTAACGATAGTCAGGTTCCTCAAAGAAGAGATGGTCGCCGCTGCCTTGGTATCTGCGGTGGTGGGAGCTCTGGTGGGTGCAGCGGTGAGCCCTATCACAAACAACGTGATGGCGCAGGTCTTCAAGCTTGTAGAGAAGGACCATGAGCTGTGGGAGGGGCTTCAAGAAAGACATGGCTTCCCTGAAAAAGATCTTTAGCATGCTCTTCGCTGAAGGCGAGGATCAGCTTTCAGGAAAGAGGGATCAAGCACTGCAAGGAGGATATACATGGAAGATATGCAAGAGCTGTCATATGACATCCAAGATTGCATGGACAGGATCCTGTGTTTCTCTGAATGCGGTCGTGGCCGTGGCAGGGACTTCGCGAAAGAAGTCAAGAGCCTCAAGGAGAGGCTGGAGCATGCAAAGCAGCAAAACAGGAACAACATCAATGACAGCCAACCCTTCATACCTGAGAATCTAAGGAGCGGGAGCGAGGTCCAACTTGTGGCATCAACGAGCCAAAGGAGGATCTCTTGGAGGTGTTGAAAGGCCACCCACATGATGAACTGAGTGTGATCTCCATTTACAGGGTTCAGCGGGCTTGGGTAAGACCACTCTCGCAAGTGGGTGGTGTATGATGATTGCCGACCAATTTGAATGCCGGGCCTGGGTAGTGGCCACCGAGCACAAAAGCACCGCACTCACCGCTTTCATGGCGTTACAAGAGAGGGCTTTCGAGAAAGATCAAGAATATCCTCAAGGGAAGCAACGTCGAAAAAATATCACAAATTTCCTGAAAAATAAAAAGGTAAAAATCATTTTCTATTTAGTTGATTTACTTATCAATGATAACTAATTTAAACTAGGTATAGTGCCTGCTTGTTTTACATCAGCTTTTATATTATTTCCCATGGTTTTTAGATATAGTCACTAATAAATTTTAGCTAGTATACTGCAGTAAACCTAGCAAATTTTGTGCATAATGTGAAAATAAAGAAAAAATAAATGCTAAATTACATTTAATGACGCCAATTCATCAACATGAAAATTTCATTAGACTTACTAACTAGTCTGTATACATGTATTTTCATCTGCACATGTCATTGATGTTTATTTACCATTTGTGCACGTGTTTTTACTCTCCACTTACTCTTTGCAAAAATCAGCACCAATTAATTTAGAAGGTTCTAGATATAAGAAGATATTCATTTTTAAAAGGAACTACGGCGGAGGGAGATCCCCTAGGTCTCATTAAGATTCAAAGAGAGTTCACAATACAAAGCTTTTTTTGATAACGGAACAAAGTTCTAGCCTCTACCATCCAAAAAAAAAAAACATCACACCATCACGCCCAGGAAACAGAAACAAAGTTTATCCCAACTAGTTTGCCATGTTGTGATGATTGCTTCATTAGAAAAAAAACGATAATCTATCTATTGAGACCGTCAATGTAGAAAATAATTCCATTAAGAATTAAATTTCTCAATGTGTTTTTAGGTTCCTCATTGTACTTGATGACATCGAGGAGCGACAGTGGGACAATATAAAAGTCTGTCTTCCTAAGGAGAGAAAGTAGAATAATAGTGACAACAACAAACCAGGCCAAGTAGCTAATGTCTGCAGTAAGCATGGTAGGGATGGCTATGTGTACAATATGAGACCTCTTGATAGGACACATTCCAAGGAGTTGCTTGATGCCATCTTGAAGGATAATTTAGCTGTATCTTGCCGAATTTGGCACAAATCGTGGAGAATTTGATGGCCACCCACATTCTCTTTTAGGTGTGTGGAAATATTTTGCTAAGAAAAGAAGAGTTTCGAGGAACCTTTTGGGAAGATTTGGGTGATGACATGAACGATCCGGATGAGCATGCTTTCACTGAGCTGCAACAAGTTCTGACAAAGCACTTCATAAGCCTGCGGAGGTCGGCACAATGTCAATCTCAAGATTTTGTTATGTACATGTGTGTGTTCCCAAATACATCTGTAGGGAGGGGCAGACTAATAAGGCGATGGTTGGCCAGAAGGATATGTGCAAAAATGCTGATCCAAGCGAAATGCGATATTGCGTATGATAACTTGGACAAACTAATTGAACTAAATATTGTTCGGCGAATCGACCCAAGCAAGAATGCAAAAGTGAAGGCGTCAAGAGCTCATGGCATCATGCACGAGTTCTGGCCAGATATTGCGGGTGCGATTAATTTTCATTTACGATCTTGATGATCGGCGTAGAAGAAAGTATCGTCACTCTTTCTCGGAGGGCGGCCTTCAATTGGTGGGGTATCAAATGTTGAGTGGCACATCTAGCCGATGAGAAGGAGGAACTCCGTTCATTCTCTTCTTGCATCACACGTGGAATGCGAGCAAAGGCTGGGGGTATTTCCCTAAGTGTGAACTACCGAGAGTCTTGTGATCTTGGAAGAATGCAATGAGCCGAGGATGAACATACAGCTGATACACATGCTTCAAATATTCCGCCTTGGGAGAAAATTACAAAAAGTGCCAAGGATATTAAGAAATTGCATTGCTTAGGAGACTCTTGACTTGAGAAAGACCCAGATAGAGGTCCCAGCTCTTGGGAGTCATGCTTCCGCCACCCCACTCACCTGCTGTGGTGCCCAAGCTGGAGGAGAGGAACCGACAACGATACTCAAAGCGCAGCATTTTTGCCACCGAGCAATTTGCGACACGATGTGATTTCACGTATGACAACCCCGATTTCCTAAGCTAATGATTCATAAGGAAAGAGTTAGACAAAAGCTAAGATATGGTACCTAATGAAGACAATGCTTCCACCCCACCAAGCCAAAATTGGATCTAATGCTTCCACACCGATTGCCCACCAAATGAAAATTCCGCGGCAGCTAATGCTTCCACACGATCACCCAGTGAGTGCTTCCACCTTCCTTTTGAGCGATCATGTTTTCATCTCGCAGCCGACGGACACACCTGAGCAGACCATTGTCTTTCACTATATCTCGGTAATTCCTAAGAGAAACTCGACTTCTCTATGCAAATCTACAGCTCTAGAGACCGTTCTCCCGAGAGCTCACGAGATGCAATCCCATGTGCCTATCTCAGCTCCCTAAACTACACGGAAAGTTACATGGACCCACCTGCATTATATCATTGGTGGTGGCCTCAAAGAGCTCGCTTTATCGTCCAATGGTCCGACACTCTGATGAGGTATCAAACCCGGCAAAACTGGCTTCCTGAGTACCTCAAATTAAGTTAATATCAGCCTTGGAGTCATCACGATGACTTCAAAAACCCGAGACGCCTGCGGCCTTGTGGAATGTGAAGGCCTCCCATAATTCAAAAATGGAGCTTTTGAGTAATCTTCTCTCACTTCGACTCAATAAAGATCTAAAAGGCCTATCCAACATCAAAATAGAATATCTCACAAGACTCCAAGAAGTCGGTCTTCATTCGATGTCATGCGGAAAACAAAAACAGATTGGGAAGACGAGCTAAGAAGCATCCAAGAAGCCAAGGCTTTGTTCTTCAAGATGGTTGACTCGCTGAAAGACCAACTGCATCGATGTTCAATCGATGGTAGAGGTGGAAGACGCTCTCACTGCTCAAGAAAACAGGGATGACATCTCTTCGTAATCTCAAAATCCTAATGCAAGGGGTGCTGATGAGCATGGAAAGGTGGAAGATGTGCTTACTGATCAAGAAAACAGGGATGGCATCTCTTCAGATTCTCAAAATCCTAATGAAAGGGCTGCAGATGAGCATGAAAGATGAACCGCATTGATGGTCAATCGATGGTAGAGGTGGAAGGCGTACTACCAAGAAAACAGGATGACATCTCTTCGCATTCTCAAAATCAATGCAAGGGCTAAGTTGCTAAAGAGCATGGAAAGATGAAACCGCATTGATGTTCAATCGATGGTAGAGGCTGAAGATGTGCTCACCAAGCGAAGAAAACAGGATGGCCTCTCAGATTCTCAAATCTTAATGCAAGCGGCTACTGCTGATGAGGATTAGAAAAACATAAAAGAATTCAATAACTGCTGATAAAGATGGTATAGAAGTAAAAATTATAAGAACTATAACAGCCTTTGCAAATAAAACAAATGGAAGAAACGAAGGTTGGCTATTGAGGATAAGGCTAAACATGGCTCATAAGAAATCCACTGTTACTCATATAATTCCCTTGCGAAAGGAAAAGGGGTGAAAGCGACTTTCCTTTCAATTTTGCTTAATAATAACACTACTGCTAGAACTAATCCATCTACCCATGCTAGGCACATGCTACAATCTTATAGACAGTAGGACATAAGTATTAAAAGTTGTATCTAAGTTTAGTGTCATTCACTCTGCAAGTTTCGAACAAAATACTTATATAACTACTAGTGTGATTTTTCTATCCGATTTGTGATAAACATAAAAGTAACCTATATCCGCTTTCTCACCTATATTCCCCTATTTGTATCGCATATATGTGTGCCTTTAAGATGTGGTCAGGTGAAATCTTAACTGCAGTTATTATACTATTAAAAATGATTTTCTAGATATACGGTATACCTAGATATGCAAATACACTCTCCTAGACGTGGTTCGAAAAGTCATCTCGCCCCAGGCTGCCCTTACAATCTCCCAGCAGTTAGAAAGGTGAACTGCCACTGCAATTGTGGTAATTTCCAGGGGCAAACAGTATTCCCAAATTAATCTTTTCTTTTCTAGAGCATCTCTCACGTACGAGCATTGATGTGGAGGCTCCATAGTAAGATGGCACTGATGCAACCTAAAGTTCCTATTCACAAAACCATATTTGGTTTATGTATCTAATTTGAAATTGGGCTCTTGACTATAAAACTCTAAAAATGAAAAGTGTCTAAGTTGCCCCTTTGGTTTGTTATGATAGAAGGCGTCTAAGGCAAAATTTTTGGTCTTCCTCATATCGTACACTCGTAGTTATTTAGCAAGGACCTTTACTACCATTAACCTGTACTGTAACAGTCATAGTTTGCTGTGGTATCTGAGTCCGAATGTTGAGATCTGATACAGTGATACCCATTTAAACTCTGCAGCATAGAGTGAAGCACCAAGTTTTGGAGAGGATCCAGTGAAGCACCAATGTTTCTGGTTCGGCTGCCACTCGCTGCAGGGCCACCTGTTTCCGAGCAACAGTGTCCCTGCTGCTACCGTTGCTCTGTTTGCTCTTTTTATGTTGTTATATATTACGAGGTTTTTGTACTGTTATTATATTTACCTTCTAAAATAAATCAACATCGGAACATTCATGATGGTGGTCACATCCATATTCGGTTTCAACAGCCGATTCACTATTTCGGTTGTTTTGTACAATACAATGTTCTTGATTGGCTGCTTGCTGTAGCCGTACCGTGTTCTGGGCTTGTGTTTGCTGTTATATAATTTATATGTACCTTTTTGTAATTAAGCTTTTGTCATTTTATATATGTACTATATTCAGCATGGACCAAACGCTGATCTAGAAGTATTGCACGGACTTGATTTTATTGCTAATCTCTGCTCTCTGCACCGTGTGTGACGAATTTTGTGCCTTTTTCAGTTGCTGGCAACAGATGTGTGTAGTATCATTTATCTGGAGCGCTCTATTCTTCCGTGTCCACAATGCTGATGTGTGGTGTGAACGAAAGCAAGCAGCAGAAACGACGCTGTGAATCGGGACCGCTACGTGAGCGGCCAGGCGCCAGGCGCCAGGCGCCAGGCCCCAGTGGTGCGAAGGGGACGAGGAGCATGGCGGCCTGGAACAAAGCGGCACGGACAACACGGGATCTTTCGTGGACTGCCTGTGGACCGTGGCCTTAACATAACCCCATACTCGGAGCAAATAAGATCTTTCAACATGTGTCAAGAAGTTTATTGAGGATGAATTGGACACATGAGTATTGGTGAGTGGGTTTACCATCACAAGACGGGATTTCGCAAGACTGCGACGCCCGAGCCTTTTGCAGAGTCCAACCCTCTCTGTAACGGAAGAAGGTACTTCAAGGAATTTCATTTCACTCCACCTTCTCAATGAAGTTCTGGGTGACTCATCTGGCATTGAAATCAGAAGGCATGAACACCTCCAGGAAGTTGCTCTCGATTGTGAGATCAGTGAAGAATCTAGTAAATTGGAATGGGAAAGGTGCAGCTATGAACCATCCAAAGAGGCCAAGGGTTTTATACCTTCGAAGGGTTGATCAGGATGAAACAGGGTCCATGGTGAAATGTGCTGCCCGCAACCACAAGAGGCCAGCACCTGCAGGAGGAAAAGACAGATCCCTGATGTGGTTCAGCAGATTTTCAGTTGAAGAACACAGTTATAATTCAAATTGCAAAAATATCTGTGATAGGACACCGTGAACAGTCTAAAAATCTTCTTGGTGGTCCCCACTACGTTCTATTGTGAACTGTGATAGTCTCCTGAACTTTATTTTTCTGACCAATTGAAATAAAAATTTCTAAAAATAATGGAGTAATTAACAACAGGGAAGACACAGACCAAAAGACAACACAATTGGCACAATTATTTATTGCTTAGTATGGAGCTTCTTTACAAATCACTCTGTAACTGTTGCAGTTCTCTTGACTAGAAGTACTTTTTATCCCAATTTGAGATCTTATATCCATTTTGAGTGTGCAGCATACAACAAAGCACCCCTGTCTCAAAAATTTCTAGTGAAAGTTCTAGTGAAGCAGAGTTTCTGGGTCACCATTCATTGCTGCAGAGCCGGTTTTGCTTACTGCTGCAGAGCCTGTTTTGCTTCTTTTATGTCGTTTCCTTTATGTAATGTGGTTTGTTATGCTGCTTTTATGTACCTTTCCAAATAGAAATGCTTTTTACAGTACGGCAGCGAACCGATATCTTCTATTCTATGTTGTCGAGGATTCATCTTCTCATGTTCCCCCAAGAAGACGATGATCATGTATTGCATTGGCTGCTCCTCCGTTCTTGTACCATGTTCTGCAACCTAAATAAACAAAACAAAAATTTCTCAGTTGTTTACTATTTGGCTTGGAATAATATCTGATTTATACCACAAATATTGCACGCAATGGTACTTGTTGCCCAGTAGCGGACCCAGGATTTGTTCAAGACTTTGGCCTCTTTTCCAATAAGGTAAACTATCCATTAATGTCACGCACAGAGAAATATCTAAAATGAAGGGGAAAAAATTCTAATTGACATGCTTCTTGAACTACATGTTTATCTTACTATTCCCTTCTCAATTTCACCCAGATGAATAAATGCAAATGTCCAAGACTGCATTGTACTACTACAAATGCTTGCATTTTAGAACTGCAAATTGACTTAGAGTCTTAGGGCCGTTTGGTCTACCTAGAATTCAATCATATGCCAAAAATCGGGAATTCGTTTCTTGTTCGGGTATATATTCGAATCTCGTTTCCAAAAACTCACATCTGGAAGCCTGCAACTAACTTAACCATGGCAATGGTGTAAGACTCCTGCCCATGATGTGTTCGACTCTTCCCAAGTCCCAAATACTTCATGCTACTAATCTTTGGATTCTTCACCGTTCAGTGTCAGCAAATTAACCAAAAACTGCAGGCCTATGAAACCAATTTAGCTACACACTGCTAATACTACGAACTGGGCAAGACACTCCCGCACATTTAACCCTGAACTAGGCAAGACAATGCCGCAAGAGCCAAGAGTTGAGCCGAAGGAGAGCAAATTAAAAAGAGTTGAGACTCACATACCATGGCCGTAGATTTTAGAAAACTGCCCAGGGCAGC
>JADLZK010000653.1:0-124670 GCA_015847255.1 Hyparrhenia diplandra | reverse complement strand
TTATCACTGCCAGCCGTCGTGGTCTCGTGGCCCAAAATGCACAGATTGGCCAGCACGGTCTGGTGAATCCAAGTGGAATTTCAATCCGAATTGTTTTTTTTTCCATGGGCCGAAGCGGGCCTGGCTTTGCGGTGCACGGACAGATTTGTTGAGCTAGCGGCAACGAACCTCTGTCCCGCCGTTATCTGCGGCGTTGCCTGTTGGCCGGCGAAATACCGTACCGGATACGGAATACTATTTCACTTCGCCGCGCGTCATTTTGTCAAGCCCGGAACCGCTCCATATCCTCAAGGAATACAAGTATTGTTGAATATATGTTTCCAAATTTAGTTCACGCTATTATTATTGGGCGGCAATATAGGTTATCTAACCTCAGAAGTAATCTGCTTATATGACGACAAGTTTGGAAGTGGAGCAATGAAGCTTGGGAGTCCATGGATCCGAGGAACACGCGCGGATCCTAAAAATCTCTTCTCTTAAATAAATACAAAGCATGAACAAAGTCTTTTTACGTATTAGAGGAGTCAGCTCACCCAATCTTTTTCACTGTCACCGCCCAGGGATGAGCACATGAGCACACCAATAGCCTCCCTTTAATATAAAACAAAAAAGAAAGAAAGAGAGAGAGCTAAGGTTAAACACCCTACTCACTTTTACTCATCTGTCTGCTCTGTTCACCACCCAAGCGCAGCATCCTCAAAGAAAAAGAACCCCAACCCTCTTGCGAGCCGGGCTGCGGCCCCTCAACCCTCTTGCGAGTTGTCCAGGATGCGCGCACAAGCATGTGTCGTCCTTGTCGCCGGAGCCCTCTGTGTCCTCACCGTGGTGGCGCGCGTCCTAGGACGTGCACGCCTCGGTGCGGGCATCGGCATTTGCGCCGCTCATCAGCGGTGTGTGCTCGGGTGCCGACCTACCGTGCAGGAGGTGATCCGCGACAACATGACCTTGAAGATAGAGGTGAGACTTTCGCAACCGCAACGCTTGGGGGTGAGGTGGGGGTGGGAGGCCCCTACGCCGTACTGCAGTACATATATTCTCTTTTAGGGTTTTCACTCAAAAGTACCAATTCATTCTCTTGTAAGCGCGTTGTAATTGTAACCCGACTCGAATAATAGTGAGGAGTATTTGCCGGTTAGCCTTTGTGTCCTCGCGTATTGGGAGTGTTTTTTCACATTAAATCCGCTCTCTCGTAGTGATCTTGTTTATCTTGCACCGTTTAGTCGTCCCCGATTACAACAAGTATCCTATAGCTGGATAAGCTAGGGAGCAGATGTAGCCAAGTGGACTTACCGTGCGCTGAGTTTAATCTCTCTCCTTTCTATGCTGAGAGAGAAAAGGGAAGTGTTGCAGCTCTAATATTCTCGATAAGATCAGGCCCAAGTGCTTCGTCACTACTATGTCATATGCATATGGACTCAGCTCATTTAACGTGTACTCCCTCCGTCCTCGAATAAACGTAGCTTTTCGCTTTCGAAAAACCACGAATAATTATATATTAAAAATAGAATTTAATATTTATATTACATATTAGTATCATTGGAAAGATATTTTTGATCTAGCTAACAAATTTATTTAGAGATTTAAATCTCAGACGTATTTTTCTACAAATCGAGCAGCTTTTAAACTTGTGCAGTACGAACACCCCACCATGCTACTCGGGGACGATGGAGCACGAGAATATATAATGCAAATGCAATACTCACGCAGTTGAACACCTTTGGTTCACCACCATACGCACGAGCTGAAACGAGGCCTCGTCCGTGTCATTCGTTCTACGTGTCCTCAAGGAAACGGACAAAAGCAGCTCTATTCGGTACTGGTCACTGGTCAGTGGTGAAAGAGAACAGGGAAGCTTGCAGCAGCTGCCAGCTGAGCTTGCTGCCGTAGTGCCGTGCCGGTCTCGCAACTCGCACTGGTCGATCTGGGTGAGTGCCAGCCAGCCGTGGGTGGGCTCCTTTTGATGGTTGTTGGTTTTCCATCACCCATAAAATACATTGCCTTGGGCGTGAGGACGACTAGCAGCGGGTGGTGCCGTGCCGTGCATCGCGACTTAGGGGGGGCTATCATAGACCGTCACCAGCCTGATCCTATCCGTCGGCAGGACACGTCGATCACCTGCCATGGGGTGGTGGTGACGGGCGCGACGAGGTTCATGGGCGGCCGCCTGTGTGCTGGGCGCTGGCCCAACGCCGGCCACGACGTGACGCCTTCGCGCTGCCGGGCGTTGACGTCTCCGGCCTCCCCTCCGTACGTCAGGGTGGCATACGGCGACGTGACCGACTAAGGAGTCGCTCGCCGCCGCCTTCAGTGGTTGCGACGCCGTGTTCCACGCCGCGCGGTCGTCGAGGCGTGGCTCCCCGACCCTCTGTCTTCCACACCGTAAGATTGTTACCGAGCATGTTTCAGTGCCCCAACTAAAGTGAGGTCTATGGTGTCGAACTCCATTTCTCGCTTTTCCATTTATTACGATATGTAACATTTTGGCTTAACATTTGTAATGACGCCTCTACGACAAGCGAGGAAAATGTTGTACAATTAAGGTTTATCATAATTATTTCATCGTAGAAGGACCAAATTCTTGTAGTGGTAATTGTGATGTGACAGATATCAAATTAGTTTGTTATAATATATAAATGTGCATTGCAAAATATACATTTCATGCACTTATTATTTGCATTTATTATTAACAGGTAAACGTTGGGGGACTTGAGAATGTATTAAAAGGCTGCTAAAGGCGCGCCGGAGCTGAAGAAGATAGTGTACACGTCGTCATACTTCGCAAATTGGCCCAACGGATGGTTGTGTCGCCGATGAGAAACAGGTATAAACTCGTTTCATAATTTTGTTTTTTGTTTCATATTATTGTCATTCTATAAAAAATTTGACCAGCCTAAGAAGAAACTATATATGCGGGTTTTTTCAATAAAAAGAAAATAGACACCAAAAAATAAGTCAAAATAAGTCTTAAACCTGGGCGCTCGGTTTTAATTCTGTCTAATATATTGCTTTTTATACTAGTTAAACGGTGGTGCAAAATTGTGACATTGTTGAATTGCTTTTAAATCTCAGATTCATCAAGGGGAATCATTTTTGCACAGAGTATGAGAAATCAAAGTTTCTAGCAGATAGAATTGCACTGCAAGCAGCAGCGGGGGTTCAATCACCATAGTCTACCCAGGCGTTATGTATGGCCCTGAACGCTTACATCTGGAAATATTGTTTGCCGCGTGGTGAGAAAAAACATTCCCCCCTTTTTATATTCTAGTAAGTTAAAGATGATGTGTGTTACAGCCATGCTCAGAACTTGAACAAAAACAAGAAATTTTTGCAGTTAATTGAAAGGTTCAATGGGCGTCTACCTGGTTACATAGGGCATGGATATGACCGGGGATCGTTCACACGTCGACGATGTCGTCAAAGGGCACATAGCAGCCATGGAGAAGGGGAGAGTGGGCAGAAAGATATCTGCTCACTGGAGAGAACGCGTCATTCGTGCAGATTTTCAACATCGCTTGAATCTTACCAACACAAAAGCCACCCAAATTCCACATACCCTATGGTTGCTTGCCATCTACGGGTGGATTTCAGTTTTGGTGGCTCGCATCACCGGAAAAACCCCCACTTATCAGTTATCCTGTATGTCCACCATACTCCATTCATTCTAAGTGCTGCAGATAATCATGCTTCTTCGTGTTGATGTATAGTTGGTTTCAATGATCTGTACATTGCAGGGAGTGGTGTGTCTCAGACATCAGTGGGCATACTCATGTGACAAGGCCAAGAGGGAGCTGGGCTATAGTCCGCGAAAGTTTAAATGAAGGCTTAGCGGAGACACTCTTATGGCTGAAGAATGAAAAACTGATCAAGTTTAGATATGTACCTGTGGCCGTTTTCATTTGAGATTCCATTTTGATAAATAATTCCATCCTACAGAACTTGTATTTTTAGTATTTATGAGACATGAATAAAGCCACATGTGTGAATGCAGCCTAGCAATGAAAGACATGGGCCTAGCCAGCAAAGAATTTACGAGCCCAGCAATCACTGTCGGCCCAAGTTTCGTTCTTTTTAGATGGCCGTGGACGTGGCCCAAAATTTTCGTTAGTCGTCATGGTTCGTGCGGGTGGGTTGAGGAGTTGACTGAACTGACACAGACCTCCGCTCCGCTTTGGCTCGGCAAAAACTGAGTCCAGTTTAAAAAATGGTGAATAATCTCCCCCCAAATCCCAAAAATCCCCTCTCGCCTCGCGTCGCTGACTTCCCGTTGCCACTGGATTTGGCTTCGAGCAGGAGGACAGGCTGTGTAGTGTAGTCTGTAGTGCTACCATCAGGATCGGATCAGCGGCTGCTGCGTACAAGCTTCCAGTGCCGGCGGCGGCATGAGGCGGTGGTCACCGGCGCGACGGGTACCTGCGGCCGCCTGTGCGCGGCGCTGGCCGGCGAGGGCCACGCCGTGCGCGCGCTCGTCCGCCCCACCAGCAACGTCTCCGGCCCGCCCCGCGACGTCGAGCTGGCCTACGGACGACGTCACCGACGCCGAGTCCGTCGCCGCGGCCTTCGACGGCTGCGATGTCGTGTTCCACGTCGCCGCGGCCGTCGAGCCTTGCCGCCCGACCTCCGTTTTTCCTCAAGGTAGCAGGCTTTAATTTTTATTTTTTTTTTTAAAAAAAAAAAAAAAAAAAAAAAACTCCATGTGTCAACATAGCTTTAGAGAGAAGGAACTTAGAACAACAGTTACTTCGTTTTTTCAGCTCTGTCTCTGCATGATGAACACTCGAGCTGTTCAGTTCTGATTTAATTTGGGTAGTTTCAATATCAGTATTGTCACAATCACCAAGCCTCACAGTACTCACTCCTTTGGAAGAGGGAGATTCCCATAGCCTGAAGGAGACGATTATTGATCCATAATATGGCAATTCTGGCACTGTGGTGCCATTCTCAAGAGTTCAAGATAGCTAATCTCTGTTTAGGCACTTGCAAAATTCATTGCTTCTGACCACCAACTTCTCATCTTGTTACCGTTTTTTTAAGAAATGGAAATAAGGCCAGAAAACTATTGAGCAGACAGTGCATGGAACTAGAATGCATACTAATTCGGATTGGTTTAAGACATGTAAGGCTCCATTCTGTGCTGTGCTACAGGTTAATGTAGGTGGACTTGAGAATGTGTTGAAGGCTGCCAAGAGAACACCAACTGTGAAGAAGATAATCTACACATCATCTTTCTTTTGCAATTGGTCCAACTGATGGTTATGTTGCAGATGAGACACAGGTAAGACCATATTCCTGAACTGTACTCATGATTTTGCTGTTTTGGAATCCTGAAAGATTTGCATATTCTTGGGTAAGATGATCCTCAGCAGTTGTTTTGGCTCTACGACCTTGTTACATAGCTATATGTGCTGTTGTTCCTATTGCACGCATTGTCATATCCATATGTTCCTACTTTTAACAGACTCTGGTGCTAAGAGGTGCAAGATATGCCTGGTTCACTTGATTGTTTGATTGTCATTGAACTGCAAGTGGTATACTTTCAAAAAAGTTCTTGGATCCAACTGTCCCCTCTAGAACAATCCTTCTTGACGCTGAAACTAATTTCTGACTTTTAGAATTTAGTGATCGGGCAACCAGGATCCTTTTTATTGAATTGGGTTACTCGTATGATTTGGATCATACATGTATATGCAGACTTGGTATACACTGCTGCAAATTGTAACATAGTTGATTGGTTTTAACGCAGATGCATCCAGAGAAGGAATTTTGTACTGAATATGAGAAATCAAAAAGGTTCTTGCAGATAAAATCGCACTGCAGGCAGCGGCAGATAAGGTGCCAATCACCATTGTCTACCCAGGCGTTCTCTATGGCCCTGGAAAACTTACGACTGGAAATCTTGTCTCCTCGCATTGTAAGAGAACTTTCTTGTAGATACATATGTCAGCTACACATATGTATTCTAAATTATTTCAATCTAAAGTCTATGATCATCCACTTGCAACTTGGTATGTATAGTCATGGGCACAACCTGAACCTCAGTTTTTCTTGCAGTTAATAGAGAGGTTTAATGGGCGCTTTGCCTTTTGGTTACATAGGAGATGGGTATGATAGGAGAATCATTCTGCCATGTTGATGATGTTGTTAATGGGCACATAGCAGCTATGGAGAAGGGGCAGAGTAGGCCAACGGTATCTCCTCACTGGTGAAAATATGTCATTCGTGAAAATTTTTGATATGGTTGCTAATATCACAAACACAAAAGGCTCCCATGTTCCACGTACCTCTCTGGTTGATTGAAGCATATGGGTGGATTTCAGTCTTTGTTTCTCATCATCACTGGAAAACTCCACTTATCAGTTATCCTGTATGCCCACTATTCCTTCGTTTGAGTATCTATAAGCTTGTTATTCACACATAAGGCGTGCTTTGGGCTGACATTTTGCCCTCGCATGTTTTGCAGACAGTGCGTGTTCTGAGACATCAATGGGCATACTCATGTGACAAAGCAAAGACGGAGCTGGGCTATAGCCCAAGAAACTTGACTGAAGGTTTATCAGAGATGCTCCTGTGGCTTAAGGAAGAAAAACTAATCAAGTTTTTAGCATTCTTTACTACTACTCACACATTTGATGTACACCGAGACATTGCAGGGGATGTGACGGGGATTTTTGAAGTGTATATGCTTCGCATCGCATGTTGTATTATACTAGAGAAAAGATATAAGATGTAGACGTGTAATACTGATATTGGCAATAAATGGAGAAATTATGTTTTTACCACATCGATACAATTAATTCAGTCCTCTGCAAGTTGTAATTGTATACTCCCTCCAATAAAAAAGAAGTCCTTTTAGATATCGAATTAAAAGCATTGAATTGAAAAATATATTAAAAAAAATTATATATATGTAATTTTATGAAATTTTTAAGACAAATCTAACCATGTCTTTCAAAACAACGACTTAAAAAGTTAAACTGAATTCTTTTCCAAATCTGGGACTGAGCGATAAGCATTGGGTTGAAAAAGTATGTAATTCAAATTTTAGGTCTAAGACAATCAAACGATTTTCATAATATGCAGGAGACTTTTCCACGCCCATGCTCATCACGGTTGAGTTTAAGCCAACAAAAAATAGAGGGGTTCATGGGCTTCATGCAACATGCTTTCAGTTCCAGAATCGCAGTGATGAATAATTTCATGTACAGCTACAAAATGGCATGATCATCTGAGTTCTTTCCATGGTAATACATTTTCCTTTAATCAGGAGAAGATCCCTCAGTTGCACGTAGCAGAGAAAATACAATACTTCGAGTGAACTCATCATCCATGAAAATGTGCAAATGCAAAATGTCAAGCCAACTCTTGCAGCAGCTTCTCCAGTGCGTCAGAAACAAGAGGAATGCGGAGGCAATCTTGCCCATCAGAGTGCTTCCTGATCTTAACCAGATCATGATCTTTAAACTCCGTCAGGTGTGAATTCAATGTCACTTGACTGCTTACCAGAAAGCGCTCACGGCATTTGTATACAAACTGCTGACTGGCATACCTATGAAACGGAGTAAGTTTAGTATCAGTATGCAACATTCCAACTCTTCAGGAAATATATACACAACAAACTCACCTTCCTCCTTCTCATTTGCCAACTGATATTCAGCAAAGAACTCTGAAAACACTTTGTGCATTTGGTGTCAGACTCTGCTGCAGAACAACGAGAGCAGTTTTTGTGGTTTGGGCATGACCACCACTAGCTAGGATCAATGGGTAGAACACGCGCAACTTTGTAAGGTGCAAAAGTCAGGACATGATACCAGCTCCACTTGAACTGTTTGTGCACTACATCTTCTTGTCCCACACTACAGTAGTTTCAGTTTATTATATCTTTTTACAGAAAAAATACACTAAAGGATAAAGCTACATGTGCAAGGAACTTACATAAAGGGGCATTAACATGGTCTATTGATGCAACAACACAGACCTGTGGGCAGCAAGAAATTTGTGCTAGACACTGCTGTGATTCAGCATCACGCAAAGCAGGCCCGTCAATATTATGAATAAGAAGGCACACGCGATCATCCACATCATCGGATGTCTGTCTCATTAGAATGAGATGATGTCCTCTGTTGATTGTGACGGAAACTGCTGTGACAACTGGGACCTTGCTCCTGGCTGTCTCTTGCGTTTTAGCTTTTTGTTTGATCCCAGAACATTTCAGCTACTGTTGCTATGACCTGAAAATGCAATAGATTATGCCATAACTTAATGGTTTTATAAAATGCTAAAATTCCATGTCTTTTCAAAGGTTAGATGTAGAAAGCTACGCAATCTTCACAACAATAAACATCAAACAAAACTCTAGAAACACTTTCTGACTCAAAAATGATAACCAATCTAAATCAAATGCACATACTTGGATCAGATTGGAAACCTAATAAAAAGATTCACCGAGTAAAACTTCCTCACCAGTACACATAAATAAACTCAGATTTTAAATAGCAAACTGAGCCAGGAAAACAAGTTAACCATTCAAGAATCAAGAAAAACAATAAAAGCTACAGATATTTACGACCAGACATCTTCATCTTCTATGGTGCAGGACACAGGGTTTCCTTCCAAAACTACTTAGCCCCCACATCGGGAGTTTTCTATCCTTCAAATTTGGAAACCTATCATCAGACAAAGGTCAAAAGCAGATTCAAAGGATCAAAACTTCTGCGTGAATCAGCTTAACATCACAAGTTCATGCATTCATTCTTTGTATATGCTTTGCCTTTTTCCACATATATGGAACTCCAATGAATTTTATGATTTCATGACTCATGCTTAAGAATTCAAAGCATTTGAACTGCAGCAGGGCAGTACAAACAATCCTGCAAGCTACTGCAGGGAATAATATTGGGCAGAAAAGACCATACCTGTTTCAAATTGACAGTCGGAAGGTAGCCATTGATTACAACGACAGTGAAATCAGTCAAGGTAGTGGAGGCAAAATCCTCGAGCAGTGCTTCTTAGATCCAAATCCATACATCAGGAGACCAAAACCACATCTACATCAGAAAATCCATCTATCACTCACTCCTACCAAAAAACTAACATTGGCCAAACAATCCCAATGTTTCATTAGTTTTTTTTTTTTTTTGAATAAAACAGGAGGGTCACTAATGAGCTTTTATTGATCAAAAAGTAAAAGGTCTTACAAAGGTCGTTCAGGAAACAAAGAAAGAATGAAAGAAAATAAGAAAGGTTACATATGTGATCTCAGCCATAAATCATTGTTTCATTAGTGCTACAGGTTTAGGAAAAGACCTTAGTTCGAACAGCCAGTTGTGGTACTGTTCCTTGTAGCTTCTATTGAGAGCCTCCACCTCTTCCTCGTGCTTTGGAGGATCTCTGCAAGGGATGCACGCAACACCTGCAGAGAATCGAGATATCTCAAATTAGCCAATCATACCCATGGATTCGTGCCGCTAGAGGTGAGGATGTGGTCCGAGGGTTTGGGATGGATGGCACTATACCTGCTCATCGACGAGGTTGAGGTCGGAGAGCTTGCCCGGCGGCAGCACGGGCGCTTCTTCCCGGATGATGGCTCCTTCTCCTTGGCCAGGAAGTAGCTCCTGGAGAACCCTGCCTCCTCTTCCTCATCCTCAGAGCCGAACTAGCCGCTGCGCTGGCCCGCCTCTTGGTGCCATCAATGGCGGACCCTAGGCTTGGGTATTAAGATTTGAAAGGGCGTCATTTTTTTACAACCTAATAAACTCATAAAAGCCTAAGGAAAAAAGTCTACACCCCTGAAGTATGGCACCCTGGTTGATCCACACCCTAAGGTTTAAAACAGTCTAAACAGCACCCTAAACTTTCCTAAACCGTTTAAGTAACCCCCCTGGGTGGTTTTGGGGCTGTTTTCCTCAGCTTGGCGGAGGGGATGGGTATTTCCCTTCAGAAGCTGCATTGTCCACTCATTTGGCAACAAAACAGAGAAGACACATTACCATTCATTGGGGCAATTTTTTTTTGACAATTTATATACATAGAGTATTCACACTAAAAACAGTAACAACATTGCGTGCGTTTGGAATCACACTAAAAATAGTAATAGCATTGATTGAATTAGTTGGCCACCATGCAGCAACTAGCCGCAGCATGTGAGCTGGAGGCAGCGCAATGGAAGGGGGAGGATACGCAGACCCTCACCTTGACCTACGAGGTGGAGGCGGCGCCCCGGCTTTGGATGCGCCCCGGCGTGCGTGCAGGCGGAGGCGGCGCTCGCCTTGATGCGAGAGCCCGGCGCGGCGAGAAGCCAAGGCGGCACCAGCGTGGCCGGGAGGCGAGGCCGGTGCGGCGGCGCGGCGGTCGAGACGGTCGAGACGGAGGAGGCGGAGGCCGTCGCAGCCTGGAGGCGAGGCGCCGCGGGCCTGTTGCGAGGGCGGAGAGTGTGAGAGCTGGTGGGTCGGCGGATGGGATATTTTTGGGCCCTGCGTCTGACAGATTAGACGATTTTAAACATCAGCGCATGTAGAGGCAAAAGTTTGGCGGTGTTTTTTAGAAAAAGACCTCAAATCTACGATAATATATCAAAAAAACTATACGGTAGGTTGGGCCGGCCTGGGTCTAATCACAATTGAGACCTTTTTCTATTTTATTTACCCTTGGCAAAAATTACAATGATTCAATGTGAATTTAACTCCCAAAACTGGAACAATTTGCTTTGGTTGGGGGGGTGCGCCAGGCCCTGCCAACAGTGCAACGGCTGGGCAACGCGTGAGGGACCCAGTGGCAAGCCACTGTGATGGGCCCCCCCCATAAAAAAATTAGATTAATATCGCAGTGGGCACATGGCCCACATATCAGATATTAAACTGATAAGAACAGATACTACACGATCTTAGCCAAAAAAGCCGAGAAAGGTATGAGTTCCTTTGGTGCCCTGCCCCTTCTTTGTAGCTCCCTCCCTCCGCGCTCAGCTCTCGGTAGCCGAGGTGGTGCTAACTTGCTAACGTTATCCCTCTCCAACAAACGCAGCGGCTGCGGGCGGGCAACCAGAGGAGGCCAGAGCGATGAGAGCGAAACTGGGCCGTAATGCATTGTTGGGCTTCGCATCGCGTCCGGTCCATTGCATGGGCAGAGGAGCCTGTTGACGCCGCGACCGCGAAGGAGCTTGGGTTTCGCCGACTTCCTGTTCTGTTCCGGCTCCTCCCGTCTCACACCGTACTCACTCGAGCATTTGCCATTTTTCTTATTTTTCTCACGTACTCATCACCAGGCGTACATCGAATTATTACCGGAAGCGACTAGTAGAAAATTATCTCAAAGTAAGATTTATTGGTTGACATTGTTTGTTTTTTCTCTCATTAAAGAACAGGCCTCGATCATTCAGTTCCTCTACAAAGCAAACAATCCCATGTAGTGTGACCCCAAATAGTCTCGCTTATCCACGCAAACAATCCCAAAATTAACCAAATAGTGTATATTAAAAATTATTCATTTTTTATTTTTTACATGTAAAAAGTATCACTAGATTAATTGTAGAATATATTTTCACAATAAATAAATCTATTTAAAAATATAAATTTTATTTTTATAACCTACTCAAACTTAGAATTGTGCGACCCCTGGACTTGGTTAGTGGTTACATGAGATTGTTTCATCTATACTTGATGTATGGATCTCCTTTGGTTAGGTCTGTTCGATTTTTTTTCTGTACTAGCGTTTTTCATGCAAAATTGAACCGATTCTTGTGAAATTCCCAACGATTCCTTTGAAATTAATGATTAATGATACCAAATAGTGGACACATGAGATAGGTCAAATAAGATTCAACTTCAAGTTCCTTTGGGTAAAATACCACTTAAAATGCAGTAGCCCAACTTACATGAAAAATGCTTATCATTCAGAAAGCCTTTGCATCATGCTGGAGAAACAAATTGTCTCTCACGCTAAGAAAGGGAAAGAAAAAAAATATTTGAGACAATGAGGAATGTTGTACCAAACTATCAATACTTTCTTTTTACCACTATATATGTTGAAGAATCACTGAATCAGATACAATCTACAGAGGAACAAAACTCCATCTGTCCCTCTAAAATGAACCACCTCGATATGAACAGATTCAATAAACATCATCTCACGGAAGCTTTTCTATCGCCAATACTTCTGCCAATAATGCTGAACGCCAGGGAGATGACTTACGTACCACAGCATCTTGCGGAAGCTTTTCCATCCATCAATTAATGGACTTCATCTTGAGAAACTTTGTTTTGCCTTCATTTCTCGTTCTTGTGAAGCAATCAGGAGATCAAAACTATATCAGTGGTTGTGGTAGCATATGCTGATATTCATCTTCAATCAGCTTCCTGGTTGCTGCTGCACCTATGCTGTAAAATAGCAGGACATGTAGGCATGCGAAATTACCATCAAAACATGGTCATTTCGAAAGTGATTTCAGATCACTAGCTGCAGAATTTGGTTTTATCTTGCTGCAGTCCAAACTCACCAACCACTGTTAAAAATCGATCATATGAAATCAAAGGTACTTCCAGATCACCGAATTCTATTAGTGTTTGACAATTTAAGGTGACAGGATTTGTGAGCGGTAAAGTAGTTGAAACCTATTCTCTCTAAAGAGAATATATGGAGTCTTTGTCCACAAGGCTTCCCTAAATCTACTCTGTCAATAATCAACCTCACTCCTTGCATTCTCTACCCCTTCCTTTGCATAAATGTTTGACATCGTCCCAGAGTTTCCAGCATTCTGTAGCTCCACCTGAACCAGATGCTCTAATGCAATCCTTTCAGATTTATTATACAATGTGATGGATCCTACTTACAGACAACTGCATTTGGTCTCACTGGCATCCGATGGATAAATTCCAAGGCCTCCACAAACCTCCTATCATGTTCAAGCAAATCAACAATGCAGGCACCCTGTTCAGTAGTTGTGTCGAGACCAACAACTGACACAAAGCGCTTCCAGATAATTGAAGCCCTTCATCAACCAAGCCTCAATGAAAGCATGCCATGGGAATAGCCGTGAATGTCAGAGTCTGGCTTCATAACACAGCGCAACATCATGTTCAAAAGCTCAAAAGGCCCTTTCTCCACATTAATTATTTTCTGTGTGCAAGTTGAACTATACAAATTGAGCAGATACGAGTGGACCAAGTTAGCCGGAAGGTGAAAGATCTTCTTGTGGAAGCTTTATCATGATGTTTTTCCACCGCCAATACTTCGGCCTATATTGATGGGTGCCAGGAGATGAGTTATGCATGCAGGGAAGGGTCCACAGTTTTGATTTGACTGCATCTTGGACAAGGACATAAGGTTTTTTGCCATCATTTCCTGTAAAGTAATCAGGAGATCAGTATTATATCTCTTGTGGTAACATGATCAGCTTCCTGGTTGCTGGGCAACATAGGGTGAGGCATATAGTAAGCAACCACTGCTGCACCAATGCTGTAGAATAGCAGAACATGCAGCCACAAAAATTACCATAGCATCAAAACATACAGTCACTTCAGATCACTAATTGCATGATTTGGTTTTCCCTGCTGCAATCCATTTTGGCAAACCAATGTTAATAATCAATCATATGAAATCAAAAGTAATCTTTCAGGTCACTAGATTCTGCAAGTGTTTGACAATTAGGGTGACACGAGATTTGTCAGTAGTAAAAAGCAGTCGACGCCTCCCCTCCCCTCTTTGATATGTGCAACTCTGATGAGTCCATGGAGTCTTACTTTATTACAAAACTTCCAAGCAGCTTTGTCCAGAAGGTTTTGCTAACTCTACACTATCAATCATCATCCTCACTCTCTTTGCATCTTCTACCATCCCAGCCTTTGCATATATGTTTGACATTGTCACAAAATTCCCAGCATTCTCAGGCTCCACCTGAACCAGCTGCTCAAATGCAATCCTTGCAAATTCCACGTTGTGATGCATCCTGCTTGCAGACAGCAAAGCACCCCAGACAACTGCATTTGATCTCACTGACATCTGACCGATAAAATCCAAGGCCTCCATGAACCTCCCAGCACGTGCGAGCAAATCCACAATGCAGGCACACTGCTCCATGGTTGGGACGAGATAAAACACTGACACAAAGCGCTGGAATACTTCAAGCCCTTGATCAACCAAGCCACAGTGGCAGCATCCCATGAGAATGGCTGTGAACGTCACAGAGTCTGGCTTCATACCACACTGCAACATCGTGTCCACAAGCTCAAGGGCCCTTTCTCCATATCCATTCTTAGCAAACGCTCCGATCATCGCATTCCATGACACGACATCCTTCCTTCCGATCTCCAGGAACACCCTCTCTGCATCGGTGACACAGCCGACACGTGAATACATGCTCATCAACGCATTCCACAAAATTGTTTTGAAGAATCACCATGACTACTCACTATAGTCCCATGGATCTGCCTGCCGGACTCCATGTCACAAGACCCCAGCACCACCACAGCTGTGCGAGCATTCCCCAAACACCTCTCGAGCGCATCTCCCGGAAGCAGACCCACGCCTCACCGTCCATGCCGGCACTGGCGAACCCGCCGATCATGGCGTTCCAGGACACCACGTCCTCGCCGTCCATGTAGCCAAACACCCTCTAGCCGCACCGACCTTCCGATGGCTCGCGCAGAGCGCGACCAGCGCAGGACCAGCCGAGGCGTAGAGGGCCAGCGCCGCCACGTTTTTTAAGCCGTAGGCGTGCGCCGCGCGCGCGCGGGAGTAGGGTGGACGCGCGGCGGCAACACGAGACGAGGCAGGAGAGGAGCTCGGCGTCGGGCGCGACCGCGGACGCGGACGTGGAGGCGGCGGCGGCGAAGAGGGAGAGCGCCTCGTGGGGACGGCCGTGGCGGGAGAGCGCGGAGAGGACGGTGGTGTAGGAGGCGGTGGAAGGGTGGGTGATGAGGGAGAAGGCACGGAGCGCGGAGGGGGGGAGGTCAGCGTGGGAGTAGGCGGAGATGAGGGCGTTCGAGGCCGGGAGAGAGGAGGGAGCGCGCCGAGCTTGAGGCCCGCCGCGTGGAAGGCGTTGACTGCGCGCGCGGCGAGGAAGGAGGAGGTGCAGGAGGTGGCGGCGTAGAGGAGGAGGCTCGGGAGGAAGGAAGGATCGAAGGGGATGCCGCGGTAGTCGCCGACGGCGGGCGGCGCGATCGGGATCGAGGGGCGGTGCTCGTACATAGGTGCGCGCCGGGGCCGCGCGGGACGGCGGGGTTCGGAGAATACGCGGATTTCGATGGGTTAAGCACTACTAGTTGCCTTATTCCTACCAGTGTTTTTTTTTAAAGAACACGTATTAATCTTGCATTACAGACCCAGACTTTATAAACGGAAATCCTAAAGAAAAAAAATTACAAAGAAGACAAAACTCCTGTTCATCTTCCTCGATTCCTTCGAGATCCGTTCGTCACCGCCGTCTAATAGTGTTCGTCGTGGGGCACCAGAGCCAAACTTCACAATCCACAAGGTGGAGGACTTACTTCTAAAAATCTCTGCCCGAATAAACTTTTGCCTCTCGTATTTCCAACTCCCGTATCCATGACGCATCCTTCGATTCCATCGTCTTCTCCTCCATTCGTACCGGTGTTTATCAAAAATCTATGTAATCGTGTTTTTCTCTCACAACAAATCGGATGAGGCATCAAAAAACGATCCATCGAATATTTAATGGTGTTTTTCTCTCACAACAAATCGATCAGCCAGCCAAAAAAGCGATCCATCGAATAGGATGAATGTTCCTAGTATCTCTCAACGTTAAGTTTGAAGCATATCAATTTGACAACGTTGCGTGTGTCGTCCAAGTAAGGAGAGAACACAAATCATGTCGGGCGGTCGACGCTATTTGGATCTTTAGGAAAAGGGTGAGTATAAGTGAATGGTTGACATTGAACATGCTCATTTTTTTCCTCGCTCATGCAATGTAGCATGTATTTCATTAAGAGAAAGTAGACAAGAACCAAATACAAACCAAACGAGTCGAGACAGGCCAACCAAAGGTACCACCACCGGTCGCACTAGGCAGACAAAGAAACGGCAAAAAAAACCCGAAGGAGGACTAAAATGACAAAAGTCGCAAACAACGAGAGCGAGAAACCCCAACTGATTGAGCCTAATACAAGAATAGAACAACATATTGGTAGCCAATAATGTAAAGTCGTAGTGACGATGAGGCGATCGAGCCTTCGATAGTAATGACGAGGTGATCGAATCTTTGACAATAACGACAACAAAGTATCCGCCTAGGGAGCCGGGACGACAACAACCGGCAAAGCACTCACTAGTGAGATGGGGCTATCACGCCCTCAACGGCAAAACCATCTGCCATAGAGGGGAGACCCAAGCGACATCGGCGGCAAAGCATCCGCTCGAGCAACGGCGACGCTAAAGCATTCGTCCGAGATAGAAGCGACGGCGGGAACAAACGACCGGTGGATAAACCAAAGGGGAGAATGACATGAAGCACAAATAGGCACAAACACCAGAAGGAGCAACTCTATGTGGAGAAGTGGAAGGAGCAGAGGCATGGCCAGGAATGCTGGCGAGCATTTTATCCAACACCGATGGTAGTAGCAAAGTCTTCAACGACGTCTCCAAGAAAGGCCATGACGCTGACGCTAGGTGCGCCAAGAACGAACGAAACCTTTGAAAGTTTGGATATGAATAGGGTGGTGGTGGCGAACTTTAGGCAATCGGTGACATGTGACAATAATGTAGGAGCAGATATCAAACCGGGATGCCTTCTTTGGAGTTGTATATCAGAGTCCAGCTCGATCAACAGGATCATTTGTTGTCTTGGCTAACTTATCACGGTACTAAAGAGACAAACTTCAATGGAAAGTTATTATCCATTCTACTTCGTAGGTCGTGTTTGATTTTTTTAAAAAAAAGTTATAACGAAAAGGTACGTAAAATTCAAAATGATCTATAATTCAAGAGAGGGGTGGTACATTCCTTTCAAAACAACTATAAATTTGTGTTTGTTTGCTTACGTACGAGTCGTATTAATATTAAGTTAAATAAATAAATAAACAACCGTGCCACAAACGCATGTGTGTTGTTTGCTTGTGTACCTGGACTGAGCCACAGACAGAGCGAAATAAACGACGCATCAGTTGCCTGCTGGGATTCGTCGCGTCTATGCTCCGTTCGTATGCCGTCGCTGTGAGTCGCTGAGAGAGGCGGCGTTCGGAAGTTTCGAGTTCGGGGCCAATCCAAACTTACGCGGCCCATCAAGCGTCCAAGCCCAAACCCGCTTCGCTCTTCCGTCCCGTTTCCGTGTACCGTCGCCTCTCTCCACCCTTTGCCGCACCGGAAAACCGCCTCCGTATAGTCTCTCTCCCCTCCTCTCCGGCGAATATTCCCCGCGCCGCGTGCCGTCGCTCGCCTTCCTCTCCACGGCAACAGGGGCAACCTCCGCCCGTCGCTCGCATCGCCCGAATAGCGCAGATAATCACACCCTACCGAAGAGGAGAAGCCACCCCGCGCCGGCAATGCTGCGACGCGCCCTCCTCCTCCGCCGTTTCCACCACCACCGCCACCGGCTCCGCCTGCTCTCCACCACCCCCACCCCACCCCACACGCCTCGCCCGCCCCATCCGCCCCTCCACCTCGGCCTCCTCCCCTACCGATCGCCGCCACACCCGCGCCGCCGCACCACCTCGCGCCCCACCGCGGCGCGGGCGCGCGCCGCCTCGCCCCGCTCCTCGCCTTCTCCACGCTCTCCCTCGCCGCCGCGGGCGCGGTCTACCTCACCACCGACAACCTCGAGGAGACGCTGCAGCGGTCCAGGGACTCCGCGGGCCGCGTCGTGGAGCGGATGCAGCACACATGGACGGCCGCGCGGATGCTATTGAAGTCGCTCCTGTCCGTGCTCTCGTCCGCCAACCATGAGGTGCGGTCTGGGTTCGAGCTGCGGGTCGCCGCGCTGCTCGCCGACATCGCGGCCGCCAGCGCCGCGCGCCGCGCGGCCATCGTCTCTGCTGGCGGCGGCGCCGTCGTCGACTGGCTGCTCGAGAGCGTCGTGCGGGGGCCACGCAGGCCGAGGCTGCCAGGGCGCTCGCGCACCTGGTGGCGGACCCATGGGTCGCGCCCGCCGTTCTCGGCCGCCCGCACGCCGTGCCATGCCTTCTCCAGTTCATCTTCTCGTACCAGCCCACGCGCGGCAAGAAGGTAATGGCTGATCTTACTTTTGGAGTTTTATTTTCTGCTTGCTTTGCTTTGCTTTGCCTGATGATTGACATAATGTAGGTTGGTCGTAGAAGCTCGAAAATAGGTGATTATGTGCTGTAGTTGTATCCAATTTGTGATTGTTCTTGTAACCACTCCATGAAATAGATATACTAAGCTGCAATACTTCATACTTTTTTATATACCCCGTAGCATCAATTGATGTTTATGTTTTGTAGCTAGGCATTGATTTGGTGCTGTCCCGTTGGTAGCAAGGACACAGGGTATTTGTAAGCTGTGTCTTAGGATTCAAATGGTGAGATGCTGTGTGTGAATATAACTCGTTGCCTACTTCCTATAACAACTGGAAATGAGTTTGAGATCATTTTTTGCAAGATTTGATATAAGTGCCATGTCTTCAATTGGTATTGAATATCTGCCTGGTTGCTTGAGTTATTTCTACTGAATGTAGCCGGATGTGGTTCCATTTCTGAACCTGCGAATTGTCTGCAAATTTGTCATTGCTGGCTTTGTATTAGGGACCTTAATTTTAACACTTGGAGATGGTTTTTCATGCATGAAAATTATAACCCTATCACTTATGAAAGGCAAAGGCAAACACAATAGTTTGTGAGGCAAATTACAACAAGAGAATTAGCATGATCTTTGGGCAGCATATTTACATGTCCTTTTCTTAAGACGATTAATCTACTAGTAATGAGACTAATGTTGCAATGTGGATCTTATACTTCTTTCATGTGCTAAAATGATTTGGCATCGGCAGGAGAATGGTTATATCTTATTTCCTGTATGTCAATTAGTTGCAAAATACAGAAAATAGCATAAACAGGTTTTTTTTCTGTTTGGTTCTACAAGGTAAAAGCTGTATGGACATTTTTGTTGCTCATCAGTCATTTCTTAACCTTAATTATTTTATTGATATATATCAATTATCTCAGGCATAATTTTTTTAATAGAAAGAAGCTACAAAGATTTCTTAACGTTCTAGCTTTTCCACTTCCATGGACACTTATCTGCTTGTACCTAATATATTTTCAATTTCAAACAGAAGTCTTCATTTGATGGTTCAGATCATTCTAAAGGGAGGAGCATGCTTGTGGCTGCACTTATGGATATCATCACTTCTAACTGCGATAATGCAGACTACTCGTTGTTTAAGCCTTTGCTGCCTGCGGATGCTGATACCAGAGATATTGCAACAGCAATTGAAGTTATTGAGCAAGGGGGATGCATTTTGATGACCATGATGATAATAGCAGTAATGATGGTGACACTGGATTAAAGGGAATAGGTATAAAGGTGCTTGGTGGAACCACAATATTGGGATTCTCTAGAGGAAATAACCCATTGGAGTTGGATAGCTCAGACGATTTGGATGTATCATATGATAGTAGAAGATTTGTGGTGGAACAGACTGCTGCTGAGTCTCCACTGCTTAGGAAATCAAGATCTTCTGCTGTCCCAGGGCTTTGGGATGATTTGCAGAGGGAGCATGTGGCTGTACCTTTTGCTACATGGGCTCTTGCAAACTGGGCTATAGCTTCAGATCTGAATCGCACTCGTATTCAAGAACTTGATAGTGACGGGCATGCAGTTGCAACTGCGCTGAAAGCAGCTGAAAGAACTGTTAGGTGGCATGGAACTCTGGTGGCTCGAGCTCTTTTAGAAGACCAGAATTTGGCCTTGGCTCCATCAGTTCCTGATTGGTGCTCTAGTCTTCTTTCTACAGCTTCTCAGGCTACTGCAAACAATGACATGCCATTGGGTCAATTGTCATTATCAACGTTCCTATTATCTATGATGCGGTCTAATGATTCAAAATTTGTGATAAGGCAGAAGGGCCTTCATCCTCTGCGTAGTATTGCAAAAAAGATAGAAAATCAGAATGGGCAGAACAGTATGAAAGAATCGATAGCAAGTGCTCTAAGTTTGCTTTATGCTGGTGAAGTTCCTTTATCACTTGAGGAATCTCAAAGATGGTCTGGCATTCTTCTCAGATGGCTTTTGATAAATCTGTATCAGATAAAACACGCCTTACAGCTGTGAAAATCCTTTCATGCATACTTGAAGATTATGGTCCATCTACTGTGCCAATTTCTCAGGGATGGTTAGCTCTTGTCCTTTCTGAGATTCTTGGAGACAACAAGGCCCAAAGTTCAAAAGGAACCACACAGCCTGAACCAGAGAAAGTGAAGGTACAAATTTCTTTTTATATCGTACAAAATATATTTTGGATGAGTGTTGGTCCATTCTAAAGCATGTATACATACAGTCACAGCATTAAAATGTATAGGTTCCAGCTCGAACAAAAGTACTGTTTCAATCTATAGATATTGCCTTAGACATCTCACAGTTTGCAATACCTTTGATGATTGTTTTTCTGGTAGTTTGTTAGTACACATTCCAAAAAACATAACAGTTATAGCTCTTTATAATATTTATATAATAGATTGTTAGAGTTATCTCATTGTGGACATGAGCATGTTCTTTAAAACATTCAGTCTTTGACAGGAAACCAGAATCCCTTTTGATTAAAATGTTGATTAGTATCATTTGATTGTAGCATCATTTATTGTCAATACATGTAGGCATGTGCCTGTTTTTCTTTTCTTTTTATCTAATATATAATATATAATATTACCGTGCAACATTATAAACTTGATCTGCATTGCAGAATTTATCGTGTTACCTGATAATCCTAATGACTTTATACTTGTATATATCTTTTCTTTTTGTTCATATTCTTGTTCTTCATCCTACCATCCTTACAATTTTTGTTATTGACAGAATCCGGTTGATTACCATAATGCTTCCACTGCAACTCAGGTCTTGAATCAATTAGGTAGCGCTGTTGTTAAATTAGCAAGCGCCCAATTGAACTGTGAGCCCGGGTCGGATGACAAAGATAACGGGCCACTTTCTGATTTTCTATCTCTTGAGCCATTTGCTACAGCTCTAAAGAATATGAACAAAAAGAATCCACCAAAGTTTGATGCTGCTGACTCAGCATCAGCAATGCTCAGGGGAATAAAAGCTCTAGCTGAGCTTTGCTCCGAGGATGGTGCATGCCAAAAGAGAATAGCTGATCTTGGAGCTCTTCCCTTGTTGAGGCACATCCTCCTGGGTGATGATTATGAGAAACTTGCTGCAATTGAAGCATATGATGCAACTCGTATTCGAGAAGTGCAAGACAAGAATGTGTCTTCTAATGTTTCATCTACTGATGCTACCACTGATCCCTCAAGTGTACGGGTTCCTCCTGCAGCACATATCCGAAGGCATGCTGGACGGCTGCTTACCATTCTCTCTCTTCTACCCAACTCAAAGAAGGAAATTATTTCTGATGATGTATGGTGCAAATGGCTCGAGGATTGTGCTAGTGGGCGAATTTCCTGCAATGATATAAAACTAAAAAGCTACTGCAGGTTAACATTATTGAACATATTCTGTTCTGAGAGTCCAAGTACAGGAAAATGCTCTGATGAATATCCTGATTCAGAAAGTGAGTATAAAAGAAACTGTCCTCAGTTTGGAGATGCACTATTCTTGCTGAATCCGGAGTTACCTCTTGAAGTTCATGTCGACAACAGTGGTTTTGGGATTTTAAGAGTTTCAAGAGATAACCGTAAGGAGGATGGAAGTATTGAAGATCCTGGCTCTGAAACTGCGAACTCTGTAGATGATGCCGAAGCTGCATCCAAAAGTGTCCCTTTGATGGATGTTGTGTTTGTCCATGGCCTTCGTGGTGGCCCATTCAACTCATGGCGAATTGCTGATGACAAATCATCAACTACCAAAGCTGGTTTGGTGGAAAGCATTGACGAGGATGCTGGGAAAGAGGGCACATGCTGGCCAAGAGAATGGCTTGCGGCAGATTTTCCTCAAGCACGGTTTTTTACAGTCAAGTACAAGGTTTGTCTTTGATGCCTCATCAATTCCCTTCAGCTGCTATTCTTCTCATAATTATATAGCTGCATTGGGTCCTTCCTATATTTGAGTTGTTCTGGTACATTTGAATATTTCTGTTGATACCGACTTTGTTGGTTCTAAACTTTTCAACATCCTTACCAATTTCGAATATTTACGCAGACAAATTTGACTCAATGGACTGGAGCCAGCTTGCCTCTTCAGGTAGCTTCTGTGATCTCTTCAGCTTTTTATGCTGTGTGCATGGTTGCCTCCTTCTCGACATTCTCTCCTGGGCCGACTGAAGAACCTTGGGTTTTTGTGTGCCCTTATATACCCTTTATATGACGACCTGGACCCAGCTTGTCAACATTACAATTTTGAACTTTGTACTGCCATGTGTGGACCCCCTTTTTTTTGTTATTGCTGGAAATTTTCGTTGTGCAATGCAACTGCAGTGATTTCTCAACATAATTCTAGATTTCAAGATTTTCTGTCCGGTGCTATATATGTTGGTAGCCCTTTTCATGTTACTGGTTATATGTTATTTTTCTCATTCAAGATCCTATTTGTTTTGTAGGAGGTGAGCTCTATGCTGCTGAGGAAGATGGTGGCTGCTGGGATTGGTAGTCGGCCTGTTATTTTTGTGACACACAGGTAAGGATTGTTGTTTGGTCTATGATGCTACTCGGCCATGCAATTGCTATGGTGTGTTGCTATATTTGTTGTGCTAACTCCTCACTTGTCTAACTCTTAGTTACTGAAATAACTTATGACTGCTTTCTCACCATTTTCATACTTGCAGCATGGGAGGACTGGTGGTTAAACAGCTTTTATATCAAGCAAAGCTGCATAACTATGACAAGTTCTTGAATAATACTATTGGGATAGTATGTATTTTTGTGCGTTGAACTTTGTGATTATCTGTGTGCCTGTGAATAGGATCTAACTATTTCTGCATCACAGGTTTTCTATAGTTGTCCCCATTTTGGCAGTAAACTTGCAGACATGCCATGGCGTATGGGTTTAGTGTTTCGTCCTGCTCCTTCGGTATGGTCCTCCATTCCTCATTTGATAATCTTGCTTACAGAAATTGATAGCTTTTGTCTTCTCTATATGTTCTGACATTTAATTTTGATAGATTGGGGAGTTAAGAAGTGGATCTCCAAGACTAGTTGAACTGAATGATTTTGTGCGTCATCGCCACAACAAAGGATTTCTTGATGTTCTTAGTTTTAGTGAGGTAGTAACATTCGTATATTGCCAAGTTTCACTGCCATAATGCTATGCTAATTGGTTCCATGACAGACCCAGGTCACACCGATTGTTGAAGGATATGGCGGTTGGGCACTTCGTATGGAGATAGTGCCAATTGAATCTGCATACCCAGGCTTTGGGGAGCTTGTCGTAAGTATTTTTCACAATCCACTGGACATGGAATTATTGATGTTTTGCAAATGATGGAATTCTTATTATCACAAGGGCCTTAACATATCATCACATGTGATGCAGTCCAATATTAATCCTGATTATGTCAATGTTACTTATGTTAATAGCCAAAACTAGTTTTGGGATAACCGATTTTTTAGATTACATACGCTTCCAACAAATTTTCCACCATTTTTGTTCCTTGTTTGCTTCCATAATTTCATTGGTTTTTATTTTTGCAAATTTCAAGTACCGTTATTTCTTTGCAGGTTCTACCATCCACTGATCATATAAATTCATGTAAGCCAGTTAACAAGAACGATCCTTCTTATGCGGAAAACCTTGGCATTTTTGGAGAAGAACTTTAAACTGCGTCTGAAAAGAGCAGAACCCTAGGTCTTGTTTCAGAGTGCACCATGCAGTTGGATGTTAATGGTGCCGCGAAGTTTTCACCAATATGGAGGCTTCATTTTCCCTTCCCCTCCAGAGATTTTTTTCCCCGTTAACGGCAAATGGTGGCTGATCTGACGAAGTGATTTGGGCGTGCTGTGTTTTATGAAGCTCGTACCGAACTGTGTATATAGTACTAAATTGCACATAGCAGTTAAGCTGTAAATAGCTGTCTTTACCTTTTATTAGTTGACATGAGAGTTGTCCCCTTCATCCCATGTCAGATGAAGCTATATGCCTCAATGCTTGTATCATCTCAACAGTTTTCAGCAATAGTTTTTTACATACAAAGGAATCTTATATTTTGTAAGTGGTTTTCGTAAAATGAGATTGTGTAAAAATTTTGATTCGTTTTTCTTTCCGAGTGAGTTATTTTAGAGGTTGATGGTCAAAGTCAAAGGAAATATTTGATCCATTGTTCGCACTCAAACTCTAGTGGGCTATGCAAACAGTATGAAGACGGAAACAAAATTTCGGCCCATTTACGTCCAACGATCGCTATCCCCTCCCGTCTCCAGCCACACCATCTCCTTTCTCCTGCCCTGCTCCACCTCGCCGTCGCCTAAAACCCTCGCCGCCCTCCGGCTCCCCGCCTCTCGTGCACGCGCGACGACGCGTCGGTAAGCAATCAGTTCATCCCAAGGTGCCACCCCAAATTCTCCACCTCTTTCTTCCCCTTGTCGCCTCACTATTTCTTCTGTGGCTCCTGGGATTCGACCTAATCTGATCGTGAGCCCCGATTTCCCCTCAGACTTGCGCAGCGATGGTGGACGCGTGGTGGCCTCTGCTGGGCGCGGCGATCCCGGCGCTGGTGGCGGGTCAGTTTGTCCGCATCAAGCGCCGCCGCGACGAGGAGCAGCGCCTCAAGGCGGCGCGCGGGCGGGAGAAGAGCTCCGACGAGGTCTTCGTCTGCGAGCGCGTCTGCACTTCCAAGCGTATGCTCAAGAAGGTGGGGGCCTTTTCCAAGGACCCCATACCGGAGACCTGCGTCACCGTCTGCGGCGTCTCTGAACTCGACGCCTGCGCCGATGCCTGCGCGCGCACCGTCTGCGTCAACCAGCACCAGGTGCCCAACTGGAACGACGTCTGCCTGAAGAGATGCCAGAGCGAGTGCCTCAAACTCTCCTCTACCCTCATGTAATGTCTATCTCGCTATCGTGCTGCGCTGCTTAGGCACCACCCGTCAGGTTCTCTGCTTCTATCCGTATATCGTCAGGTTCTGAACTTCAGACATTCATAACTGTCTATCTCGATGAATTGTAGTGAGTGAATGTAGGTGGTTTTCGTCAGTTCTGAACTTCAGACATTGATAACTTCAGACACTGGTCAAGGTGGTTATGTCTTTCATTCGATTGGCTCTTGCACATTCCTACTGCAGAATTGGTTTCCCTTAACTGATCGTGAGTAGGTGCCATATCCTGATTCTTGAGTGACAACAGAGCCTGCGAGTCCTCCAGGATGAATGTTGGTTTCAACATTCATTTTACTAGGTTGCTGATGTCTTCTAATAATTGAACATTATAAGTTTCTAGGCTGGTGGTTTGATGGATGTTGCACAATGACATGTATTACCCTTCACAGTTTAAGCTAAGAGGTAAGAACTCTGAAATACTTGTGGGCTTCATATTCAAAAAAAAAATTTTAATAAACCATATTCAAATTATAGACATGTGGTTTTTTTAAGGTTTATGAGAGTTAAAATTTGTCAGTACATTGATATATTAATCTTGCTTGTTGGAGTACCTACTTTCAAGTGCAAAATGCAAATATCCATGGTTATTATCATCTGGGTTTTTTTTAGATAATTTGTCATTTTATTTGACCATCCTCATGTTGCTTGTTGAAAAGTAATGGCAATACCATCTTCAAATTGAGATGGCTATTTGGTTAACTTTTCTAACTCAGTACCATTATGGTTTCTGAATTTTTGGAGCTTTATTTCTGAATAGGCAATTCTTATTCTCATGACAAGATCACTGGTTTTCAAGTGAAAAGAACGCTGACAGTTGTGCTGTCAGGAACTTTTCTATGGTCATAGATATTAGGTATACTTCTTTGAATACATTTAGGCATTGCTTATGTGTTTGGTTTCGCACCTGCGTAAGCCTAAGGTTCTTAAGGGTGTTTGGATTGCACAGGCTGCATGACACATAGTTGCCTAGGGAACAAAACTAGCCATACTTCAGCTTATTGCCTTAAGAACATTGCATCTGTCAAATTTCAGTGGTTGGTTTAAACATTATGTCTCTGGTTTGGAATAATGGTTAATCAGCAATCTTGCTGAACTGAGAATATAGAAGACCTGCACAATAAAAAAAAACATGAATGGAGAAGTAAAAATGGGATGAACCCATATGTATCTATGGTAATAAAGACTGAAACATAATTCAGTGTATATTGAAGTTTATGTATTTGGTGTGTGAAATTTTTGAATGGAGAGCACAGATCAACAAATGCATGCTATGCTTGTTGATGCAATCTTCTTATTCACCAGATCATCAAAAAAATAAAAATAAATAAATAAAAAACTTTCTTATGTCCAGCGAAGGTGGTGTATAAGGCCTACACCCTCCGTTGTTATTATTATATGACGTGAGGACTTTGAACAGAAAAAAAGGTGATGAAATTTAAGTCAATCTATATCTGGTTGTTCTTGCGTCATATATATAATTACTATGAGCGTGGGTGCTAGGAGAAGCCTTTGACCAACAATTACTCTGTTAACAAAGTATTTTTGACAGTCCATGTTATTAGATTTGTATTCGAAAGGACTTATGATCAGTTTCACATTATATGGAACGAAATGCTAGTGGAGTAGTTATTATTGGTTAAATCTTGTCCCTATGAAATGTGTTAACAGTGAAATGTAAATGGAACAGAGATTTGGAACACAGTCTCAAACAATATATACAAGAGTTTTGGGGAACAGGGTTGTATTAACTGACGAAGGGACATGCCCCTTCGCAGTTTAACTGCTAACATTAACTAACTTCTAATCCTCTTCCTTGTCGATGAGTTGAATGGATGCCTGTTGAAACAGGTGTCGTTTCACAACAAAATGAGAGACAGTACGGGGCACCTGGAATCCATATGAAGAACTTGGTGTATCAGAATCCTTAATTACATTTTTCTCCTTGGCTGATGTTATGGATCTACTTTAATATTTTCACTGGTCTTTCAACTCAAATTTAGAAGCATGATCAGCAAGCCGAGAGCGACAAGCTAGCGCGATGGGATGAGCTATGAAATGTTGAAGGGGAGAGGTGGGTGTTGTAAACTGGCGAGTGGATATTTGGAAAGGAAATGTGCTTCACCACTCTGCTGGTTACGGATTAAGGAAAGACAATTTATTGGAACTGTCGCGTGATTGAAATTCACTACAGATAACAAAGTTTGAATCTTTAAATCCTTATTACGCTTCTGACATTTTAGGACAGAGGGGGTAATAATGATTTAAAACAATATTTTGGCTATTGCTATGTTTTTCAAATATAGGGCCTCAGTTTGAGTTTTGCACCAGGTCTCAAATTTTTAGGTATGGCACTGCAATCTTCTGCCAGATATGCTTGAACTCCTCGACGTACGTGGCACTCGGCGACGGCCATGAACAGGTCGACGCCGCCCTTGGCAGTGCGCCACGGCACGAAGATCATGAGCCCTCGATGGGCAGGAACGCGAACGACGGACCCGTGCCGAGGTCCATCTGGTGGAACTGGAACCCCAGCTAGCTGTCCACCTCCAGGTCCGGGCTCAGCATCGTCGTGCCGGCCGCCGCCGCCGTGGCCAAGAGCTCCTCACCGCTCGCGTCTGCCACGGCCCCAAAGGACTGGATGTACTCGCCGTCGACGCGCGCCACGGCGTCGCGGATAGCGTAGATCACGCTGCCGTTGCTCGAGTTGAGCAGGTCCTTGACACTGGCCTGGAGCTTCAGGAACGCTCACAGCACCATGTTGCCGAAGAAGTCCGTCGACACTGCAGGGCTGGCCCTACCCGGCTACCCCTGCCGCCACCCTGATCTGCGTGATCTTCTTCCACACGTGCGCGAGGAGGCATTGGAACGTATGTACGTGCTGCGCACCGGACGCGGGCGCGCGCTTTGAGGTCAGCGATGAACTAACTCGTCGGTAAAGTGCACGGTGAGGCTCTTGATCTTGTCCATGGACACGACGGCGTAGGGCTCTGAGACTGAGGTGCGGCTGCCATTGGCATCCCTTCCCTTGAACTCGATGGACCGGTGGTAGAAAACCGGCGCTGGTGTGGCACGGCGGTTGAGGAAGGGCGGTGGCGCTGTAAAGTTCAAAGTCCCTTCCCGCCCACGTGGTTAAGAAGGTGCTCATGGAGTAGCTGTCGGCGACATGCCCACATGGTGGTGGCTGCGCTGGTGATCCATGCCGATCACGAGGCCGCCGCTCTTAATTGTAGAGGTTGAGCTTGATCTGCAGCAGTGGCAGTGCCGGTCGGCCGGATGCAACTGGTCATGCACCGCGTTCCAACGCAACCCCGTCGTTAGATGCAACATGATTACCTGTCAACGTGGCGTGCTCCGTACCTTGCTTGCTGATCCGATCGTCACAGTTTTTGATGCGCGATGGAGGAGCACACACTCACGGAATCACGGTGCGGTGTATCTTTCGATGATTCGCGTTGGGCCAGCCAGGTTGATTAGCTAGCGTCATTGCCGGGAGATTAGCTATCGTGCGTTCTGAAAAGAGAATCCGCCGGGGATCGACGCTCCATCAGAGAATCGGTCATCACCATCACCGTTCCATGCGCGCATGCAGAGATCAAATTCATGCACAGTGCTGAAGCGAACGCCTAGATCCAGTTCGAACTTCCAACCGAAGTATATTTGTTTGTCAAAGGGCGCAGTTTAACTGCGCGTTACTCTAAAAAAAAAGCTTATTTGCAGGTTGAAAAAAAAAATCGCCGTTTATTTGCACAGTTCCACTCTAAAGCAGAGGTCTAAGCTCAACTCAGTCTCACATGAGCTGTTGTGCTGTGTGTTGGGTGGGATAGGAGTTCATGGGCTTCTTCCCGACGCGGGTATAAAGGTCTTCTGAGCAGGCACAATGTCCAAAAATTATCCTTCCGTAAGGGTTTCTTAGATAACGTTTTTAGAAGATAGGTACTCACTTTGTCCTAAAATAATTGGCGATTTAAATCTTGTCTTATAGTTAAAAACCTCGTTTCTCCATGCACAAACATCTTTTTATTTTCCTTATACATCTCTACGTGTACCTTTTGACTTCGTAATACCCGTGTATACAAACTTAAAATGTCTTTTTGGACGAGAGTGCGTAGAGGAATGAACCAAAAATTATCAAAGTAATATAAAAATATTAAACAAACAAAAAATATTAGCCAGAGTATTTCTATGAAAATCAAATTTTAATAATAATTTAAAGAGGAACTAAATAAAACATAAAATATTTTATAAAAAATCATCTAAGTGTTCGAGTAATGATGAACCAATACGAATAACCAAATTTACAATCAAACAAATGTTGGGGTATAATAGATGTGATCTACCCACTACACGGAATGAATGTGGATGCATGGTGCGGGGTGGCGTCTGGTCCAGCAAATCAAGTTGTGCGGCGTGAATCACGAACTCAAGGAATAAATCGAGGTGGGCCGTGGGCGGCGTGGAGCACGATATGAAACAAATCGAGATCGCGGCGGTGTGGAGCTGGAGCACGAGGAAATCAAGGCAAACCGACCGATTCCGCTCCAATGACTAGTGACCACGGCCCACACTGACATGCACTGTGGGATCCTGCTCCATCTACTTGGCGCAAGGCCCGCTGACAATTGATGAGAGTTGATTCGACAGAACGACATGCACGCGCTGCCGCGAGTCATGCATGCTTCATTCATGCATCTCGCCGCCGTTTGGTTTGGGGCCACACACACACCGCGCAGATCTCACGACGAGCCTTTCGATCTAGGCAGAGTGGGAGTGTCATGGGTGAGAGAACAGATGAGGTTTCATCTAGATAAAACTCCCTTTACATCTTTCGTCCAAATTTCATTTCATTCCGTATGACATAGCAAAACTCATCACTGTACTGTCGCTCGATTGTTTTATTCCTCCGGTCACATTTTGTGGACATCCGTAGACGGAGGCCATGAGCCGCAATCCGTCGCAGGCCCACACACACACGGGTCGGGACTGGACGGAGATGGCCTCTGCATGTGAAGGTGCATGCGGTTCTTGCAGCCGGACTCCGCGGTGCAGTGGTTGTGTTTCCTATCCCAAGACCACTAGCTAAGCCAGTAGTAGCCACTAGCAAGTAGCAAGACATACACACATGTGAGTGTTGTATTTATTTGTATAAGTCTCCGTGATGGACATGGTCACATGGTTGTTGACCCGTGATTCATTTATTTGGTAGCAGGAGCATATTATTGGACTATATTTTACAATTTTTATTTAAGTGTAAGTTCTATTATAAATTGGTGTAAATTATTTAATCATAAATAAGAATGATGAATATTATTCAAATAGTATTACATATATATTTTTTTATTTTGTATAAATTTTTTTAATCATTTGATGTAGATCCAATAGTCATGGCACTCGATCTGCACACAGTTAACGCAGAGGATTGATATCGATGAAGCACTTTCACACGAACACCCAAAATGACACTTAACTTGGGCTGGAAAGAGTATATTACAAGACTATATTTTATTACTATTTTTTGTTTTGGTGTAAATTCTGTATTTAATTGGTGTAAACTAAATTGTCATAAATGAGAATGGTCTGAATTACTAGAATATCAATTTTTTGACTTTTTTATTTTTGTATGTTTTATTTTGTTCCAATTTAAAAAAATTTCAAATTTGCTACTATAGAAATAATCAGACTATTTCTTTGTTTGTTTAATATTGTTATACTATCTGTATATTTTTTTTGGGTCCATTTTCATATAAATCATACGGTTGCAAATGTCGCAGGGTCAAAATCATCACGCGCCGCGAGTTGGGCCAGCCATGGACGGGCTAGAGGGGCCCAACCGCAACGGGCCGACCCAAGAAGGGCTCGCGCTGTAAGAAAGCCCGCGCCGCCGCCTTACTGCGCCACGTCATCGTCGTCTCCGTTCTTGCTTCGTCATCAAGTTTGGGTTAAATTAGGACTTTTGTGTGCAAGGGATATTCCAACTCTATAAGAAAATCTCTTATTAGAAAATAAATAGGATTGTTTGTAAAAGGTATTCCAACTCTATTAGAAAGATTGCTCGGACTACAAGCCCCATAGGAGATCCATATAAATAGATAGTATGTGATTTTTTGGGGAACATGCAATAAAGATGAGTTCCGGGTCTCTTGCTGTTGTCACGTCACCGCCGCCGCCACGCGTTGCACAGCCGCCGCCACCAAGGGCGACCACCGCCCGCGCCGCCGCCCCCTCTTCCTTCCTCCCCAACTGCTCCTCCCACCCTCCACCACCGCCTCCGCCATCCCTCGCCGCTGATTGATTGTGTCACAATCGCCGGAATCCATCCGGTTTGTGACAAAATCACTGATTTTTGTCTGTTTGTCAATCGGTTGTAATTGCAGCCCCGTCCAACACTCGAGTGTCCCAACACACGAGAACACCTGACCGCTGATTAGACAAACCCTAAAAATATACTGCACCTGTTTGGTTCAGAATTAGGCGAGAAGACTGACATGGGAAATTGCACGTACTACAGAAATCTCGTCATTGCGAGTCCATGCCGTGTGACACCTAGAACCGAGAAAACCTATGCTACAGCTACGATGCGAGCGTGCCACAACTTGCCATCCTCTCAGAGCGTTGCTGGCAATGGCTGGTACCCAAACGCGTCGTCCCAAATAACTTTGTAAAATGTAGTGCACATTGTTACGGTTTCAACGTCTTTCAAGATATATACGGTCTTCTTTTTCTCCGCGAAATAAGGCAAAATACCAATTATTACTCCTAAAATTATTTATGTACTGTATTGTTTTTAGGAACGGACTATATTACCAAACATTACTCCTAAAAATGTTTAGCTTTTGGAGATGTTTGCATAAATAAAGGTGATTATGAAACCAACCCTAAAAATAGTTTTAAACCTTTTCTAGTAATAAAATGCTTCGGTAGTGAGAGTTCAGAGAATCGGCCGATGTTTTTTTTTTTTTTTTTTTTTTTCCAAAAGAACATGGATGGGTAAAATATATGAGGTACTTTTTTTTTTTTTTTTTTTAGAAACGAACAGGCAGAGAATATGAGGTACTCTTAGAGATGCTAGTTACTTTTACTCGTAATGTTTGGCATTTTAGAGACTAAAACCGACTAAACTTCACTAGACTCTCACAAACTATAGTAAGAGCCGGGGCTAACCAAACATGCCCGAGGGAGGGTGACCCTTGAAAAACGCTCAGCGTGATTCATGACTTCATAAGTAAAAAAACGGTTAGCGTGATTCATGACTTCATGAGTGACCAGTGACCATGGACGGCCCATATTGACGTGCTGGCCTGTGGTCCATCAAAGGGGGCCTCCATTCCAACGCCAGTGTAGAACTACAACGCCAGTACTCCCTCGACAGTGTCGTCCCGTGAGGGTACGATTTTCCAAGGACACTTTCAAAACGGCAGAGGTGTCCGAGTCGGATCCAACCACATGCTCGCGCGCGGCGTCGAGACTATAGTACCATGCATGTATCACGTTTGACAGCTGCTCCGTACGTGAATCTCGATCGCCCGGCGTTCGCCTGGCTGAACTGTCCCTGCTGCTAGTGGCAAGCCCTGTTTATACCGTCTCGAGGTCGCCGATGGTTAGGTATTTGGTACCATCCAGATGTAACGCGACGAAAAAAAAAGAGGAGAGAGAATACTACATTACATGCAAATAATTGTGACTATTCGCAATAAGTTAAAGAATATGTGAGAAGAATATACGTAACTAATAATATAAAATAGTAGTATTTGTTATTCTCTCACCTCCACATAAACCTACTACGTATTTGCTAAAGACTAAATATTACCATCACGGACGCCCCTAAAAGGCCAGGTGCAGCAAAAGCATCCTGCTACGCATTGCGACGTTTGCTACTCAATGCATGTATCACTCGTCTTATTAAAAAATTTGCACAAAAATAATTAAATTTAAGTAATTATTAAAAAGCATTTGTTAATAAAGCTATCCACAACAAAAAGAGTGATATTTAGCATAGAACTTTGAATAAAACGAGTGATTAAAATTAGGGTTGAAAAAGTTAAACGAACTACAATTTAAAACGGATTTCGTATATACGTAGCCATTTCTAGGAAAGGACTATGTTACCTGCAGCTAGAGTACTACTAAAAATGTTTAATATCTAGAGACGCTTTTGTATGAAAGTGATTGTGGAACCAACACTAAAAATAATTACTAACCGTATCTATACCTACTAATAAAGAGAGAAAATTTCCGTCGTCCCCCCCTATCTTTGGTTCCACCTTCTCTGTCTACATTATATAGGCCTGGGGCCTTGACCTCCCTCCCGTTGCTATGAAGTCCCTATGGCAATCCTTCTAGGATTTACCATAAAACATGCAAACCTACATGCAACGGGGAAGGACTCCGACTTGGACACGGTTCGGGAAGGTCCCCGTGCACATCTCCGTAACCTTCTAGAACTCTATGTGTCCTAACTACACTAGGACTTCTAATATGACTAGGACTCTAACAGGATTACAATAGGAATATGACTAGAACACTACTATGTCTAACATGTCCCACCGAATACGCCTCAGACTCCCATTACACGCCCTCATGAAGTCTTGATTAGAATAGAAAATTAGAAGACAATGGTCCACCCAAAAATTTCGTCCCACCCTCTCCCTACCCTCCATCCGACCGGAAGTTTCCCGCCTAAAATTTTTTTGTCCAGCCTTTGGCGTCCCGCTTCCATGTAGTATTTGTCCGCCTGGTTATCATGTCGTGCGTACTGCAGTCCGTCCGCCGGTTATCCGTAATAAACTAAACGAGTTGCATACGGGATACGAAGAGAAAAGCTAGCTCGCATGCCCCGCTTTTTCTTCCCAACCGATTCGGTTTCCTCGCCCAGATACGGTTCGTATAGAATATGGAATAGATACTTCCTTGGGTGTAGATTTAAAAAGAGCTCTAAATCCGGAAAAAAACTCTCCACAAACTCCGCATATACATATATACGATTTCTTGTCCAATACCAAACAGGTCTAACGGAGGGCAAATAAAACTCTCCACATACATATATACGATTCATCAATCCTAGCCTCACGGCGCCAATCAGTCAGAGCGAAGGCAAGTACACGCGCCGAGGCTCAACCGCGGACGCTAAGACCTTTAACAGAAGCTGAATGCCACCGCCAAGGCGCTCAGCGGGCGCCGACCTCAAGCTCGCCATCTTCGACATCTACACGCACTCCGCAAACCCGCACAAGACCCGACAAATTATGGTACATGCGCACGTGTTCAATAATGCCGTGATCGAACATGTCATAGTGGTATGAGCGAGCGAGCATATATATGCATATGATCATTGATATTGTCGCCGTTGTCGCTTATGTAGGCTTCGCTAACGCCGAGGGAGACGCTTTGGCCGGATGGGGACGGCCAAGACGATGGTGTACTGTGCAGCCCGACGACGGTCGGAGCGTCTGAAACGCCAGCCAGCCTATGTGCGCCCACCGCTCCTCGGTCCGCATAAGTACTCGGAGGTAATAAGAAATTGTCAAGCGGCTAAGCCCCATGATTATGTTTGTATACGTGGTATGTCAAGTATATATTCTTTAGATTTTGAATTTAGGATTCCCTTGAGGTGCAACACACATGTTTAGTATGACACCGAAATTTCTAAAATTCTGAAATTGCAACAACGAGGTGGAGCTCCAAATAGCGATGTCGTCTGCATCTCTTATGTTGGCTGCGGGCCACCGACCGTTTGCTAGGATGGCGGCAAGGTGGAGCTCGCCATGAGAGCTAGCTAACGGCACCGCCAATCGAGACTTGAATCTCGGAGAAGATGAGGCGCGCAGCGCGGGCTGCAACGACGACGCGGAGTTAGAGCACGATGGAGCTTGATATGTACAATTTTTTCCCGTAACAACGCACGGGCAAATTTGCTAGTCTAATAAAATTCTCCGATCCGTTCAATTTAGTGGACGTTCAATTTGATATGTTCGGTCTGAACACATGAAAACGACAAGGTTGATTGATGTTTGACGAACAAATATGATAATGTGGACTAGGACTAGTAATAGGATATGTACTGTAGTTCCTGTTAAAAAAGAAATAATGTCAGAGAAAAAATATCTTTTTTTTTTTTTGGCCTCCTTTGCTTGGAAATTTAAAGTTGATATTACCATACAGGATAAAGTATTACACTTCGTTTCTTTTTTCTAGTTTGAAAAAAATAAAATGTAAAGCTTCATGCAAGATATAAACTTAATATCAGGTTTTTGTGTCAACATGAGCATACAATAACTCAAAAGGAAGACTAAAACTTCAAGTCAAATCTCTTTGCACAACAATGCATCATCCACCTTTATCCAACTCCTTCAACATTTGTTTATGCCTGCATTACTCAATGCTTAGCACCCCCTTATCACCTGAACTTATCGGCCCTGCTTATCGGTCACTGTATATTGTTTTTCTCAACCGACTTATAATTAGCAGCAGAAACCGAGATGATTCATGGACTCATGTCCGGAGTCCACGGTTGAAGGGGTGTGATCACACACGAGATAATGACAACGGTAATGTGTTCGTCATTGGCCTAGCTAATTAATCAGAGAAAGCAGCCACACACGAAACACCCCGTCAGAATCACTGCAGAACGCAAAACGCAGCGACAGTGTCGTCACATCATGCGTGCGGCACACACATGCAGGTAGGTCAACAAACAGTGCTGCTCCCCCGTCGTGTATCCGCATCACGCGTTTTGTCCCATTATTCACCTCACTCACTCGATTGAAAAGGATGTAACAACCTTCTCCGCGACCAATAATTAAGTTTGATCTCCATACGAATCTTTTTTTTTTTTTGAGGAAATCTATCTGCGGATCTTAATAACTACTAATTAATTTGATCTCGGGGATCTCGTGGCAGTTTAATTTAACCTTTAACACATCCTATCAATCCGACAACGACGTCACATGTATGCATGCACACTCGCAGCGGACTCGAGTCTGTCATGCATGTGTGCATATATCTCGCAGGCAGGTGGGTCAATCCATCCAGCCGCCACACACCAACTGTACGTACGCGCTCGCTGCTCCGTGTATCCGGCATCACGTTTTTCCCCCACCAGGTTGTAATTGAGGGGGTCCTAGCTTTGGTCTACGGCCACACACACCGCCACGTCACAGATGTGATGATTATCCAATAAAATAGAAACACCTTGACAACATGCAGTGTGGGCGAAACAGGCACACACAACAAACTTGCAGAATGCAGAGGAAATTTCGCCATGCATATAGTGTGTGTGGGACGCACGGCTGCGGCGCACCATAAATAATTAAGTTGCCACACAGCCAGCATCGGTGCCCGGTATATTTGCAAACAAGACCTGAATCTTACTTTGTAAAATGTTTACACATTGTTATGTTGTTCTTCAAGATATCAGTTGACTTTCACGAGAGTTCTATGAATATTAAATAAACTGACATGCTGACATAGTATATAAATAAAGAGAATATTAGAATTTCATGATAAAATAAGTTTCACGAGAATAAAACTTTGAACATGGAATCCCACTAAGACTGATTGTATATATAGGTGGTCAAAATTGAAATTGTTTAGCTCCTCAGAGAGGGAACTGGATTTTTTTTTTACAGAGGAGTACACGTGCATTGCATGGGTACGGTTTTTTTACAACAAACATGCGGTGCCATTTTGGTCTCTATCAATTTTGTAGAATCGTGGCCTCTTGTTCTTGGTGGCATTGTCGAAGACCTGTGAAAATTGCTTCATTCGCCAGTCTGGAGGGGTGAGCATGATCGTCGGAGTTGAGAAACTGCACCAGCTGGCTGCAATTAGATAGAAAGAAGACATCAAGACTATCAAGGAATGCGGCTGCAAGAGCTGTAGCACTGACTCCGCTGATATGACTGAGTAGGTCTCCTCCAACGTCGCCTTGATGAAGATTGTATTAACGGTTGGACACGCACATTGACAATGAAAATGCCTAGCCACGCTCTTCTAGGTTGTTTGCGGTGTCGATCGGGGAGTGGTGGAGGCATCAACATAGCATCTGACTCCTAGGAGACTTTCTGGGGATCTTATGATGTACTTGTTCGTCATGGAATCTTGACCGTGACCTGTGAAAGAAGAAGTCATACCTTGGGAATGTGTCGTGAGAATGAGGCCATCTTGTTGTGTTGTAGGCATCACACTGCATGGGTACGTTGTCAATTCTTGTGCAATTAGCTGTCTTGTTTTTTGTGAAGTGATCTAAACCTACGCTACCATGCATTTTTCACATGCCTATCAGCTTATTTACCGTATGCATGCATTATATTATTATAGTTCTACTACCAGCAAACAAACTGAAAGCCTATGCATGATATGCTTGCATTTGAACTGAACTGATATCGAGTTTGGTCCCCCCCAAACGTTACCACTCCTTTCATGATGCATGCATCAACTGATTAGCTGAAAGCCTATTGGATCTACATCAACTGAAAGCCTATGCATGATATGCGGCTGCCGTAGAAAAGTTGTCGTGAGGCCACTGGCTAGCTCTGATTCCGGCCTGACACGTGCACTCTCTAACTCAAGCTCTGATTACAACATGGACAAACGTTTACGGCGCGTAAAATGAGTTCCATCGAATTGTCCACAAAACATGCATACATCCATACTGAAGGACTGACAGAGATTATATATTCTACACAAGTGGCATATACGTACAGGGGCCAAGCTACATTGTAGCTTTGTGGGTGCCCATACACCCACAAAACTTTATTACATTTTTTACACCTATGAAAAAATTCAACTTTCTCTAGCTTCATACTACTGGCATTATACTTCACATAAAAAATCAGGTGACCATGTGGTAGCCGCTTGGGCATGAAAAATATTTTTATTTTGGCGTCATGTTCTCTTTTATTTAACTTTTTTTTTTTTATAACCATTCCTAGAAATGGTTAATTTCTAAAGGCTGGTACGTGGAATGATTGTTCATTTTTCATGTGTTCCTCTGAAACAGACGGAAAACGAGCAAAGTTGATTGATGATGAATCGTCTGACAAACAGATCGCGCACGATCTCTGTGATCGATGGAGCCATTAAATAGCTGCAACACCCTAACTACTGTCTTTATATAGCATGGGAAACAGCCTGATCGTGGCTCAAGATATGGTTCGGCCAGATTGATCTAGTAGATTTGGTTGATACAATGTATACATTCATACGGCCAAATCATATCTACCCTACCAAAACATGAATGACATACATTAATATATTTCCGCACCGCTGGTTGCGCTCCTGCATGCAGCCCTACCTACCCCCTGCACGCATATAAATAGCTATCGAGGGTGTTCGTATTTTCATGCACCATCCAGTCTCGATCGATATTTGCCACACATCTTCTCACTCGCAACAAGGAGAGTAGAAGGTTCAGCCACCCCACTTGTAATGGCACCACCATCACACTTCTACGTCAACGATGGCGCCTTCCTCCCTGCAGGAACGGGAAATGTGCCGCCACAGGGCTCCTGCTTGCTCGACGCCGACGAGTTCCGCCGGCAGGGGCCACCAGGTCATCGACTTCATCGCCGACTACTACGCCCGCATGGACGACTACCCCGTGCACCCCAATGTCAAACCTGGCTTCCTCCGCCACCAGCTCCCCGCGAACGCGCCGTCGCGTCCGGAGTCCGCCGACGCGTTCGGCGCGGCGCTGCAGGACGTCCGTGACCTGATCCTGCCCGGCATGACGCACTGGCAGAGCGCCCGCCACTTCGCGCACTTCCCGGCCTCCAGCAGCACCGTCGGTGCCCTCGGCGAGGCCCTCACCGCCGGCATCAACGTCGTTCCTTTCACGTGGGCCGCCTCGCCAGCCGCCACGGAGCTCGAGATGGTCGTGATGGACTGGCTCGGCAAGGCGCTCCACCTGCCGGAGAGCCTCATGTTCTGCGGCGGCGGCGGAGGCACACTTCTCGGCACCTCGTGCGAGGCCATCCTCTGCGCCCTCGTCGCCGCGAGGGACCGCAAGCTCGCGGACATCGGCAGCGGGAGGATCGGAGACCTCGTCGTGTACTGTTCCGACCAGACACACTTCGCCTTCCGCAAGGCGGCACACATTGCCGGCATCCACCGCGACCACTGCCGCTCGATCGCCACGTACCGCGATGACATGTTCGCGCTCTCGCCGACGGAGCTGCGAGCCGCCATGCAAGCCGATGTGGACGCCGGGCTTGTCCCGCTCTTCCTCTGCGCGACGGTCGGGACCACTCAGACGACGGCCGTGGACCCGATCCGCGATCTCTGCGCCGTCGCGGCGACGCACGGTGTCTGGGTCCACGTCGACGCGGCCTACGCGGGCGCGGCGCTCGTCTGCCCGGAGTTCCGGCACCTGATCGACGGCGCCGACGCGGTGGACTCGTTCAGCATGAACGCGCACAAGTGGCTGCTGACCAACAACGACTGCTGCGCACTGTGGGTGAAGAAGCCGTCGCTGCTCGTGGCGGCGCTCGGCACGGAGCAGGAGTACATCCTCAAAGACGCGGCCGCGGAGGGGCACGACGTCGTGGACTACAAGGACTGGGCTGTGACGCTCACCCGCCGATTCCGCGCGCTCAAACTGTGGCTCGTGCTCCGCTGCTATGGCGTCGAGGGCCTGCGCCAACACATCCGCGCCCACGTCGACATGGCCGCGTCGTTCGAGAGCATGGTGAAGGCCGACCCACGCTTTGAGGTGACGGCGACGAGGCAGGTGGCGCTCGTGTGTTTCAGGCTCCGGGCGCCGGAGGAGGTGGGCGGCCCCAAGGCGGCCAACGAGCTCAACCGGAGGCTCCTCGAGGAGGTGAACGCGACTGGCTCCGGGCCGTACATGAGCTCCGCCAATGTGGGTGGCATCTACATGCTCAGGTGCGCCGTCGGGGAGCACGCTTACGGAGGAGCGACACGTCCGCGAGGCGTGGAAGGTTGTGCAGGACTGTGCTGCTTCCCTCCTTCGTAAAATGGTGATCATCAACGCCGCTGCCTAAGATATGCATGGTTTCTATATATGCTATTTTTGTTCAAATAAGTATTCTCTTGGCTAAGCCGGGGAGGATTTAATTTACTCCTTTATCTAGACAATAAGTATTTGTCTATGTACCAATTCATTCTTATTTAGCTATGTTACCTCATGTGTACGTGTAATGTAATATTTATTAGTGTGTACGTGGTCGGCGAAGTGCCGAAGTGTATGTACACGCACAAAATATGTAATCATATATCAGAATTATATATAGTATATATATGAGCTGGCTGCATAATAATTACAGTAACTCCCTCCTAAGTGATTTAATCTAACATTATAGTAAATGTTAGCACGAATTTGTATATAGTAATACATGTATCGTGCAGATATATATTCAATTTATCGTATATTATTTCAATTATCATAAATATATTATATTATCATAAATCAAGGGTGGCTATAGATTATAGCCTCACCGGAATTCCAACCACTTTTATTTATCGCCTATATATATATACCTCGCTTTGTAATGAAAGTTGGCATATTTTTATAATAATAACTTGATATAACACATAAAAAACTACAAAGATACAAAGCAAAGCAATCGGTATTTTTACAAGCTAGTTCAAGAGTCAAAACCCAAGATCCAACAACAAGGAAACTATAAAATTTTTTGCTTACGTACGCATGCTACAAAACAACCTTGTCATAGATGTAGCTTGCGGTCCTGGTAAGCTTTGCATATATGTGTCTAAATGGAACATTTATGTACCCTCCACAACATTTCTTCTCCATATGTGATGTATTGGATGGATGAGTTAAAATTTTGTTAAATTTGCATCATCATGCGCATCTACTCCATATACTATGCTTACCCCGCTTGAGACTTAGAGTAGCCACGTCTTCCTCTCCTCAGTTTTAAATTATAGTTCACTTTCGCTTTTCAGAGATTCATTTAACTGTATGTATCAGAGCGTAGTATATAACTGTGCGCAAGAAAAATCAATGTACCTAGAAAGTTCCAAAGTGAACTGCGATTTGGAATTGGAGGAAGAATTCAACTATAAGAGCGATCGAGCAGCTAAGGAAAATGCTAGGACATCGAATGATATGATTTAATTTGTGCGCCAGGATAGAAGTATCCTTCAACATCCTTCGACTACCATACGCATGACTTGTCAAAAAAAAAAAAAAAAAAACTACGTACCATACGCATGTTCAGCACATGTATCTGTGCTCTTCCCAGTTCGCACGCAGCGAGAACTCTGAAGGCCTGGACCTGGACGTAGCACTGTAGAAGACACGGTAGATCGACATGCACTGGATGGGTCATGCAGGCAGCCCAGAAGTGGGGGACCGGGGAAGCACAGGAACACGTGGGGACCGGGGAAGCACAGGAACACGTTTTGCACGCAGATGTGCAGTAGGAGTAGACAAAAATGCAGGACGATGTCAGTGATCCGAATATCCATAAGGGCAGCCCCAATGGAAGCATATAGCGGTTGTGGTCTCAGTAAAAAGTAATGATCAGGCCATGCTAAACAAATCCTTCTCCCAACGGAGGCATACAGTGACATCATATCATGGTCCCAGATTTTGAACTTTTGGCAGGAGAACTTTGTCAGAGTTTGTACTGTTTAGAGGATGCTTTTTTTCTCCAACGCGCTGCATGGTGTGTGCTCCGGCCTTTTGTCAGATGGGGCAAGTGTGGCCTCTGCAGGATCCCATGACGGTCTGCGGCCTACAGGCAGTGCTGATTTGGGCAGCCAGGTTTTAGGCGACACGTAGGATGGGGCTACTGTACATGCTGTAGCGTTGGGGGTGCTCTAATTGGCATCAACCATCAAGCATATATTCATGAGGATGGCAATGCCACGAGAAGTTGTTTTTCAAAAAAAAAAAAAGTCACAAGAAATACTCTCGGTGTCCTAAAAGGAGTGTTGTTTTTATTTGAAAAAAAGTCTAAATCACACCTCCACCTATGGGAGATGGATTACATAACCCATAATCTATAAAACGGTCTATATCAACCCCCTCCTAAACTTTCTAAAAATCGGTCAAATTACCCTCTAAAAGCGGTTTTAAAAAATTATAGAAAATCATAGAAAAGAAAATTCAATTGTGTTGGACTCTAAATAAGTAGATCTACACAATGAACATATAATACTGAGTGTTTTTTTAGTATAATTTTTTTTTACAGTATGAAAAAAAAAAAACATTTGGAGTCCAACACAATTGGACTTTCTATTCTATGATTTACTATAATTTTTAAAAAGTACTTTAGAGGGTAATTTAACCGGTAATTTGTAAAGTTCAAGGAGGGGGGTTGGGTGATATAGACTGTTTTTATAGGTTAGGTGGTTATGTAATCCACCTTGGTTAGGTGGTTATGTAATCCACCTCCCAAGGTGGAGGTGTGATTTAGACTTTTTTCCTTTTTTGAATTTTAGACATTGTGTTTGACCGCTTCACCTTATTAAAAAAATTACGTAAATTATAAAATAGATAAATCAGCCTTAAAAGTATCTCTAAGGATAAATAAGTCATAACAAAATCAAAAATATTTATGAAACTTTTTTAATAAGACGGATGATCAAACATGATGTATCAAAAACCTAAAAGCGATACTTTTTTCTCGGACGGAGGGAGTATGCATCTAGGTGTACATACACGAGTGGATTTTACTGTGTTTTATTTTTAATTTTCAAATATAGATCTCACAGATAATTAACGCGAACGTTTTTCCTTCATAGTACACAAATTGGCTGTTCACGAGCAGCTCTTCCTTTTACAAATAAATAATAGTACTTTTTTTGCAAAACATAGCAAATACCATACACGTATATATATGTGCACACACATTCATCCACATGTACACTCTACCTTTTTTTTGAAGTATCTACAAAAGACTGGCTAGACTAACAAATCTCGAGATTTACGATGTTGTATCATCGTCGACACAAATGTCGTCTACAATTAAAACAATATACTATCATTAAAGTGTTTATTTTTTTAAAAAAAAAAAACGAGCATTCGTGTCAAATGATGATAACTTAAAATTACACATATTTTTTTAGGGAATTACATATTATGGAACAACTATAGTTTAGACCAAGACAAGAAGGCCGTAACTTTTGGGTTAAAACGTCGTCTGTAACTGTAGGCCTTTAGGATAGCCTGGCCCAGCCCATGTGGTGTGGGCAGGTTTCTTCCTCTTCTTCGTTCTCCACAGCCACAGGCCCCAATCGTACGTGTTTCTCCTCCTCACTCTCATCTCCGACCTCCACGGGCCCACAGGGCCCAACGCCCGGCGGCTTTGCCCCAGTGCGCCATGGCCTTCTCTTCGTCACTGGCGCCCTTCTTCCCACCTTCTGGAACCTTCCGAGCCCATCACGCCTGGAGACTCCGAGCTGATATGCCCGGGAGGTTCGTGGCGTCGTCCTCGCCCCCTCCCGACGTCGTGGTGACGCGGGAGCAGGGAAAGAACGCCAGGCTCGTCGCCGCGCTGGTGAGTCTCCTAATGGGTCCTTCGTCCATTGTGCTTTCTTGTCGAAATCAGCTGTTAGAGGCCCGGAGGGGCTGCAGGACCAATGGCTTGGGCGCTGTTGGTGCTGTGGTGTCCTTACTATCGACTAATTTTGCTAGGTTTGTCGGATGACCTTCGGTGAATGTCTGAATGACGACCAAATCGGTGGTTATTTATCTATAATATTTCCGACATGAGAATGAGAGGCTATGTCATTGGCGCTTGGCTGGGTTGCCATACTGATTTCCTGGATGAAATCGAAGGGTTAGAATGTGGCTTGATTTCCTGGATGAAATCGAAGGGTTAGAATGTGGCTTGGTATTTACAACTTCAGGGGCAATTTTCTTCATGGTTCTAATGGGGTTCATTGCCTGTATGACCTTTTGGAGCTGTTATAAGGATTCAGGAGTTTATATTAGTTAGCATTAGCACCTCCAGATTCCTTTGATTGAAATGTAGCGTTCTTCGTTGGAAAGTATTTATTTTCTTTGGTTCCATGTGATTCCTTCCTGGTTTCATCTGTTCTGTGAAAGCTTGATGGCCATACTACATTGCTAATTCTGATTCATGTTGGCTTCGAAATATTCTCGAGGTGACTTGAGTCATGGTCTTTACTCTTCAATTGATGATAACAAAACCTTGTAGTTTAATTAAAATTATTGGAGTGGTTTGAGCATGAATCTACTGGGTTTTCTGGTAACAGTTAAGTTTTTGTAGGGCTAACCAAGTAAGGTAATCTACTACTTTTCAAAATAGTATACTTTGCTGATTGGTGCCTCACATTTACATCGATTTTCTAATTGGATTCTGTAGGAGAAGCATAATATACACTCTTTGGAACTTCCTCTTATTAAGCATATCGAAGGCCCTGATACAGATAGGCTTTCAGATGTCCTATGTAGTAAGTGTTACAGTACAGTCTTTCCTTTTTTGTGATCTCAAGACCGTTCATCTGTAGAATTTCATTTACAGAGTTTCATTCTTTGGACATGCAGCATTCAACATTTTGTTCTTTCAGATTTTTTTTTTTTTTTTTTTGTTCCATTTTCTCCTGCAGATATTATAGTTGTCCATTTCATACATACTCCTCTTTCACCCTTGCTGTATAGAACTTCAACAAAAATTTGTGATTTAGTCAATGCTATTCTGTACTTACAGATGACAACTTCGACTGGATTACTATAACCTCTCCTGAGGCAGCTGCAGTGTTTCTTGAGGGATGGAAGTAAGCATCAAGTATATTGCAGTTATGTGCGCAATGTTGTTATACTAGTAATTATGCCTCAGCTTACGCTTCATTCCTTATAACTTTTCATTCATAGATTTGTGTTTTATTGGCTAACAAAATGCATGGTCTATGTTGGGTCTAGAGTTTTTTACAGGCATATAACCCTTGATTTATATTATTGGTGCATAACATCACCAGCTGAAACATAATCTAAGGGTGCCATTTTACCACTCAAGTTACACAATGATTCAATGCCAGGGCTGCTGGAAGTCCTAACGTTCGAGTAGCTGTTGTTGGAGAAGGAACTGCAAGGGTTCTTAAGTGAAGTATCAGAATCTGATGATCAATCTCTTGAGGTTGCATTTTCACCTTCCAAAGGTATCTTACCTTGTAATTTCAAGACTTGGTGCATGTGTATTTTTAAGACTTTGTGCTCTTCCATACATCTTCAATTATTTGTCATTGTTAATCTATTTGTTCCATTTCTTTGTTCATCAGCTTTAGGTAAAGTCTTGGCTTCAGAGCTTCCAAGGAGCAATGAGAATTCATGTAAAGTATTGTATCCTGCATCTGCAAAGGCTGGCCATGAAATTCGTGAGTCACTTTGGTGTTACAATGAGTCACTTGTCTCTTTACTATTTTGTTTTCTGCTTTCACTATAAGACCACATGTTTCTCATATTCAGTTTTCCCTAATGGTATGTTTTCTTGAGGATGTTGCGAATTAATTCTGATATCTGAGCCATGGTCAATTTTCGGTTTTCTAGTTGAACTATTATGGTTATGAACACTTAACTTATTTTCTTTATTTTTTATTTAATGACTCTAGGCTTCATGACACTTAATTATTTGTAATGCAGAGGATGGGCTAGCAGAACGAGGATTTGACGTGACACGACTAAATACATATACAACTGTAGGTTTTGTTTCACTTGTGCAGGATTATTGTTTTTGTTTTACATTATCACGGCATACACAGACAAACTCGTCATCTGCATCTTGTTGTGCTGCTTCTGGTAGTGTGTAGTACTCGTCATCTGCATACTTGACCAGAGTAGAGATTTTGCATTGAGAATCAGAAAATATTGACCATCGGTTTCATATGATTTTTGACAGTTTCTGTACATCAATATCAATCTGCTGCTAACATACATGCAGGTTCCTGTAGAAGATGTTGAACCACTAACATTAAATCTTGCTATATCAGCTCCAGTTGTTGCGGTAGCTTCTCCTTCTGCATTGCGGTAATTGTACACTGACACTTGTTTTTATTTTACAAATTATGTTCATGAATTATACAAGGTAAATCTATTGTGCTGAGATATTAGCATGCAGTAGGCATCAAATACTTTTGTGGGAGCATAATTTAACATTATAAAATAGATGCAACTGATATTCCTTAATTAAGCCATCAGTCTCCTTGGATCGTTTTCCATTTTTCCAGTGTTAGTTTTTATGTGAGATTCCAATGGTTTTAGCGTTTATATATTGCAGAGCATGGTTAAATCTTATTTCAAAAGTTGATAACTGGAACAACTCTATCGCTTGCATCGGTGAGACCACTGCATCTGCAGCGAAGAAATTGGGCCTGAAAGAGCATATATTATCCAACAACCCCTGGACTTGAGGGGTATGCATACATCACGATGCACCTCTGAGTAACATTATCCATTACCATGTCAACGTCACTTATATTGAACATTGTGAACTGGTGTGCACACCATATTGTACATCTCTTGACTACTGCCTAATCTGCATGCATATTGTCTTTGCACTTCATTCACAGGTGGGTTGAAAGCATTCTTGAGGCGCTCAGAGTCCACAGGGCATCAAAACAGGTTCCATTCAGCTCTCCCCTTGCAGTCAATGAGTACACTTTCCTGTTTTTTCCTTGGTTTCTGTCGTCATGGCCTTCCCTGTTTCTCCTGTAGGCCCCAAAATGTTGAAAACGGGCAAGCAGCCCCTTGTACCGGATGGCTGAGTTTCTTCTTGACGTTGGTGGCCGGCTGTATGCCCAAGAATTCTTGCTTCTTTGACTTACCACGCATGTTGTTGTTTCGTCAAGCTAAACTACTTTGTAATGCAAGGTTAGCATTCAGTTAGTGCTGAATCGCGGTTCCATGATGTGGTGGGTTGGGACACCAAGTTTTGTTGACCTGTACATGTACAGTAATTTTTGTTCAGATCAGACAAGAAAATTAGAGAAGCAAGCATGATGGGTTCTCTTTCCACTGGCCCAAGTTGTCATTGCTTCCCGGGCCGAAAGGCCCATCATTGTAGTATGAACCTGTAACTCATTTCCACCATCCTCCAACTCGCAACACAATTGCATCAGTCTATCCCTTTCTCTGTCATGTACTCCGTAGGTTAGTAGTGCCGTCTCTGTTTCGCTATAATTACGCACTGTCGTCACGCTAATAGCAGCCTCGTTCGTTGTACTTGTACTTGTGGGTGGTGTTGACGCAGCCAGCCGATGGGATTCTTTTGCTAGGAAGATTCAGAATTGAATATCGGCGAGGCTATGGAATCTCCGCCCTGCGCTCTCTACCAAAGATTCCCTTTCGTCTTTGAATTCTAACACATGATGAACCAATCATAGTACGCAAGAAAACTCTCCGGCATGACAATTGTTAGCCTGCACGTTAGTGGCAGCTCGGCGAGTCGCGACGATTAAGAATAGCGATATCTAACTGCACTTATCACGTTAAAGGATTCTTTTCTACCCTTGCGGATCCGGCACATATGGGTGTCAGCGTCACGAGTCATCGCCCCCAAGACTACAGTACTTTTTTTTTTTTTTGCTATATAATATATAAAGTCTATGGTAGGATTAGTACATATTTTACTGCAGCCGGTAGTAGTTAGCAATCCCATTGGTTGGAGAAAGTTGCAAGTCCAACAACGGGGCCAATCGCCATCAACGTCCCTGTTGAAGGTTGCAGGTCCAAGCAAACTTACCCTTGCTCTGCTATGCTTGCCTAATTAATTAGTTAGCATAGTAATCACGGCTGGTCAAAAGCTGCCTGAGGACGGCGGGACGGACGCTTTGCGTACTGCACGGGCGGGCAAGGTCACCGTCGCCGACGCCAACGAGCGGCCGGCCGGCGCCGAGGCCGAGCCTACCCACCCACTCTAGAAGACTCCCTGCGAATATGCGCCTCGAAATCTATGGCGAATTTTGCCTTGTCGTCCTTTGTCCTTCGGTGATGGGCAGATTATTCCCGTCGACCTATAACCTCGATCGCCAAAAAGGGGAGAGGATAAAGGCTTTTGCTATCGTGGACGTACTAGAGTTGGAATTGTTTACTACTCCTACTAGTTGTGTATTTTAAAAGAAAATACTAGTAGTGTTTTTTTTACAACATCGAGCTAATCAAGCTCAATCGAGAAAGAGTCAAGAGCGAGAGGCGAAGGAGATTCTCTAGGCTAGTGATGGTCACTCTTCCTATTGTTCAGGGGTGGGTGGTGGTTCATCGTTCACACGTCGCGTATGGTGGAGAGTGCCAGGCCAGCTGATACCTGACGCCGGTTGGAATCGGATCTCAACGAATCAAGTTTGGAGTTGGAGTTGGGGACATGGATCAGCTGCCTGCTAGCTTCATTCATGCCTGCCGTTTCTTCCGAAGATATATAGGAGTATATATCTTTCCTGCCCGACGACCTACATGCGCGGTTGTTGTTGTTTCGGCGCTTGGCAACAAGGAGGATTCGGAATGTGACTGAGAGCAGTAGCTAGCTCAGAACATGTAACTAAAAGACGATCGAGTCACCAAAGCTACTACAAACAGGAGTTGTGTTGTGCCAAGTGCAGCACAGCAGGCTACTCCACTACGTAGTGAAGCCTTTGTAGGTGCTGTCGCCGTGTTGATGAGACGCTGGAGATGGACGGACAGCCGATCCGTCGTCCCAAGTAGGGGTACTATAACAACTGACACACAAGATAAATACTACACCAAAGCTACCTTATTTGATTGCATGGCCTTCGTAGTACTAGTAGAGGTCTAGTAAAAATATCTTTCTGGGTGTATAGTAGACTGCTAGTATTTATTTTTAGTATACTAGTATATGGCCCGTGCTAACGCTTACGGTGTAATCTAAAAATAAAATTGAACCAACCTATATGTGTTTGTGTCATGCAACCTGATGTCTCAGTTCCATCTACTTTAAGATTTCAAAAACAACAATCGCATGAAACAATGTTTTGAATCAACATCTACGGTAAATTATATACATTCAAGGCTTAGAAGGCATCTAATTGTCACTTAGTACACACATAAAAAACGATGCTACACAACATGAATCTAGATCATGGATCCATAAAGATAGCAGTTGACAGCCGGTATCATGCTTACCAACTTCACATGCGTGTAACATTGATCGCAGAGCATCTCCAAGAGCTTTGGCAAAAATGGTTTGGTAAATTCCTATTTGCCAAATGTGAAATGCAAATGTCAAATCAAAAAAACTCCTCCAATAGTTTTGGCAATTTGGGCTTTGCAATTTAAAAAGTGCGCTAGGGAAGGAGAGGTCGTTGGCTGGCCTTCGCAAAAATGCGCGTATGGAGCTCCAAATGCCAAAGATTACTAATTTGCCAAATGTAATTGCAAAAACTGTTGGAGGGTAATTTTTCAGCTTTTTCGCAAATTTTGCAAATGCCAAACTCGGTTGCAAAACTGAGATGCTCTAAATCACAGAAGAACTGAGCAAACATCAATCATTCAATTATACCAATTGATGTCTAACTTATACCATATATCGATTAAATTTTTTATGAATGCACAAAGAATCGATTAAACTTGCAAAAAAGAAGGTGGATAAATCTATTAATTGCCTTTAGGATCTGTTTCTAATAAAATATTTACTAAACTTTGTACCTTTAAAGAAGACAGGTATGCAATAGAAAAATACACTAATACTGTAAACTCAAGTAACAATACTTACAATTATGGAAGTAGTATTAGAAAAACGTGTAATTAAAGAACTCTAATTTTAGAAATCATGACCGTTCAATACCATGGTTTACGGATTACAGTTTAGCAGTACTGTAGTTTTCTAATTTTAGGAGGACGTATGTCGCGCGTGAGGCTTCAACGTTTGGTGAAGCCGAAGTTTTCAACTGTAGGATCGATTTTCTAATTTTAGGAGGACGTACGTCGTGCGTGAGGCTTCAACGTTTGGTGAAGCCCAAGTTTTCAACTATATATAATACGTGTTGCTGTGCCGTCATCTTCTAACGCAACGTGCACGGTGAGGGACTGAGCTAGGGTCCAGGAGGGCCGGTAGCAGGTGCACTGTCCCACTATACTGATAGAGTATCCATTCGTCGTATAAGCATATGGAGCTGAGATCAAATCTATCCATCCCATCTTCAGGAGAGGGACCATCGGACGAAGCAGCACGACGAGGAAGGTTAATTAGGCGGTAGAGTCCACCTTCATTCGCAAATTCTTGTTTTTTTTTCACCATCTCGATCGATGAAGCAAAAAGCTTTCCAATTTTGAAATTAAAACTTTGTAAATGATCTTGGAAGAAGAAACTACCAACATAAAAGTTTGAGAAGTTGTGAATCTTTGTACTTCTATTTCATTTGAAATTGGCTGGGGGCTGTCATGTGGGCCCTATTGGGCAAATAGAGCTATAAGTCTACCGGTGGCCGACATGTACTAGGTGACTTCGGATGGAAAAACTATCAGAATGAAAGTTGTAGATCTTGAAAAGTTATAAAACTTTATAGTCGACAACTTTTCATTTAAATTAGTTTAGGATCTCAAACGATCAATTTATAGTTGGTTCAAGTATAATACGTGGGGGGAACCAAAATAAATTATAATAAATTTATTTAAAGTATAAATGTTGCATGTATTTTTTATAAACATAGTTAAAGTTAAAAATTTAAGAAAGATCATGTGACCCAAACTGCTGCAAAGAGAAAAAAAGATACTAGATTATTACAGTAGCTGATGTAACAGAGCGCTACCTTGGCTCTCACTGCCGACCTGTTTTGCGTACGTCCGTCATCAGTAAGTGGCCTTTGCCTTGCAAACAACAATCTGTCTAGGCCGCGATGACGACTTGTCGCCTGCTGGTGTTGGCACTTGGCAGTAGTACATGTAGTACGTACTTGTACTGCCTCTTGGTTGTATCTACGTATTAATTAACTAATTAATTAATCAATCTTGTGCATTTGGCTGTTGTGGTCACTGGGATTGCGTACAAATATCGTAAAGCCTCCCCCATTGGATTTGTCGGTAGCTATGTACTCTACTCTATTAGTATGTTGGTTCGGCTATGCTGGTTGGCAACATCAACTACCCTCCCTTGTATGCTACAGTATGCTGTGTTACTGTGTATCACTGATAAGCACGGGGTCCATGCTGGTTGGTGAATGATAACGCCTGATCCTCAGTAGTAGTCAAAAAGGTCGTTCGACCGAAGAAACACAGGATCAGATCATCCCATCTCTGATACTTTCCTTCTTTAATTTGGTGATGACTAGCAGCAAATTTGATGTAGTAGCTCTGAAGTCTAACACACGTTACTACTGCTGCTATTACTACTACCGCTCAAACTTTCCTGTCAGATGTCGTCATTCTTCAAAGTGTAATAATTTCAGCAGTCCAATATATTGATTCAGTTCAGTTGGCACTCGCACCGTCGCACGGGCTCCTGCATGAGTGATCTGAATCTGATTATCTGAATATCTGATGGACGAGGAGGGAGATCAGTGAGCCGGTGTTTGGTTGCCTTGCCGAGTTGCCGTTGTCCAGTTGCCTTTTGCCTTTAGGTCTTGGAAACCAATGGCAAATCGGTGATTAGGCCCCGTCTCCAAGCCCTATTCACAGGAGGAGCGACCCCAGACCGAAAACGACACGGCACCAGCGGCAGGACACGTCCGTGCGGCCCGCCGTCAGATTCCGCGGGCCCGACCATAAGGGCCCACGACACGCATCGCGGGGCACTATCCTCACCGGAATCGTTCCGCCCACCCACGCGCCTCTAGGGGCCATCGGCCCCACAGAGGGAACCACAGGCGCACAGCGTGCCACGGAGGCGGGTAAAGGAAAGGACTGGGTGCGGAATCCGCCTGGACGGCGACAGCGCCGCCGCTCCAGATTCCTGCCGTTAGATCGACCGTTAGGTGGACGCGTGTCGACCTCTCAGGAGAGGGGAAGGGAGTGACATGAGATCCTGTCGACGTGCAACAAGTGCAGTTGCTTTCTCCACCGCTTCTGCCTGGGATTTCTCCCCCCATTCCTGAGTTCCTGCTTTGGGCGCATGAATCGGCACGATTGCTACTTGGGACTCGAGGTAGCATCATGCAGATTGGAGACTGGAATTCCATTCTCTCCCTCCGAAGCTAGCTAATCATGAGTATTGTGGGAGAGAGAAAAATATCATCCCTATGGTGTTTTTTTTTATCTATATCGATATGTGCGTTACCTACTAGCAAAAGAATACACTAATAATAACATCATCAAATTCTAAAAATAAATTCAAAAACAATATAAAAGTATATGATAAGTACTCGATCGGGTGGACATGTCCACCGCAAAGAATCTAATTAGTTGGTCTACACTCTTAGCAAAGGAATAATCATTAGCTAATCTACACACAGTTCATAAATCTCATTGGTTATTTGATGGTCTGATTTTATTCCTATGGTGTTCGGATTCTTCATGCAAGTGTCGCCAGCTGAGCTGGGAACTCCTGGATACTCGGATTCTTCGTGAGTCGCCAACTAAGCTGGGGATTGGATTTTGCTACGTCTTCGCTTCGCTAAGTTTGGATGTGCTATCAGTTGCTCCGTGTTGTTCGGGGTCAGTGTGCTGATTTTGGGCAGCGTGTCAGGGGCTTTGATAAGTACATTTTAGATTTACTTTCTTTGACCTGCTACAAGATGCCTTTTCATCCTCCTCGCAAGCTCGGGGGACTATGTGTGTACACGTCATCTTGCGACGATTGTACCACTTTTTCTACAAGCTTCTCTCAGCCGATTCGGGGTTTGGTTTTCAGCTAAGCTGGGGACTGGTTTTGGATTCAAAGTCTACTATTCTTTTAGACGTTGGCACCACGTGACTAAGTTACCTATTAGGCTCGGGGACTAAGTGGCTACACTTCACTTGACGGTGGATGTAGTGCTCTTTTCTTTTCCTGATTACACTCCTTATTGACTAAGGCCTCGTTTAGATGGCAAATTTTTTGCCAAAAATTTGTTACTTTTTTTTTCAACTCTCTCTCCATCACATCACATTAAATACACCAAAAGACATATGTTTGGAGCAAGAAATGTAGGTAAAAAACAAGAACTAATTACAGTTACATTTGTTCATCACGAGATCGAATCTTTTGAGCCTAGTTACGCCATGGTAGGATAATATTTACCACAAACAAACGAAACGTGCTACGGGAGTGCTACGAGGGAGTTGGAACAGTTACTTTTGCAAATTTTTTTGCCATCTAAACGTGGCCTAAGCCATAGAACTTAACGCAATTAGAGCTTTAAAGTGATGGAAGTGTCAAATAGGAAAGAAAAAAAAATGTAAGGGATGACAATAAAAAAAGTTTGCAAGTTTGTCAAACGAGAAAAGAAAAAGGTTTCCCATCTGCGTCGACTCCTTCAGGGCTGCCCTTGGAGCAGCCGCTCATCTCGTCGCCCGCCGCCTCTGCGCACCTCCCGGGTCGATGACCGGATCCCCGGGCGTAGCTCCCCGCTTGGCGGCCAAGTCGATCTTCAGGGACCCGCGGCCGGAAAGGAGGGCCCGGCGGGTGCTCCTCAACAAGTGGGAAGGCCGTCCCGACAAACGCTTTCTCGTCCACCCCCGATGACGGTGGCGGAGGCGACTCCTCGGCCACTTCGGGGGGACACGTCCCCGGATGACGCGGTGACGGAGCGACTCACTTCAAGGCCGTGAGTGTGTTCTTCCTGTTGCGTCGCCCCGCCGCCGCGGCCGGGCCTCACAGGCGCCGGCCGCCGATCCCGTGGTTTAGGGTCAGAACCGCTCGGTCGCACAATTAGTTTATCCTTTAGAAACACCTATCGACGCACCATCATTTGAGCCGGTGCCTTGTGTTAGTGTGCCCGTGCATCTCGCTAGGGTTCTCACAAGGTCGTAAAAACTTTCTAACTTCTCTTAATGCGATGCGGCAACACTACTACATAACAGAACTTGCATGGCGGGCAAAATGGATTTTCCGTGGGCGGCTTTTGTGCCCGCCATGTACATAGGGTCACGGTAAATAGATGAACTTACGTGGGCGGTTATTTTGCCCGCCACGGTTAATGAAATAAAAAAAATAAAAAAAAAAGACGAGCCCGCTCGGGAGCCCATCCAGCCCCATCCGCGAGCCCATCCGTAGCTAGGGTTCCGGCGGCCACGGATCCGGCGGATCCGCCACCACGGCGGCGGATCCGCCACCACCGCCGGTCGACGGCACGGCGGGAGGAACTCGAGGTGGAGGAGGTCGACGCCGCTGCCGGCTGTGGACGCCGGACCACGCCGGGCCAGCAGGCCGGATGAGCTCGCCGTGCCGCCGCCGCCCGCCGCCGGGTCGGGAGGATCCCGTCGCAAGGTCGCCGGGGATCTCGGGGATGAGGAGGAGTTCGCGCCCGCGGCCGGTTGCAGCCCGAGGCTTCGGCGAAGCGCCGCCGCCCGGCGCCTTCCGCTGGGCCGGATCCGCCGGCCGCTACCGCATCTCGGGGAGGGAAGGGGAGCCGCCGCACTAGGGGGGGAGGGACGACGCCGGGGCCGCGTCGGGGAGGGGAGAGAGCGAGAGGGGGTCGCGTCGGGGCCGGGCCGGGATTAGGAGAGAAGGGAGGGATCGAAAAGGACACGCAGAAGGGAGGGGATCGAGTGCGGCCGGTCTTTGGGAGGAGTGTGAGTTAAAAAGAAACCCTAGACTCCGGTATTTATATGAAGTGCTTGGAAATGGGCCTATTGGGCTAGCGGGTTGGGCCTGATTTTCCGTGGCGGGCCAATTATAAAACCGCCACGGTTAATCAATTTACCGTGGCGGACATTATGACCGTCACGGTTAATTAAAAAAACCGCCACGCGTAAATCAAGCCATTTACCGTGGCGGTTTTCTAAATGCCCGCCACGGAAAATCTTTTCCTAGTGTCTCGTAAAACCAATTCGTAGTAGTGCAAATGCCCGGTTTTGAAAAAAAAACTGTCGAATAGAAAGTTTCCTCTTTTTTTGAATTATTGGTATATGATATGTTTAGCATAGCTCTTGAAATATATGGGAAACCATTTTTTATTCTAAACAAAAGAAAACAAAGCCTCAAATAATTTGTTTTACCACACAAACTGCTCCTGGTGGTGACTAGTGTGATGCCCAGAGCTGAAACTCTGCCAGAACGCGAGCCATGGTATTTTGTTATCATTCCCTTGCAAATTTTTTGTTCTGGGATCACTAGCTACCGCACACATTTTGACAATCGCTGACTTATATGTGGAGCTAACCGGTTTCAACTGGGATAAAATTTGATTTCAACCCGCATATATCCTTGCACTGACAGGAGGGCCCCCTGTGATTTGTGCGGTGCACGAGCTGACTTTGTTTATGATAAACATGCTGGTGACGTTGCTTTGGCTGGAAGATGCGCCTAGATTTTTCAAAGATGGAAATCTTCTAGTGAAATATTGGCCCCGCAAGACATATGCATGATCCAGACAACTTTTGCCAACGCAAGTTCGGTCCCAGGCTTCCCTAGGAAGTTGACGTGAGAGATTAACAAAACAGCCAGTTAGAGATTTAAGGATTCTTCAATTCCTTCTCCCAACCAATAATGACAGATTTGGGACCCTTTTTTTAAAGGTGGAACCTTTTCAAATGGGGTTATTCTAACACATAGGACTAGTTCAACCAATGTGCTTAGGAGGCGCTGTCAGTAAGCAACCTGACATTAGTGGCGGGCACGATGCAGCCCAACCACGACGTACCAGCAGCTGTGCCATGTCGTACAATTCCTCCCTTTTTTTTTCGCTTTCCTTTTGAGGGATCAATCAGCTCCTACCGAAAAGGCGTTCTGGTCCCACGACGGAGAAATGGAAGCCCTGGTGAAACTGATTTCAACATATAGAGACAGCTCTTAGACCATGGGGTACTTGGATTTTCACCTAACCAACAACTAGAAATCTTTAGAGCATGGCTAATAATTAATTTACTCCGTTGATGACGCTTAGTTGGTTTTCTTTTTTAGTGGTACGCGTGACGTGTCGACAATTTTTAGTCTAGCTTAATCCTTCAAGGTGCTCATAATAGTCATAGGAGAAAGGTGTGCGTGAGTGCATTCATAGAGGCGAGTGGGCGCTCGTGTATATGAGTGTCCCTTCTAGGATTAGTCGGTTCATGTTTTGTTCCAGTCACAACCAAAATTTTAGACTTCTGAGTGTGGCTTCTCATAGTGTTTTGCCATTTTAAAAAATTAGTATAAACTTTCCCTACTAAATACCTCTTAGTGAGATTCCCATGTATTATGACTAGTAGTAGTGCTTTATTGCTATTTAAAAACACTAGGAGAATCTCACCATTTTGGTAGTGAGTGTCATGTCCCATATAGACAATCTAAAGCTCTAGTTGCCCTCACATATAGTAGTTAGATATTGATACCTACATCATTAATACATGGTCCACACTATATATTCTCCCCCCTGAAGTTTTTTTATTGGAGTTGAGCTTCTCTCTTCTCTCCCCTCTCTTCTTTCTTACCACTAAGCTAACATGGCAACTCATACAATTTGCTTATGTTCTCAGTCATCTCTCTCTTTCCCTCTATTTCCTCTCAATATACTAATATAAGGTGGCAACTCATACAACCCCTTTTGCCACGTTATTATACATTTATACTTGCTTTTAATTAATATTTCTTCAAAAAAAAATTTGGCATTGTTTCTTTTTACAGCCTGATTTCGCACGAGAGTTTTGTTGCAAAACAAAAGCACTCACGATAAAAACGTGGAGTACGTGCATCATTCATTGGGCTTTGAGATTTGAAACAAACCACGGCTATATAGCACGCGCTCTCGACACTGCCGTAAATTGCCACGGCAACAGCAGCAGCCTGGAATTGTGTCTTGGCCACTCCTATGATGTTAGGCTGTGTGACTATAAAGTTTTCAGTTCTAGTTTAATTTCTCACATAAACCAGGTTGATTTTATTTTTTGTTAATTCAAATGTAGACCTCGCTGTTAGCTAGTTTTTTTTTTTTTATAGGATGGTTTCATTTCGGTTTTAATTTCTAGATGTGTCTATCTTATCTTATTGTTTTGTGTTTGGTTAGATGGATAAAGGAGAATGGTTGGATTTAAGTTTCTTTACGCCGTTACCTCTTTTTTGTCAAATATGAAGCCCATTTGTCTACCACTTATTAAATATTGGTGTGTTTGGTTTATTTTCAAAACGAGTCTGGCTAGCCTCCAACAAGCCAGCAAGGCATGTTTGGTTGCCTACGCTATCTAGCCTAGCTGGTATCTAGTTGTGTTTGGTTGGCTTCTTTGGCTTGGATAGAGTCACCACTTCTATGGGCAGATAACTTCACCACCTTTCGTGGCAATTCAATGAACACGTGGTGAGCATTGTTTCTAAGCGGGGAGATGGCCTCTAGGATCGAAGCCGCGTGAGCGTAGTTACCATCCTCGGCGGCGGCGATGTCGTGAGACATGTCCTCCGAGGCATGAACGTGGTGCCGCTCACGCTCCACCTGTAGGGACATCCCCGCGCTCACCGGGTACTCTAGGCGAGGCGGCATCGTCGCGAAGTCACCTCTCGTGGTGATCGCGTCGTGATAGGTGCAGCTTGGCTGGACGAGCACACAGGACCACGCTGCGGACGGCGGCACACGGGTGACGAGGAAGTGCCTCTCCTCGCCGGGCGTAAAGGTGGTCGACGCCAACGAACCCGCCGTGGCCGTTATTGTCCACTACCGGGCGGCGTAGCTGCTAGATATGATGGGCGTGAATAGCACGTCTTGGTTGGTGCACTCAATGCCGAGTCACGTCTCTGTGCCACCACGCTGAGGAGGCTCTTGATGCTCTGCGCTGAAGGCGTCGGGATCGACCCCACCATGTCGATGAATGAGAAGGTGCCGCTGGACATCTGGGCGATGACTTGCATTTCACGAGAGGCATCGGTGGGGGAAATGGTGTGTGTGTGTGTGTGTGTGGTGGTGGTGGTGTGTGTGTGTGTGGGGGGGTTGGGAGGGAGGAGGTCGGTGTGGAGATGTGACTAGTGGTAGATCTAGGAATAGATGCAAGGGGTTTGAAAAATAAAGGCTCATAGACTTAGGCTGAACAGTAAACGTCTTCTTCAACCTCTAGCTGTACCTTTGGCCTCTCTTCTCTCGCTCCATGACAGAAATCTCTCTTTCCATGGCTGAAAATTCTTGGGTGGGTGGGTGGTTGGGGGGGAGGCTCCAAGGGATTGGCCATGGGCCAGGTAGGGCTCCAAGGGATGTAGCCCACCCGACCTTGGTGGTAAATCTGCCCCTGGACGTGACACACCTTTGCTTTTTCCTGCCCGCTCTTGACGACGAGCTCAGCGAGCACGGCAGGCAAAGGAGGAGAGGGACTACATCTGACATGGCAACTCATACAATCTGTCTATCTTCTCAGTCCTCTCTCTTTTTACCTTTATGTCTTCTCATATAACTAGGGGAGCGTATCATGTGCAATCACCGTTAGTGTGCAACCTTTGTAACTTGTAACCACAGTCACAAGATCTGCATCCGATGGCCCAGACAGGTGCGCGTAATTTTAACACTTAAACTCCCACCATTACATTTGCTAACAAAAAAAGTCCCCTAATCCCTACCCTGGAGCCCATCAGTTTCCTCACGTAGGCCGTTTCCTCGCGAGCGCCGTGTGAACCTCGATCCTACGCCGCCGCCACAACAAGTTACTCGTCGTAGTCCACGTCGGCCTCGTCGTAGTCCGCCGTATCATGTGCAAGTTCGCGGAGATGACGTGGCGGAGCTCCGACGCCCTCTTGCCGTGCCCCATCTCCCTCGGCCGGGCTGGACGGCCGCATACCGGAGGACGCCGTCGCCATGGAACGTGACGACGCCGCGGCGGCCGGGCTGGACGGCCGCATACCGGAAGATCGAGTCATACGTAACGAGGATATATACTAGTACAGTATAATTTCATCACTTCGATGACGTTCAACATCTTTTATAATTGCTGCAGGTTTGTGCGTGCTACTGAATTTGTGGCCACACACACACATCAATTTGACAGCAATCGAGGCGGAGCTGCAGGACATGATTGAGCAGCGGCACCATCGATCTGCAGGAATTCGTCGGCCTGAGAACGCTGGGCCTGCCGGTGGCGTGTTCAAAACGGCGATGCTGCCGGTGGCCTGATACGGCGGACTACGACTCGTAACTTGTTGTGGCGGCGGCGTACGATCCAGGTTCACGGCGCTCGTGAGGAAACGGCGTATGTCGAAACTGAAGGGCTCCAGGGTAGGGATTAGGAGATTTTTTTGTTAGCAAATGTAATGGTGGGGTTTTAAGTGTTAAAATTACCGACCTCTTAATCCGGTCATCGGATGCAGATCTTGTGATTGTGATTAGAAGTTGCAAAGGTTGACACGGTAAGGACGGGCCATGGCACATGATACGCCTCATATAACTAATCTAAAGCAGCAACTCATACAACCCCTTTTGTCACGTTATTATTATACAATTTATACTAGCTCTTAATTAATATTTCTTTGAAAAATAAATTGGCATTTTTTTCTTTCATTATTTCTTTTTTACCGCCTGATTTCGCATGAGAGTTTTGTTGCAAAACAAAAGCGCACTCACGATGACAGCGTGAACCACGTGCACCATTCATTCGTGGCTTTGAGATTTGATCCAAACCACGGATATAGCACGCACGGTCGACACTACCGTAAATTCCTTCGTAGCTCCGTAAATAAACAGAAATTCTGCAATGTGCCGGATACATAAATAACACAAAGGAGAAACGACATCACTGCCACTACGGCAACAGCAGCCGGAACTGTGTCTGGGCCACTCGTATAATGTTAGGTTGTGTGCCGTGTGACTATAAAGTTTTCAGTTCTAGTTAACCTAGGTTTTTTTTGTTAATTCAAATGTAGAGCTCGCTATTAGCTATGTTTTAACTAATTACTAGATGTGTGTCTTATTGTTTTTTTTTTTGGGGCGGAGCTACATACATTTTTTTTCGAGACCGATATAGCCCGTTTTTCATTAAGCGAGAAGAGAATGGTCAATAGACCTACACATAGGTGATACAACAAGGTTCGTAAGTAATCCAAGGATTACCAACGACGCCCTGAAACACAAACGAAAAGCAAGAAACACGAGGGGCGAAGACCCTCCACCTAACACCCCGCAAGCTGAGCCTAAAACAAAGATAACTCAACACCTAGGTAGCCGGAAGTGGGCCAGAGCCAAAGACGATAAACAGCGGCAAAGTATCCGCTAGCACTCTAGACGGCAAAGCATCCGTCAACGATCTCGGTGGCAAAGCATCCACCCCAACAACCTCGGCAGCAAAGCATCTGCCGGAAAGACGACAACCACCTCGGCGGCAAAGCATCCGCGGAAACGACCACGACCTCGGCGGCATGTGCATACCGGAAACGCAGAGGCTCGTAATAGCCGCGACCTCGGTAGCAAATGCATACCGAAACGCTGGCTCGTAACGACCGTGACCTCGGCAGTACACGCACACCGGAAACGCAGGCTCGTGAGACATACACAGGCGGCAAAGCATCCGCCAAACAACCACTATGGCTACGACATCCACCAACTGACATACCAAGTGAAGAGCAACATGAGGTGCAAGTAGGCACAAAGACGACGAACGGCAACCGGTCCCCGCCAACGCCCGACGAGAGGCCCGTGGAAGAGATGCTCGACGTCGCCTTGAGGAAGGACACACGACACCAAAGCGCCATCGACGTCGCCCCAAGGGGAATGGGTTTTCACCCGCATCTCCCCTCGCACGTGAACAAACGACCAGCGTCACCCACCCCACCACCACGGTGGAGCAAGAGTAGCCAAGCTGCCGGTCGGCCGTGGTCACCATGGCACGCCTGACCACACCGCAGGTCCGGCCATGGAACGCGGGACCGTCGCATGCGGAACGCGCTTAGGGCGCCCTTGGCGATCCGGCGGCGTTGCGGGACGGGTCGGGGCCGGCGAAGAGGAAGATGGCTGGCTCGTCCGCCCGCCGAACGCCAACACCCGCGCGCATAACCGTCCGCGGCGGCAAGACCCGAGCCGCCAGCGCGGCCCGCCGTGGCGGTCCGGCGGCAGATCCCCGGCGGCGGCGCCCGAGTCCAAGCAAGCCGCCACAACGAGGGGAGGGGTGGGGTGGAGGACAGATCCGGGCTCGGCAGGCGGATCCGCCGGGTCCCCCACCCGCCAGGCGCGGGGCTGCCGTTCGCCGCCCCCGTCGAAGGGTGGGATGGAGGGGGAAGGGGGAGCGTGCGGGATTGGTGGTGGAGGCCGGGGAGGAGGCAGCGGACGCCATTCGGGCGCGCCGTCGCCGCCGCCGCGCCGCCGCGAGCAAGGGCGGCGACGGCGGCGGCGGAGGGGTACCGGGAGAGGGGGTGCTCGGCGCTGGCGGTGGTGTCGCCGAAGTCGCCCTTGGTGAGGACGACGCGGGGCCTGCCATGCCTATGGCTATGGGTGTGGCTGCATCCATGGAAAAATAAAAACAAAGATAATTGTCAAAAATTTCACCGTGTTTGCACCCACGGAGCTAAAATTCTCGCACCCACATACTTTCCCTCGATGTACTTAGAGATGTCCACTTGTTTGATCCGTTCTTGTCGCGTCACCCTCCTTGCCCGTCACTAGTTAAAGGCGACTTTGCCCGTGTTCGTGGCTCGTGAAGGTAGCCCTATCGCTCGTGGCTGATTGTAGCAAAAGAAGACCGCTTGAAGGTAGCCTCGCCCTCCCCGTGCCCGTGACACCCCGCCCCGCCTTCCCCACGCTTATGGAAAGAATCAACTCTCAATGGGAGTTTGGTGCGGTTTTCAATATTTTGGAAAGAGGGGCCACTCATTTCATTCTCATAAAACATTTCTCTTCTCTCTCCTTCTTGATACATGTAAAATGTCATTTTTTTTTTGATGTGGGTGGAGCCACCACGAGCGGGGCTAGGGTCGGGGGGCAGTTTGGGTATTGGGGTTGGAGACACGCAGCCCTGAGTGGTCCCGGCCTTCTTGGGTGGGCAACCGCGGGCCTTGGGCATCCATGTGGTGGCTTGCTTCATAGTGGCCTCCAACAGGTTTTTGGCCTTGGGCAGGTGTCCGTGCTGTGCCTTTTCCCCAAGGGCAACGCCGACGACGACTTTGGGCGGTGGCATGGGGGGCATTCGGGTCTCGTGGTTAGGGCGGGCGCTGTGCTACGGTGGCGTGTGAGGCGAGGGGCATAGCTACATGCATGTTTGTGGGTGCGGCCGCACCCATGGTAAAAAATAAAACCAATGTTAAGTGTTAAATTTTCACCATATTTGCACTGACGGATCTAAAATTCTCGCACCCACAAGGTAAGCGTACCCCCCTTGATTTTGGTCTAGCTCCACCACCAGTGTTTGGAGCGTCGACGCGGAAGTAGTTGTTCTTGAGGAAGATGAACTCGCTCGACTCCTTCATCCGTGATAGGTGTGCGGTCAGCGGCGACGTTTGGCCTGGGAGGAGCTTACGTACTTTCCCTCGATGTACTTAGAGATGGCCAACTTGTTTGATCCGTTCTTGTCGGGTCGCCCTCCCTGCGCCTATCACCAGTGAAGGCGGCTTTGCCCGCGTTCGTGGTAGGTATGTGGTAGGTGAAGGTAGCCTTGCGCACGCCCGCGACCGGTGGTGGCAGAAGAAGACGACCGCGACGGAGGCCCTCCCCACGCCCATGAAACGATCGGTGAGGGTTTCGTGGGGGTTTCCAATGTTTTGGAAAGAGGGGTCACTCATTTCATTTCCATAAAACATTCTTTCGCTCTCCTCTCAATACGTGCAAAGAGTCTTTTACCCGATCTATCACTCTTTTAATGTGCATGAAGCTCTATAAAACTTGCATTGAGACCGGCCGTGTCGCCATCCAGACACAAAATCTCCAAAAAATTGAAGCAACACTTGTTTTTGTGACCTTATAGTGTACTAGCGGCGGGGAACACAGGTGCAGAACCTGGGATGCAGCGACGAAGCCACCACCCGGGCGGGGTGGGCTCAAGCCCTGCCTAAGAGCCAAAAATCAAGGTTAATTACTGTAGCAAAAACAAAAAATCACCATTAAATCTTCACGTAAATCAATATCTCCATTGTTTCAGCCCCTCCTAAGATTATTTCTAGCTCGTCACTGCGGGGATGAATGAACGTGTGCGGCGGCCATCAGTCATTTTCAGAAAGTCGTTCGTGATCACAACATGCGCGGTCAAATGTAAAAAATTCTTATTCTCGGTCCTCAGCTGGTCAGAACTCAGGTTGCCGTGCCGACGGCTCATGCTGCATTCATTCTCCTTTTCATCAGTCCAAACAAAGACGGCCGCTTCCACGTCCAAAAACATCGGGCGTCCAGGTTCACAAATCGCAGGTGCTCCCCTCACAACACGACTCTTTGTTAAAGCACCCGTTACTTTCAATGCAAACCAATCAAACACGCACGCCTATCATATTTCTCTTTTTGTCAAAGTGCTCCTCGAGTAATAATATACTCTGTATTACTTATGCGGCGGTGCTCGATCTGATGTGGCGAAAAAATAAAGAACACATGGAGAAACATCCCTGCCCTGGATGGGACTCTGTCGTGTGCCTGGGCCACTCGTATCGTATCGTACCAGTCCCGTGTATCGTACTGTAGCTGTAGGAGAAGAGTATATATAATATATTTTTTTTGTGAATAGGAGAAGAGTATATATTATCCAATGATTCCAATCGTGATGCACGGCATGCGTATAAAAACGTACACAACCGTCCAATAGAGGACGTGCAGGGGACGATGGAGCCACAAGTTCACGTCATGGTACGGTACGTAATTGCCTAATTGGCCCGGGCCCCTCCAGATAGCTAGCTTCCCCTGTGTGTAGCCGGCTAGGCAACAAAATTCTTCTTCGGTCTTTGGACGTGCGAGGAGGGATTATGGCTCTATTTGATTAGAAAAGTTCTAGGACTTTTTTAGTTATAGTGATTTTTAATAAAAGACTCTCCAAGAGAATTTTTTATAGAAAAAGCCTCTCATATTTAGTTTAAGGACTTTTTTTTAGTTTAGGCACTAATTAAAAACTCTCCAAACCAAACAGGGCCTATGTTCTACGAGTGTGCGGGCAGTACGGGACGTGGAGGTACGCGATCTCGACGCCTAGAGCTTTCCTCGACCCTTGAATCCGATCCCAATTTTCATCCCAGCTGCTGCTGGCATGCATGGAGTGGCTTATCTTCTTCTCTGCTCCTCCCATGTCCCATCATCAATCGTTGGCCGTCCAGATTGCATTGTGCCTCATCGGCCAGCGATTCTAACTTCTAAAAGATTTGGCCATATAATCTAAGGAGACTGAACTGTCTAAAAGATATGATCATCTAAGAAACCAAATTCAATTCCTCTCCAATCTGATCCAACACGACAAGGTCTAATTTAAAAATAAGGAGATTGAACCGTCAGATGAGGATTTCGAGGCATGGCACCACATCACATGAGAAAGGGAAAAAAATGAACTGGAGGAGGTCGAGAGGAATTTGATCCCCTGCAAGTCAACATGGGACAGACACAGCCTAGCCTGAGACCACACCTACGCCATCAACATTTCTTTTACGTAACTTGCAGCCAAATAAAATATCCATGAATACACGACCAAAAGCCAATGATCAATTCAAAATTTCAAATTCTAGAGAAGAACAAACGGCATTGCACCACTTTGTAAAATTAATGTGTGCATTGTGATCTAATGCTTGAATAATGATTGTCAACCTCCTTGTCTGGTGACCTATGGCAAAAGTATTCAATGGAGGTGAAAAAACTATGTCCCCCTAAAACACCATTGAAGGAGACCATTTTGTATTTAATTACGACACCAAAGGAGAACACACATGCCTAAATTCTCTACATGTACACATAAGACATGCATGTGTGTGTGAGGCTTATAGATGAATGCACGTTACTAGTGGTAACCCCACCCCACACACACACTTCATAAAGAAATCCGAATGCGACACGACGTAGTCACATGACACATAATTAATCGCAGGACACCGTCAATCTATTTCTTTGGATCACACAAATCTGCTAACAACACGAGGAAACTGCCGGTGGGATGTGTACACCAAGTGAATCTCCTTGGATGATGAGACCACCACGTGGCACCGCAGTTTAAGGGTGTCGCATTGGCACCCCTACACACACTTACCTCCGCGCCGGATGACTGCACGTTACTAGTGACAACCCCCTCGAAATGAAATTCTATGCAACACCGTTGCACAACATATCTGTGTGACACTACATAATCGTGTGACACCGTCCATCTATTTCTCTAGACCACACGGATCCGCTAACCACGCGAGGAAACTGCTAGTGGGGCCTTAGACCACGCCGAAACGCCTCGTCTAGTGGGACTAGAAGACCACACGACACCGCAAAAACCGGCGGGTGTCGCATATAACCCCCTAGGAAAGAAATCCTATGTGACACCATCGCACATCACATCCATGCGACACGATGTAATCGCATGACAATAGCGATCTATTTTCCAGACCACGAGGATCCGCCAACCACGCTAGGAAACTGCTGGTGGGGTCTGTAGACCACGCGAATTGTGATGGTTGGTGCGACCAGAAGACCACACGACACTACAAGCAGAGGGTGTCGCACACCATGCGTTGTGCGACAGTGTCGTATAACCCCAAAGAAAAAAATCATATGCGACACTATTGCACTCTCTAGATCACGCCAGACTGTTAACCACGCTTAGAAACCGCACCACACAAATCGCCTTGGTTGGTGGGGCCAGAAGACCATGCAAAGATCAGCGAGCGTAGGTGTCACACGCCATAAGCTATGCCACGGTGTCGCAAAGAATCCTTCACACTAATCAAACCTCATGTTAGGTGACTGTGACGTTACCAGTGGTAACCCTCCCCCCAAGACACACAAACACAGACTAAATCATACATTTTTCTTCGTTTCCTTTCCACATCCCTAGCCACCTTGTCTGTGCTAGTGCGTTGTTGAGAAGAGTGACAGTAACATGTTGAACAAACTTTAAGTGTGTGTGTGGTGCATGGGGACATAAATATGTTGTACTCCACAAAGAGGGGGAAACCACATTATTCTAAGTGTTCAAAACACTATTGGTGGAGGACATTTTTTGTATTTATGAAAACAATGGAGAACACACATGTGGCTAGGAAACTGGCTGGTGGGGTCTCTAGATGTGCACATAAGGCATGTGTGTGTAAGATGTTTATTAGACAATCACAGGTTATTGGTCGTACCTCCCCAATCGTATTTGTTCTTCCTTTCCTTCTTTGTCCACATCATCCCTAACCACCTCACGACACTCTTCCTCTCCTAACTCGTGAGAGTGTGTTGTCGAAAAAATGTGACAATATGTGTTAGAATTTGGGTATGTGGTGTGTGCCATGCGTTAATGTAGTTGTACCCAATAAAAGGAGAAAAAAAAAGAAATCTAGGCGGTTATGTGTGCAACATGTGTGTGGGACGCTTTATCAAATGATTATCCACTACTAGCTATATAAACCCTAATTGTATTTTGTCATCTCCTTTTCGATTGCTTCTATCTCTACATCCCATCCACCCTACCACCACTTTACCCTCCCTAACTCGTGTGTGTGTGTGTGTGTGCGCGCGCGCCATAAGATAATGTTACAACATGTGAGAGCAAGAATTTAGGTATGTATGATATCCATTTGAAGGCACGTCAAACAAGAATTTAAGTGCATGTGAACATAGGGTATGTGTACAAGACATTTATTGTATGATTGTGCATTGCTAGACTTATAACTCTCTAACATGTATTCTCCACTTCCTTTTCCTCTACACCTTAAGCCAACCTATATTCTCCCACACTTCCTTAAGGCGCGTTTGGTTACCCACAGCTAGATAGCCAGGCCAGATGCAGAGCTTGTTTGGTTGTCTATGCCCTCCCATCAACAAACTTGTTATTTCCTACTACATACCTAGTTCTTTGTGCTTGCCGCATAAAGTGAGCCTATATCGTTAGAAATGTAGTTTTTTTCGCAAACAAAGTGAGCTATGCCGGAGAGTGGCTTTTGCATGAAAGAGGCACGACTGAAACCATAGACTAGGAAATCGATTAGGTGAAGGTTGCATCTAGTGGGCCATGATGAGCCTCATACAAACAACCAATCATGCCCTTAAGTCATGCTTGTGCATTGTTAGAAAGCGTAACGATGGAAGTGAAACAATGGTTTAGATCTATATGGACGTGATTGGTTTCCTTCTCGGCGTGGCCTACCTAGATTGGCCTTGTAGGGCGTGTTTGATAACCTGCCCCCAAACGCCCCGACTCCCGACTACACTTCTAGGCTGTAACTCCCTTGTTTGGTGTACTTGGCCCACCTCGAATTCTATCCCGCCGCGGGATTTAAAGCCCTCCAAGCTAGGCTCTAGGGAAATGGAATAGAACTCCATTTTTTTTACGTGCTTGTCGATGGAGCCAACGGGTGCACGATGGTGAGAGATTGGGTCACCTCCCAGCCACTCACCTCCCATCTCTCTGAGTTGTTGCCATAGCGAGGAGCTGCATGACCCGATCCGTCCTCTCTCTCTCTCCCTACGCTTATCGCACATTCCCTCTTTCACACACGCAAGCAACACACGGAGGGTCCCACGCGACGCTCAATAAGTACTTGTCGGTGTTCTAAAAACCGGGTGTACCGGCGAGTGATTTAGTGTTGCGTGCTCCCCAAACCGAATAGTTATGCAAGATGGACACAAGATATTTATACTTGTTCAAGCTAGGAAGCCCTACGTCCAGTGTGCAGCGTGGTCTTGTATTATCCGGCACAAAAGGTGCTCGTAGTAGGGGTTAACAAGCTAGTGAGAGAGGAACCGGGGTCCCAAGTCTCAAGGAGAAATGATTGAGGCAAGTGCCAATAACGTGTATAAGGAGAAAACAAGTGAGTGAGCTTGTGTTCGCCGCCTAGGACAGGCCATCACTGTTCGCTCCCTTTCATAGTCAAAGGGAGGGGCGCAGTTCCAATGTGCATGTGTGTTTATTCTTTGGAGTATAGCCGAGCCCCCTGCTCGTCCCGAGCCCTATAGCGGCGTGGAGATCGCTATCTGATGTTACGGGCATCCTTACAGTCTTGACCTGGTGGAAAGTGCCGAGGTTGGGGTGACAATATGAGGCCCAAATAGGGGCACAACGGCCCCACACAGAGGCCTCGGATTATTCGTGCGAGACTTGGGAGTATGGGGCTCACGGACGCGTGATACAACCGTCGAGTCTCAAACCGTTGAAATAGTGGTCGGTGTGCTTTAAATAGCACATGGTAACCCCGCCCACTCCGTCCCGTGTCGGTGAAGCTTGAATAGATGGCGGTCGTGTCTCCCTTAGGCAGGCGGTCGGTATCTTACAGATTCGCGGGGCGTTTTGGCGTAATTGTTGGCGTCATCCTCGTCGGAGTGGGCGATGAGGCTGTGCTTCCTTCAAGGCGTTCATCGAGGCTCGGGCGGGACAATGGCTTCCCCGAGGCCTAAAAATCCGGGCTCGGGCGAGGGAGATTTGTTACGAGGCCCGAGTTACCACCGGTGAGTTGGGGCTTCTTTTCGAGGTCCGCATATCCTTTTTAGGGGTCCTATATTAGCGGATCGGGGCCAGTGGGCCACATCGAGGGCCCATGCATGTATATGGCGATTTTGTCGACAACCTAGTTTTCTACTGAGCCCTTGTTAGGGATTTAGATGGGCTTTTATCGCGTTGATTTGGGTACCCCTAATAATTGGACCGGATAGGACTTGTGCGCGATTGATGAGGAGGGTCTTGCACGTGCGGTCGACGATGAGGACCTGAGCGTGCGGCCAGTGAGTAGGCCCATGCACGCATGACCGGGCGATGAGACCTTGAGCACGCGACAAGGAAGGAGGACCTAGGTGTCGGAGCTTCGTGGCCACCACGTTCGCGGCGCCGCGGTAGCAGCAAACCGGGCCACAAACACCGGTGAACAACATGTGCGTGGGCCTTCTCCGTGCATTGCTTGTCCTCGCTGGCCTGCCTTGTCTCCTACCTTCGTCTAGGCAGACCAACTATCTGTTCGATGAAATGACTACTAGGAGAGAGAAGGGAATGATTAGTTGGTAGTGGTACCACTTCTTGGATGCAAGGTCAGCATACCTCCGGAACATGCTAAAAATAAAACACATGTCCAGCCTAACTCATTTGATCTAGTGAACCAAACAAAGAGCGCTTGCACCATGTGAGCCAGGTCTAAGCTAGCCAGAACCATACCAAGCGGGCACGCTGGGCAAAGGCAAGTTACCAAGCACACCCATAGGTTTTCACCATTTATTTGGCATTTGGACGCGACCATTGCACATGCTCCACGGTTCTTGTTCTCACAACCACTATCACATGCGTCGTTTGCATCCGACGAGCTAGGCTCACCAGAAACGAAACTTAATTTGGTTTCATGGAAGCACAGGTCGCATTGGCCATTTTGCATTTTCGGTGTTCGGCCAAATTCTTTAACCAATCACTTGTGAACTGCATGGCACCAACCAGGTTAGATTCGTGTAACCAATTAGAACCTATATGACATGGCACGTTTAAAAGATCAAGGATCGTTCCGAAATTTCTATAATTTCAGTATTTTCCTACTTGTTGATATATAGTATGAAAAATTAGAAAGAGCATTATCTTAACATAAATGAGCTCCGGGAAAAATTTCTAGTTACGGGTTTTCATCACTAGCTCCAGTGTCCCACCCACTTGGAGACCTAAAAAGGAAACAGGGGCAAAACTGTCAATTCATCTGCAAAGTCTCATATTTTGCTTCGGGACCAAAACCAACATACACCCAACTCATTTGTTTTCCTCCTTTTCTTTTCGCCTTGCTTCTTTTTCATTCCCCCGCTGCGGCCTCTGTCCCTCCCCTCCTCTCCTTTTTTTTCTATTTTTTTCGTTTTTCCATTTTTCCGCTGTGGATTCCCATGGTCACCACACTGAAGTCTCGACCGCCGCATGCTTCCTTCGCCATGAGCGGCCGCCGCCGCCGCTCTTCGCCGGCGGCACCTTCCAGCTCCTCCGTCTCCGGGTGAGTTCTGCTCCTCCAACTCCCGTTCTCATCCTTTTTCTGTCTGTTTCTTGCAATCCTGAAGCGAACGAACTGCTCCTTCGTTCTCCCTCTCTGAAGTTGTGCTGTTGGGTGGTTTAAGCTTGATCCGTGCTTCAACCGCTCAAAAGTATCGATTTTTCCTTTTTAGGTTCTATTTAATATCCTGAGGCTTTGTTTGGCGATGAGCTGCTTGCTATTCGTTACCACTTTCCCTATTCGGCGATCAACTGCAGCCGGTGTGCTAATTCTTTTGCGGCGGCGGCGGCGTGTTGGGTTTCTTTTGCAGGAGTTCGTTGGTTGCGCTATGCTGCTTGACCTTGATGCTCCTTGCTTTCTCCGTGTCGGCCGGGGCGGCGGAGGATTGCGCTGACGAGAGTGACGGGGCTGATGGGGACGGTCGCTGTCTCACCTTCCGGGATGGCTGTGCAGACCGGAGTTCCTTCTGCTTTTCGTCCTCGGTGGCTCAGATGCTGCTTGCAAGCGAGGGTGGCACCAAGGCGCCGGATTTGGAGATGTCAAGGGAGGACTGGGGACCGTCGTCTCTGCCATTGTCCTTTACGATGCCCGGCGGCGGAGGCATGGTAACTTGCTCTTCTGTTGACTCGTCGCGCAATGGATTGGGGAAAGACGACGATGCTAGAGCGAGGTATAATGTCGCGTCATGCCAGGCCCCGCTCGTGCCTGACAATTGGATGCGGGCATCAGCTGGGGTGCCCATGGAGGTGGATGGCACGGCCACAGATGCCGACCCGAGTGGTGGTTTTCAAAGTCCCTTGTCGATGAATGTGGAAATTAACCCCCCGGTGCTGGATTGGGGGAGGAGCGACTTGTATGCCGCAACCAAAGCCAACTTGACCGTGGTGAATTTGAACAACAACAGTGCCCTGCGTCTGTATGAGCCATTCAGCACTGACCCCCAGTTTTATGTGTATGGTTATGAGGATCTGGAGCTGCAGCCTGGGGAGAATGCCACAGTCACCTTCGTTTTCTTGCCAAAGTTGTTGGGCTCTTCATCAGCACATCTAGTTGTGCAGACAAATTTTGGTGGATTTATTATACATGCAAAGGGCATGGCTGTCAGTTCACCCTATCAGATACTGCCATGGACAGGGATAGGTGTTGTGATTGGTGGACAGCTAGAGAGGAACTTATCGATATACAACCCATATGATGATACTCTCTATGTCGAGGAAGTGGCTGTTTGATGTCTTCATTGGAGAGCACAAGGTACTCTTCTCACCTTGTTTGCCAGCACGGCCCCTTCGATGGAGCATTGAGCTATCTTCTTCAGGTAGAAAGTGGTATACAGCAAGCAGTGAGGACTTTGGATGGCCAGTGGTCTATATCAGGCCTAGTGAGCAATGGGAGGTGCTTCCTTCAAAGAGCAACACTGTAATCGAGTTAAAACTGCAAGCTGTTTCTGAAGGCAAGGTGTTTGGTGCTATCTGCTTGAAACTGCGCAATTGCACTTCCAGTACAGTTCATACTTTTGTGATTCCTATTGAGCTAGAGGTGCATACGCGGACTTTCTATGATTCCAGTGGCTTAATTTCTGTCACATCTGAGCATATGTCGACTTGTGATGAAACTGGGTCGATATTTTCACTTTCCTTACGGAATGATGGACCAGAGTTACTGAGGATTATAGGTGTTACTGAGGATGACAGAAATGGCCCAATGATCTTTCAGGTGAAGTACCTGAATGGATCGATACTCTTCCCTGATACTGTAACAGATATAGCTTTAGTAAGATATACTTCTTCAGTTCCAGAGGAAATTTCATCTGACAGCTGCAATGTAGTTGTAGAAACAAACAGTACCCTTGGTAGTTCAATCATAATACCATGCAAAGATTTAGTGCGTGCATCTCTTTCCTATACTAGCGATACTATTGTTGCTGAATCCAATGGACCGCTTGCCAGACCATTATATGAGGAAGAGATCTCTGCTAATGCAAGGACGAGAACATTGGGCAGCATGCTGCAAGTAGAAGACTTCGCATTATGTGAAGGTATTCCTCCTTACACTTTCTTTTCACCAAGATATCTTCATTGATTACATCGATATTAAATGCCTTTTCTTGTTGAAGTGCTTCCAAATGCTTACTAGGAGTTGTACTTGAGACTTTGACATATGGCCTAGTATGAGTACTACCTTATGATGTTTGATATGGAGTAATTATATCTAGCCCACTGTATTGTTCTTTTTTTTTTGAGGTCAAAGCCCACTGTATTGACATAATCCATCGTGTGTAGCTTCCATTTCCCTGCGATTTCTTCACCCTGTAGCAAGTCGCGTGTAGCTTCCATTTCCCTGTAATTTCTTCATCCCGTAGCATGAAACTGCATGGTGCCAAGTCTATGCTTAACTGTAATTGTTATGCTTGGCTTACTCACCTGGAGCTTGCTCTATAATTATTTTTTGAAGAGAATATGTTTGATACCTAGCCCTGAGTCTACTCTTAATCAGTTGTCTTGTCTCTAAAATGGCATGATGTATATAAGCAGAGTACCTTGGTAACTTGATTCCTGTTATAGTAGTTTTTTTGTGATTTGTTATAGTAGTTAAAATCGCTCTTTGAAATAGAACTGTACCTTCCAATTGTCTACATTTTTTTTTATCCTTGTGCTTAAGTGCTGGCAGCTGTTTGATTGCTTATTTCAGTTGGATAATACATCAGTCTATCCTTTTGCTTGTAAATCTGCTGATGTAATTTCATAAACTTATTTGCAGCCAATGGTCGTGAGAGCAGTCAAAGCTGATGATAGAATACTTAGACAATGGAAATCTCATGGAACAACTGATGGGATTTCTGTTCTTATGGATCATGAAATGATGTTTCCCGTTGTGCAAATTGGTTCACAGTTTTCTAAATGGATAAAGGTCCATAACCCAAGCCTGGAGCATGTAGCCATGCAGCTGTTAGTGAACTCTGAGGAGACCATTGACCAATGCAAAACTGTAACCGATGTATGTGAACTCACATTCTCAAGCAAATCTCCAGAGATTAACTCAACTGAGACTAGATTTGGTTTCTCATTAGATGATGCAGCAATCACTGAGGCCTATGTTGATCCTTCAGAGACTGCTTTGCTTGGTCCTGTTGTTTTCCGTCCCTCGAATCACTGCATGTGGTCAAGCATGGTTTTGATCAGAAACAACCTGTCAGGTGTGGAGATGCTGGCTCTCAAGGCATATGGAGGGCGACAATCTATTGTCCTTCTAGAGGAATCTGAACCTGCTTGGAAGCTAGAGTTTAGCCTTGGATCCAGTGTTCAGAATAAATCAACCAAACAAGAGGTCCCAAGCTCTTTGTGCAGTCAACAGTTAACCAAAGAGATACATGTTAAAAACAGCGGTGACCTTCCTCTCCAAGTGACAAAGGTTAAAGTTTCAGGAGCTGATTGTGGCGTGGATGGATTTACTGTGGACAACTGCAAGGGATTTAGCTTAGCGCCAAGTGAATCAATAAGAATGCTCATTTCTTTTCAAGCTGACTTCTCTTCAGCTATGGTTCAAAGAGATCTTGAGTTGGTCATGACTACTGGCATCTTTCCGATCCCTATGACTGCAACTATTCCGGTCTGCATGCTTAACCAGTGCAGAAAATCTTATCTCAGATCTGCCCACTGGAAGCTGTTGGTAGTCTTCTTTGGAGCTTTAACACTGCTTATTCTGGTCTTTGTCAGATATGTTCCAGATTCTTTGACAGTGGGCTCTCAAGATTACATCAAGATTGATGACCAGAAAAGTACCATTTTTGAGGAGAACAAGAAAAGTACCTCCAACAAGACTCTTAAGCCCTCTTTTCTTCACCAAGGCAGCAAAAAGTCCAGGTAAGTTTTGACCAGTGCCTCTACTTTTCCCAAGCCCACTTCATTTCTTTCACATTTATTTAAGTTTGGTCATTTGTGGTTTGTGCACAGGATAAATAAGGAACACAAAAGAACTGAAGAAGCTCTTGCTGAGAAATACCCTGCCAATGTTATTGACAGCTCAAAGAGGACAGATGACAAGAATAATCCTGATGAACAACCGCATACAACTTCGACTGTATCTGTGACCCAAGCTAATCCAGTGGAAGACAAGGCCTCAAGGGAAGCTCCACAGACTAGCGAAAACCTCACTATCAGAATTGCTCGAGACAAAGGGAAACGAAGGAAGCGGAGAGTTGGTGCAGGACTGGCAGGGAAGTTTGAGGTTTCTAGCAGCCACAGCGGGAACTCAACACCGTCTTCACCATTGTCGCAAAGTTCAACCCCAAAACATGGTTGGTCTTTTTCTGGGGCACCATCAGAGCCGAAGCATGGAAGTAAACATGAGACTGGATTCGACGTTGAGGCAACCACATCATCAACTGGAAGCAACCATGAAAAGAAAACTTGGTCGCAAGTCGCTAAGGAGCAGCCTCGCTCACGTTCAGCCTCGCCTGGAATCACATCACCTCCATCTCCTGCACTGACCACCAATGCATGGCGCTCGCCATCACTGGCCACATCTTCCCCAATCACTCCACACTGTCGTGCTCCGGGCTCCAACCTGATGAAAGACAAGGCTGTGAAGAGAGACGTGGGTGCTGCGCCTGTGCCGAAGAAAGACTTCACCTACGACATATGGGGAGACCATTTCCCTGGAAACCTGCTGGTGATCGCAAGGGAGGCCGCGCCATGCAAGATGCCTGATGCTTCTGAAGGCGCCTCCTATAGCTTGTTTGCTAGAGAGCCCCAGACCCTCATGATGAAGCCATCATCTGCGCCGCCACCCATGTCTCACGGCCGCGGCTCGCCGCCGTCTGATGTAGCATCTGGTTATGGAATAAAATGATCCTGAAAGCTGAAATAATTTGATCCATGCGCTCTCCATTTCTAGTACTAACCATGCATTCTAACATGATTATATGAGGCAGCCTGACAGCGCACATGTAAAAACTTACATAAAAAGCTAACGAAAGTGAAGCAGGTTAAAACTGACGTTTTCCTTCACCACTGACAATTAAACTGTGTTGCTTTAAAGCATGTAAATCGAGCAGTAAAGATCTGATTGCAACGCTAAAGAAACCGAAGGCCTGATTGCATTTTTGCTTCAGGCGAACGCCATTCAGAGAACAGAAACGACCCCACATGATTAGCTTTCAGGCTTCAGCTAAAAGATTCTAAAGTGTCATCATGTCTCACCTTCGCTATCATCTGCAGATATGAGGGCAATTATGTTCCTGTATAAAGCAGGAGAGATGCTTGAAATGCTTCATGCATGTTAGTGGGTGTCTCATTCGTTAAAGCCAAAATGCGAACCATGAGTAGGTGTAACACGTTCGAATTAAGCAGAAAGTTCAGAGAAATCTCTCCCTGTGGATGCCAAGAACGCCCCTTTTTACCTACTTTGCTGCAAGTTCGCCTGCTCTGTATGTTACATTGGCATCGAAGTTCCAACTACAAAGAATGATCAAAATCCAAATCCTTAATATTAACAGCCTGACATGTCTGATATTGCGAAGGGCACAAGTACTGGAAGTCAATTGCAGGGACTGGAATAACTCCTAACGATGATCATGCTGTATAACAAAAGCATGAGCTGCTGGTAACATGACTTGCAGGGGGATTATACGAGTACTAAAAACAGAGGATAGAACACGGACTGCAGGTAGCATCCAGCAGGTACCCGTTATGTATTACCATGCTGCCTGTATATAACAAAAGCAAGTCTCACTTTCAGAATACACACACCATACAGCAGTCGAATGCCTTATTTTGATGCGACGCTTTGGTCACTAATCCAGCAATCCTGCTCCCGTATTCAGAATGGGAGGGCAAGTAATCGGCGGCACCACTCCGCTACTGAACGTCAAATTTCCTGATTTTCCATCACTTCGAGCTGAAGAATGGTAGCCTACAGTATGCAGATTCAATTGGTTAGTGCTATTTCCATATGCGTTACCTCACAAGTCAGCAGCATATTTACATGGAATTTCTGATGTATGTTGGCTTGAGATGAACAAGTTATCTGATGTGCGGTCTGCTGGGGAATAGCTTTGGACTCACCCGAGCCTGAGCGATGTATCGGAGCAGTCGTCAGTGTCTGTTGATGGGCGTGGATAGGATGTGTTTGTCACAGATTCAGATGACTGCCCTTCCTCATACACAATTTCTGAATCTGCGGCAAGCTGCGTCTCCATCCTTGCCATCCGGGTCACCTGCAGCTTCAGATCGCCGTGGCTTAAACCGAGACATCGCTCAAAACAAATGAAGAGCAGAATGGGAAACTCAGCAGGTGGGGAGCAGGGATTTACTTGCTCCTTCAGCCTAGAATTCTCCTCGATCAGTTGCATTCTCTGTTTAACAACACATGTGACGCTGTCAGAAGGCAGGGAACAGGATCTAACTGAATGTAATGTAAAAGATTACAGCTGCATCTTTTATCAGCATGTCTCTAAAGTTTTCCTTGCAATTGAATAAGCTGCAGTGCTAGCCAAGGTCTGAAGCAACTGAAGCATCTTGTTTTCGAAATAAAAATTACTAAAGCAGTTTGAAAAGGGAATTGTGCTTGCCTTTCTTTTTCCAGACTGCTGATTTCTTCAAGGATTTTTGGCTCTGCAATTTCGACAGGGAAAGAGATGATTGTGCTATGCATCATTACTGTACAGTCTGATGCTGTCACAACTCACGAGTATCAGATACCTTGGTTTTGAGTACAGAGCCGAGGCCGGATTCGAGGGTCTTCTCAAGCTCTTGCAGCTGTTGGACGTTCAACATTTGGAGCTCCTCTCCTCTCATCTGCCTGTACAGAATTGACGGTTACTTTTACAACATGATGATCGCCTATTTTATCAAGGTCAAAATGGATTTGTAGAGGTGAAATAGGCGCGGCCTTTATGAGAAGTTATATATATAGAAATCAAACATTTGTAGGGTTGCGCCATCTTAGTCCCTACTAATTGATTTGCATGATCTGTGGCCCCTAGATATATTTTTCAAAGAATCACACAAGGAAAACAACACAAAAATAGGAAAAAGAATTTCCTCATTCCCAATTCGAAAGCTACAAGTTTTTTTTTTCTTTTTTGCAAGAAATGAACGTATATGCATCCTCTCTGAATCCATGAACTTAAGTCCCCTTTGACACATTCACTTGTGACTATATATCATGAGCCATTCTTAGGATTTGAATCCATGACCTCAAGTACCCTATGACCCTTCACTTGTGACTAGATATATATTAGGATGAGATTTTCTTTTGTATTAACTTCTTTGGATTTTTTTCAGAATATTTATGCCCTATAACAATATCAAATGAAAAGATTGTCAAGTCTTTATGCACTACAACTTAGGTATAATACATGCCTCCATCCAAGGCCATTTGAAATATTAAAAAATCAAATTTGTTCAAAGTTGAATGTTTGTATCCAACAATATCAAATGAAAAACAAATATTTGGGTCCCCTAAATGATTGCATACCTTAGGCCAAGAAATTTTTGGTGTTCGTGTTTTGCTGTCTAGCCCTTGTCCAATAAGGGATGGGGGTTGTGCTAAGCCCGATAGTCTCGGGTCCGATCTTGGACTGAAATGCTCGGGTCTAACGTGAGCTGTTCCTAGAAATGACTATTTTCAAAGGCGGTCGGTGAGTTACCAATCACCCTAAAGTTTCCAAGGCGGTCTCTATATTAGTCAAGCAATGGGTCTTTGTGAAACAATGGGAGCTTTTTATAAATCATCTGTATAGCAGCGGAAATTGCATGCCCTCAAGGTTGCTTAAACAAAAAAAAGAAGGGTTTTATCCTTTTTTTTTCGAGATGACGATTGGCACATTTTTCATTAAGCGAGAAGAGAGTTTTGTTACAACAAGAGGGGAGACGGTAGTCGCATGATTACCGAAGCCCCGCGAACACCCAGCTACAAACAAACTGCAAGAAAGGAGGGTGAGGCGGCCCCTCCAACTAACAACCCCGAAAGCTGAGCCTATTACAACAAAGAAAAATCCACACCCTGGTAGCTAGCAGCGATAACAGCGGCAAAACATCCGCTAGACAATAGACGACAAAGCATCCGTCCACACCAACCTCGGCAAAGAAAGCATCCGCCCGGAAAGCGACCATATGGCGGCAAAGCATCCGCCCGAGACGACCCGCGACCTCAGCGCGCGCGCGCACACACCGGCAACGTAGGCTCGTAACGACCTCGACCTCGGTAGCACTCACATACCGGAAACAAGGCTCGTAACGACCTCGACCTCAGCAGCACGCGCACACCGGAAGCGCAAGCTTGTACAAGAACCTGAAGATACATGGCGGCCAAGCATCCACCCAAACAATGAAGAACACCTCGGGGCAAAGCATCCGCGGAGCGACCACGACTACGGCATTACAACCACTAGCTAGACACACCCAGTGAGGAGAGACATGAAGCACAAATAGGAGCAACAAGACAACCAAAGCGACCTGGTGGGGGGAGGGCAGTTGGCCGTAGAGATTCTTCAGCGGCGCCTTCAAGAAGGGGTTGACGTCGAGGACGAAATCGCTGCTAGCCTTAGGGAGCTAAGGCGGGGCCTTCACCCAGAATCCGGCGCCGAGGACAGGAACATGAGGCTCGAACACGACGCCTTCAAGAAGGGTGCGGCACGAAGCCGTACCGTCGTCTGCCCGATGACATCGGGCTGGCTTTCGCCCGGAGCTCCATGCATCCAAGTTGCGGGATGAGAAGAGCGAGATGTCGTCATCCACGCCACCACGACGCACCGCCAGAGCGGTTGTCACACCACCACGGTGCGAGACGGCACGTAGCTGGGGCACGCCGACCAAACCGTCGCTCGCCCCACCCACCGGCCACCTCCATCCACCGGAACCACACCCGACGCAACGCCAATAGGGCGGGGAGTAGGCCGCCCACGCCGGGTGCACGGACCCCATCGCCCCCGGGGCCAAAGGGCGACGATGCCTCAAGCACAGAACCGAGGCCCCCAAGATGACGACGCTATGGCTGGCCGACATGGCCAGCAAATCCGTCGGGCCCTGGGCCTAGATCGACGGGTGCGGGGCCGCCACGGCGTGGAAGCCGGCCGCCGGGTGCCATGGCCATCGCCGTTGGGGAGCTGGCCGCCAACGCCGTGATCTTCCGCCATCGGCCAGGGTGCGGCCGACCTCGGAGACCGGGCGCCCGAGAGGAGGGCACAGGTCCCGGCCACTCGCCACGGCCGGGACGGGTGGAGGGAGGGGATGGGCACTACCGCGGCCTAGATCCGGGTCGCGGGGGGGGCGGATCTGGCCGGCCGACGCCGCCTTGGGCCGTTTAACTTGCTTGGGGAAGGTTGAGGGAGGGGGGGCAAAGGAGGGAGGGCGGTGGAAGAAGCGGGCGGGATCCCGTTTTTGTTTTTGGGAGGGGTCACCGCCGCCGCCCGCCCGGCAAGGGTGGCGGCAATGGCCGGACGGGGTAGGGGGTGTTCCGGCGGCGGGCGGCGCGGTCGCCCCGGCGTTAGGGCGCGCCGGGGAAGCGGTTGTGTGTGTGTTTTTTTCCCTCTAGGAGATACAACATTCGGTTTTGAACTACATGTGTGTAGATGAAATAGTAAATAAATGTGCACCTAAGCTTAAGGCTGGTTTCAGCAAGCTCTTCCTTTAACCTTGCACAAGTGCCGTCATCAATCTGTAACACACACATCACAGAACCCAAAGCTGTTAGTACCCATTCTGCCATATTGCGTTTGTGTTTGCAAATTAGAGTAATAACTAATAAACGTTAACAATACAGGATGAATTCTAGCTCACATGTGACTGCAGCTGAGACGACAGCGCTTCAGACTTCTGGAGGTTCTTGGAATGGGAGTCGTACCGATCGATTACCTGCTTCATGCTGCAGAAATGTTGGGCAGATCAACTGATTAGCTGACAACACATTAGTAAAGATTAAATAATACGACTGACTGACGTACTTCAGATAAAGATGATGGCTTCAATGCCAAGGCAATTTGTCTCAGCAACTAGTTGCAGTATTATTTTCTAAAAACCTATAGTAAGTATAGGCCATGCTTCTCGGAACGGAGATTTCAGTCTACACGTGAAATAATACTCCAAGTGCAAGCGCAACTCCAAGAGACTCTAAATCCTTCCCAAATGTTATATAGCAAAAAATAGAAGAGGAGAATGACTCTCTTTGTGCGCATAAGATATACTGTAGAAAGTGATTTATATACAAATGACTAGGGAAATTTAGAAAGGCTCTTGGAAATGCTCCAAACTATTGATATTTCATGGACTGAACCGGGATTTTATTCAGGTCTACTTCCTCCAGCTTACATGACAGCAATGGTGTTCCTAGTGGACGAGTTAAAACTTTAAGAAAATCTTAACTACCTGTTTGAACTTTATGCACTGCAACAGCCAGCAGACACTTGCATTTTCGTTAGCAGATTAGTGATTTCTAAATTTTTTCATTTTGTGTTTGGCTGAAAATATTTTTTTTGTGCACAATGGTATAAAAAACATCATCCATGCCACAACAAAATTGTATAGCCGGTCAAAATAAAATGATTGGCCCGAGTATTGAAGGTATAGACACCAACAGTGAAATGACATGCTGTGTAAAGCAATAAAGCAAAAGATGAGTCGTGTCCGTCCTATCTTCACATCAGAGATCAGACTGCCCAGGCAGGGCAAGCAATGCTAACCTTTCTCGTGGACTCGTGGTAAATGCCCGCTGCCTTTTCACACCCACTCACTGACTCACCACTCGGCCAAATATGGAACGAGGTACCATGCACAGTACAAATTCCTTAGGATTGGTTAATCTTTTTCCTCTCAGCCCTCCTGATGAATGAAGTCATGCCATAGTTTCGCCAGGCGGTTTCTAGGTGTTGACCATTAACCTAAGAGCCTAGTCGCGCCTAAACGTTTTTCTAGACGTTCTATATATATACTAATATACGTATATTATTTTCTAAAGGGATAAATAAACAGCTGAATAATGAACCTAGATAGATAAAAAAAGCTGGCCTAGATAGATAGAAAGGCTCAAGCTAGAGGCAAGGGCCTAGCCGCACCCGCACTCAGACTCCAACCTTATCCATCCATCTCTTTGGCTCCAGCCACACCCGCACTCACACCCATCCTCATCACGTTGCACCTGCACTCGACACCTGTTGCCTTCTCCCGCATCGGCCGCCGCCGCAAGTTCCTCTCCCTCTCCGGGAATCTCTTCCTCCTCTGCGTGCCCCGCCACCACAAGGCTCACCGCCATCCACACGCCGCCCAAGCTCCTCTGCCACCAGCAATCTCCAAACGGCGATCCTCTACCCCCACCGCACCCGCTGCTTGCCCTAGGGGTCCACCTACCCCATAAGTGAGGCGGACACCCTCCAACTAGCAAATAATCGCTCCTAGGCGAGTGCCTAGCGGAACTTTGTGTCATGCACAAGCAAATAGTACTAGTGACTTAAAATTTGCCACAAAGAGACTAGACTATTTTCTCTCGTGCATGAATTTCTATGGGTACGAAAAATAAATATTAATTGTCTAAAACAAATGCAATACACTCAAATTTAAGTTTAGTGAAATCTAAATAAAAAAATGTTGTAATATTGGAATTAAAGGGTGTTGTAGCATTGGGATTAAAAAAATGAGAGAAGGGAAATTGTTTCTTATACAGGAAACTATGTCTACATGAAAACTAGGATTAAATAAATATATATGATAGGTGAATGATAGCAAAAGAAAATATTATTGTGAATTGTGCGGAGTAATTTGGAGAAATTATGTATTGGCAATGCAGTTTCTATGTATAGTCTATATAACATGGTAAATATAGAAACTATCCTTTTTTTTGGGACTGGGCCAAAAAAAAAAAAAACTTAGGCAATGTTTGGCTATGTGGTGCGACACAATCTTTCTTAATTAGCACCTTTGTCTCACATGTCATTTAATCATTTTTTATTAATTAAAGTTAATCATTATGTAACGCATGATGAGATCGTGTCACTTTGGAAAAAAAAAAGAAACTATTCGACCTTGGTAGTTGCTGAAATATTTTGGATTTGGCAACCGTAGCATTTTTCGTTTAGTAATTATTTTCCCACCATGAACTAACTAGACTTAAAAGATTAGTCTCGTAAATTCCAGCTAATTTATGTAATTAGTTATTTTTATTTACCTTTGTTTAATGCTATATAAATGTGTCAAGAGATTTAATGTGACATGATAGTATAACACTTTTTAGGTTATATTCGTGAACTAAATATGGCCATACAGATGGTTCAGAACTATTTCTGTCCATGTGTCCTAAAAACAAGTAAACAGCCTAGGCCCTTCGCTAACTCTTCATGCAGAGTTTCACAGCTCAGGTACACAAGCTGACAGCGAATTTAATAAGTTGGTACTACAGCTACAGCGGCTGCAAAGTGCTACAGTGAATTAAAATCCGGGTGGTACCTTGCAAAAAATAAGTAGAAACGAATAATTGGACTGGCGGCTAGTGGCCACCGTCACTGTATACTCCTTCGTCTTAAATTATAAGTTATTTTAATTTTTCTGATTCATTCATTTATTTTGTTATACATCTATATTCTAGACGTATAATAAAATACTTGTATAAATTTTTTTAATATGAATTAAAATTTCGAACAGATAAAATATATTATATATTATATATATTAAATGTACTTAAATATGTACTGTAGCACATGGCTTATATAAAGATGTCTAATGGTAACAGGGTTATGACTTATGAACATTATGGTAAAATATCAAACTAGATGCCAAAGCAAGCAAGCTGACCTATTTATATGGCTTATTATTTTGGAACCATAAAAGGTCCAAATTGCTTACTTGAATAAGTTCGGTCGGTGTCCAGATAATCCTTTAAACTAATATTTGATCTTATTAATTTACTTTCTCCAATTATTTCAGTTGGTGCAGTTTACCCATAAGTTTTTTTATCCAAATTCCTCCGTCTTAGAACAAATGAGGTTTCCATCTGTCCTAAGTTAAATCATCTAAAATTTGACTAAGATTGTATAGAAAAGTATTAACACTCGTTTGACACAGCTCAGCTTTACCACTAAAACATTTTTTTAAAAAAAAAAAATCACATGAGCAACTCTTTAGGTGATGCTGAGCTGTTTTTTTAAAATATAATATATATATTTGCAAAATAGATTAATGAACCGCTTCGTATGGATATAAGAAATAAATAAATGAGAAAGCTGAGATAAACTATTTTTTTTTTTTTATCGTCACAACTCATATATATCTTTATGAAGTTGTTTGAATCTGTTTTAGAAATGAGTGTTTGACAAGAAATGTCCGGGATGCACGCGCAGAAAGCATTGACCAGCTACAGAACATTTCTAGGTAGAATGTCCGGGTTAATTAATTTGGACGATCCACATCGACTGTGAGGTCAAAAGAAATGTAAACGCACATTAAAAGTAATAGAAATGTAAACGTGGTGGAACAAGAGCAATAGAAGAAACATGGAAATCGAAGCAACTTGTACAAAAGGTGGAGAAAAATTTAGTTGCAGATCAGAACGAAGACTTGTGACGACATCTACTTTTTTCTTAAGGCCGTCCGTAATGGTCAGCTATTTGGCTATCTAGATGTGACGTGTGAAGAAAAAAGTAGGAGAGAGAATAGTCACTAGCTACATGCAAATAGATAGACTATTTCACGTAGCCCAATAACTTGTGAGATGAGCATGTGGGGCCAATAATATAAAATAGTCTTTGTTGTTATCTCTCACCTCCACATCACCACTACGTAGCTAGCACTATCTATTACCATTGCGGACGCCCTAAAGAACTTCCCTGTTTTTTATTACTGGTCACACTGCCAAAAGATGAAAAGAGAGAAGCCCTCCATCTGTCAGTCTCTTCCACACATTTCAAGTTCTTTTATTATTCAGTTGGAGTATTGTACTTCCTCTGCTCAAAACAAAACACGCCTTCTTTTCTTAAAGAAACATCTTTTTTGTTTCTGACTACAGAGATTTATAAAAATATCAACATTTGTATCTCCAAAAATATATTTATTACAAAAATATGTTCAACTATTATCTAACTATACTTATTATACATCATATTTATTATTATACTTTTTATATATATTTGGTTAAACATAAAAAAGTCTGACTCCTAAAAGAAATAAGATGTGCATTCTTTAGTACGGCCGGAGTAGGAGAAGAGCAGTGAAAAATGTCATTAAAATGTTGAAATCTCCTATATTCCTAGTAATGTTTAGACAAGAGGAAAAGGATCCTTATTCTTTCTATTCACATCAATAGATGAAACCTGAATAAGAAATTAGAAATGATGAACCCACACCGAGCGATAAACATACACTTGGATTTAATTTGCCACTAATTTTTGGGAGTGGGTTACTGAAAGTATTATTGCCTAGTTACTTGCAAGTACTAATCGGGCGAATTTACCGCTAACCTTGAAGTATCATTACCCCGACACAGAAAATGTTTTAAATATTACTGCTAACCTTGAGTATGTGGATAGCAAAAAGAATAGCACTAGTTAATTAATATTAATAAACTCTGATTAATCTGTTAGGCAGCGACATGATAATCAAGGAACAATGTTTTTACCCCCTCCGATCCCAGCTTAGAACAGACGCCACGAAGCAAGCATATGAGAATCTCTAAAAAAGGGGGGGGAAAGGACACCTCAAAACATAATAGAGTCTGGACACGACAGTCAAAAACCTTACAGTAGTCATTGTTGACAATGGGGAAAAGGAGCTTATTGCTGGCGAACAAGCAAGAACTTTCTCCTTTGATCAACAGAACGACCTAATAATACATTGAAATATCGACCATCAAATATCAGGTTTCAGTCCAGAAAAGGGACAGCGGATCAGCCGCGCGCATACCCAAGTTGTTGGAGACCGGGAAACATGAATCCCGGATCTCAATAAATAGATAAATATATCAGGTTTCTAATTGTGGAATCAGTCAATCAAGACGCCCAATTAAAGAAAGACAAATACGGAATCGAAATTAGGGCATCCAGGTCTAAAGGCGAAGATGAGATGAAAGAACGAAATTAAAATCCAAAGCTAGCTAGCGGAGTCCCAAAACGCATCGATCAACAAACCAAGAAGAATCGCACGAGGAAGATGACAACCGTGGCACGGCGGTCTATTCTATAGATAGAAGGTACCTGGAGCTGGCGAAGTGGAAGAGTTTGCCGGTGGCGGAGAAGACGACGAGGCCGACCTCGGCGTCGCAGAGGATGGAGAGCTCCTCGGCCTTCTTGAACAGGCCCCGCCGCCTCTTGGAGAAGGTCACCTGCCTCGCCGCCAGGTTGTCGATCCTCCTTATCGCTATCCGCTCCCTCTTCCCGGCCATGGTGTCGTCCTCCACCGGCGGCGGCGGCGGCGGCGCCGCAGCAGCCACGCCACAAGACGCGACGAGCACAGGTCGAGATGAAGTGGTAATTTGACCAAAGCGAAGAAAAGAGAGGATGGACGGAGAGCAAGCACAGCGAGCTAGCTAGGGAGGGAGAAGAACAACCCTAGCTATAGCTGCCGTGCCGGAGGAAAAGCCACAGCGACAGCAATCTTTACAGGTGTTGGAGTAGATCTGCGGCGCCCTTCGGGAGCAGTCCAGAGTGTGGTAGGGGATGAGTGGTGTCTTGTACTACTCTTTTGCGCAAAGGACCGACCGACCAGTGAGCAACTGTCGACTACTCCTATTTATGGAACTAGCCAATGGCGACGCCAGAGAAAGGAGAGGATGAGGACGGCCGCGTTGGTGCTGCGGCAGCATGAACAGTAGAGGAGGAGGGTGTAGGACAGCGTCGTACCAAGGAGCAGTGGTTTTTATGGCAAAGGTCACGGTGATGCTGCCTGACTGCTGCGCCTGTGGCTGCTACAGTGCCGCTCGATCACCCCAGACCGATGGAGCCAGGTGTCTGCCACGAGGTGGTCAGGGTAGAGTGGCCCCATACTCTCCGCGCCATTGGTCCCCGCGTCACCTCATCCCTGATCCCCGCTGTTGCTTCAGCGAGAGAGCGGCCGGTGCTGAGGTTGAAAGGTCACCGTCTATCCGGTCCGGTGTGTATACGGCTGTACTCCTACGTACCGCGATCAGCCTCGGCGTTTGGCGGTCGGTCTGCTCTCCACTATAGTCATCCTATTAACTATTTTTACTCTAGGGTGTTTAATTGGTGAAAAATTTTGGATTAGACTATTGTAGTATTTTTTTTGTTTTAGTATTTTATTTAATTATGGATTAGCCAAAAGATTCGTCTCGTGCCCAAACTACGTGTGTTAAGTGATTCGATGTGATTGGAACTACAACACTTTTTAGGTTCATCCATGGGAACTAAACAAGGCCTCCTCCTCCGAAAATACTGTTTCGGAGTGTTTTTCCTGGTAGGGAGGAAGGCTAAGGCATGACTGATGGACCATCGGGCTACAAGGCATTGCGCTGCTTATAATGTGCCCGTGCCTACCACGGTGCCAAAAGCCAAATCACATGTGGTACCACTCGTGGCTTGTCTTTTGATCGACAAGGTTTTTTTATATATAGATTATTTGGTTCGTGTGAAACTTGCATTGGAAAAATTTCTACAGCAAGACAAAGTGGGATGAGCAAAAATCGAGTCATTCTTATGAAAAATAAGTAAAGTAAAAAAATCTATGGTATTGTTATAGTTCAGCAACAAACTAAACACACACTAAGAAACTGTGCCACGTGTGACTTGTTGCATGTCAAGTTGTGGTTGCAAACCAAACAAGCCAGTTTTCCGTGCTTCAAGACACTTGTCATCCCTTTGTTTAAAATAGCGCTAAGGAAAATAGCGGGAGCACTCCAAAACGCTATAAGCGCGCTAAACGCCATCGCGACAATCGCTATTTGCCGCTATTAGCGCGCTATTTGCCGCTATTAGCGCGCTATTTGTTACAGGCTTGTCATATATCCAAACGCTTCTCACTACTAGAAAAACCGCCCACGATAAATTGATTAACTATGATGGTTTTTATAAAAAAAAAACTATCATGGCAAATGAGGCCCATATGTCCAACAAGCAAACAAGTCCATACCAGCCCACTAACACCTCGAGCATATATAAGAAATGTGAACCCTAACCATCTCTTCACCTTACCCCCTCGGAAAACACACTTCTCCCTCCCACTTCTTTCCACGACAAACTCTTCTCGTACCCGCGCCACCCCTCCTCCCGATGCCCCCCCACCGACGGCGCCTCCTCCGTTCCCATCCATTCCCGGCGGCGCCTACCTAAGCCCTTGGCCGGGCTGCGCAAGCGCCGGAGAAGCGGCTCTTCCACCGGAGCGGGGCTCGTCCAGCAATAGCAAAGCGGGCCCGGCGCAAGCGCGCTCGACTGGCCCACCGGCGCGTCGGAATCGGCGTTGCGGAAGCGAGCGGCGTGGCCGCGTCGTCGACCTCCGGCCCGGATCTCGCACCATCCTGATCCGGTGATGGCGAGACCGAATTTGGGGCGAGCAACGACGCCCGCGCTTCTGATTTGGCGGTGGGGCGGCGGCGGGGATCCATTAGGGTTAGGGTTTCCCTTTTATTTTTTGAAAGATTAAGCATGGCGGTTTTGGAAACCGTCATCGTTAATCGGCGATTAAGAGTGACCTTTGCTCGGTGGCGGTTTAAAAAACCACCTCGAAAAAAAAAAAAACGCCACCAAAAATTGTTAATGTCGTGGTGTCTCCACAAGGAAGAGTCATCTAGTAATGGGAAATACGTAATAGTTTCTTTAGAACAACTTCACCAAATTGATTAAGGGTCTCTTTTGTAGGACTCTCGGTTCAACTCTAGCCCCGGCAATAGCTTCGCTTGCAAAAGAGTCGAGTCTTTCCAAACATTTCAAGAGAAGAAGTCGTTTTTTCGATTATAAGGTAGAGAAAACAAGACAATTTTAAGGTCAAGGGGCGGAGCAGTAAAAATAAAACCAGTTGCACGGTAGAGAAGACAAAGTCGATTGACTCTAACGAAAGGCAAGCATGTTAAAAAAAAAAAAATGTGGCTCTATATATTAGATTTTTTTTTTTTGACCTATTTACCTTGGGACTAAGTGATCGATTTGTATGGGAATTATTACAGGATTTAATAATTGTACTATTTTTAGTGGTAGGACACAATGCACATATATTGACTTCGCTAAATTTAAAATCTGTCATTTTAGTCTTTCATCCATAGGTGCTCTTAAGGACACAATTTGTTAGGTGCGATTGTAGAGTAAGGATGAGTGCACATGTGTATTTCTGGACGTCCGTGTCTATAATATGCATGCAAGGGTGCTCATCACGGCGTAGCGGGCTAGGGTAGGGAGAGGAGGCCGGTGTGGTTTAGTCTTGCGAGGCATAGGGAGGCGGCGTTAGGGTTTCGGGCATGGGGACGACACATGCGTAGGGGAGGGAGAGGGAGCCGAAGCTTGAGAGATGGAGAACTTTAGGGTTTTAGTGTTTCGACTATTCCTTTCTTAAAGATTCAACGATTACATGACATTAGTATTTATAGTGTCGCCTAACTTGACCACTAAGCAAACTAAAAGACTTTTTCTTAAACTAACTTGGACTCAATATAGAAATTAAAGAGGGCCGTGAGCAAAGGGCGAATCCATGTTGAAGTTAGGTGGTGCACGGGCACGGTAATTTTTCTTTTGCCATTGAATGGTCTTATTTCACTATGTATTCCCATAAAATTGTGTTACTTACTTAAAGAGCGCACCATGGTTTATTTGCATAGAGCTTCACCATCGGCCGCGGAAAGGCGCCGGTGGCGGCCTTGGTGCTAGGGTTCAAGGGCGGCTACCCACTAGGCGCGCCCCTTCCACTTAGGCCCACTAGGGGTATGACAAATATATACCCTTTTTTTTTTAAAAAAGTTGCTCGATATCCTTCTCCGTGGAGCACATAGCCAACTAATTCCAAATTTTTAAATCATAAATTAATTAAAATAAACAACAAAAATCACATTTGCTTTTCTGTACTCTGTCTTTATCTCCGGAGGCAAAATTTGTCCCAAATTTTCTTTTTTGAAGTGCAACGATTACATCTTTATAGGAGTATATATGTAATTTCTTAGGGATAATCTTTAGCGAGTCAACATTTGCGAACACGTTCCCCTTTTGGGATTTTTAAATACTCCATCTGTTTCAAATTATAAGTAGCTTGACTTTGTTTCATCTATTTTGCTATGTACATAGATATATTATTGTATCTAGATGCATAGAAAAATAGATTAAAAAAAGTTAAAGAGACTTATAATTTGGAACAGAGGGGTATCTTTTTAGGAGATTCTTGTATCTGTTTTCTTTCACTCTTTTATGGTCTAGATGTTGTAAAAATTTGTGCTCACTTAAATAGCAATTCTTTTCTAACCTAAATAGCAATTCCTTTATACTGTTTTTTTTTTCTAGAAGTGGAAGATAACTCCCATATAAATCTTCCAATACCTATGTCATGTGATGTACATGTGTTGTTTTTTATTTGTGTTTTGTTGTACAATGTGATGTGACAACTTTTGATCCGTTGAAAATGTGAAAGATGACAAATAGAAAAACTTCCGCAAGACGATTAAACTAAAATAAAATGTAAATAAAGAGATTTACTATATTTCGGTCTCCTGAAATATAGATTTTGTTCAAGCGATAGACACAAAACATCATGTATATAGTATGAGAACATAAAAAAAAAAAAACATTGTAGAACATGGTTTATATACTACACGAACATTACAACACGTCGCCTGAACAACAACAACAACAAAATCGAGGCAACTATCGTATGTATCAGAACATTAACAAAAATATCATTGAATATCGCATGTATACTACACGAACATCGCATTAAACATCGTGAAACATCACCTGAAACCCACCAAAAAAATTCTGGCAACTGTAGCAGAGGAAAAAGTGGTAAATAAATGCATACATAACGCATAATTTTTTTCGTTAATTTGTTGATGATTTTTTTTTTGACAGAAAAAATACTCATCAACAAGTTTGAGACTGCTTTTTTTTTTTTTTTCAGATTACAAGTTTGAGACTGCTAAGCACATGTTCCTTGCATAGTTTGCAGGATCAAATACCAAAAGGAACATCCGTTGGGCCTTGAGGTTTGTATGCATTTACAAATCCTGGGCTCCTCAACCTCAAGCCCCTGGGCCCTAGGAGGGTCAGAGCCGGCCCAGCGCCACCAGAAAACCAGCACCGCGGCCGTCTCGGTGGCGACGTCGGACGGTCGGAGCCAGGCCGCCGGAGGGTGGTCTGAAGGACTTTCCTCCAGAAATCTTTGCGTGTAGGTTGGGAGCCCACAGAAAGAAGGCAGGCAAACGCGTGAAGCCGAAATCCTCCTCTCGTCCCCCACCGCCCCCGCGTGCTCCTCCCTCTCCACGCCGACGACTGGGAGACCGCCGCCGTCGCCCCCGCCGGGTGCCCAGGTCTCCATCGGGGCCTTTTCAAGGTCTTGTTCGGGACCGGCGACGAGCAGGTACGCCCACCCCTTCTCTCCCCTTCCTGCTGTGCGAAACCGGCAGCCAAACCTCGGATCTGATTGATCAAATTAAAATAAAACTGTATATATTCCGATCCCATCCGTAACCTTATTTCTTTCGATGCAGATTTCTCCATACGATGAGCTGGAGATTTCCTCTCTTCGGGTATGTTGATGATCTTATTGAAATAAATCTGTACTATTGCTGCTATGTATGTTTTATGAACCCTGTCTAATTGGTTAGGTTTTACATATTCCTTCCTAATTTCCTATATATGCATTTGGTACCCTTTTTCTTGGAACCTGTTAGTTCAAATAAGTTGTGCAATCACAACACTATGCTGCCTAGTTTTCGTGTTCTTTTTCTCTCCCTGTACAACCCTGCAGTTCAAAAGTTATTTAGTTAACCAAAATTGAGTTGAATTTTACCTGATTGCTATATGTGCCATTTCCTGTGATGCATGTTAACAGTTATACTGATTGTTTAAGGATGCCATATAAGACATTATGCTTTACAAGTTCTGAAAATTTTGCTTCTCTTGGTTACTGTCATTGGCTCTGATGAATGCGCTCATAGCAGCTCTCAGCAGCAGCAAGCAGACCCAAACTTCCAGGACATCCCTACGCAGTCTTGGTACCCTCCCTCTGTTGTTGGTTCATCTTCACGTCCATCCACCCCTACCTCTTCGAGTGCGAGTCCACATCAAAGAGCTTCAGATAATCCTCAGTCTTCGTCCCGTGGGCAGCCATCTCCTGCTGAGGCTGCAGGGATAATTGCCCGTTTGAAGGATAAGAGGTTAGCACAGTATTATTTCCTTTAATGATTTATCTCTGGCTTTCTTGCATACAAGACTGTCTCCTGCCTCATATTTATTATGTTGCATTGAAATACCTTGTCATCCTTTACTATGACTCACACGCTTTTAGGGTTATCCCCAAACTGGGACATTTAACAAAACTGTGTCTAGATCTATAACATAAGATTGCTCTAGTTTTGAATCTTTTGATACCTTAAGACTATACTAGGGCATGGTCCTTCAGCTTGTACCATTGTGTTATGGATTGTCATCTCATATCTGTGTTGTACATATGTTAAGGCAAGCCTGAACAACCAGAAGCAGGCAGCTTGTAGGGTGATTGTAAGGGTAATAAAAGTAGAGATGAACTAGTTGTCTAGAACATGGCAAGGTTGGAGAACTAGCTGATAAGTGCTGTATAATTTTGGATCGATCGTTTATGCATTCCTGATTCTTTGTGCGGTTTGTGAAATATATATGTTGACAGCATATCTATTTGCAATATTAATTTTCCTGATGGTGCATCATTTGGCTGGCGTTGACAACCTTTGTTATATCATACTATTTTTTAAATCAAATTTTTCTGTGCAGTATTGAGGAGTTACAGAGAATACTGAAAGACAAAGAGGCATATAATGCATTCTTTAACTCACTTGATCAAGTGAAAACCCAGAACAATGTAAGCTCTTTTGCACAACCACTTTTTTTATATTTGTGATGCTGAGTTCACCAGAGGATTCTGAAACCCTTTCTGCATCATAACCCAAATATTATGGCCCGTTTGGAATGATGGAATGAAAAACACAGGAAAGGAAAAATTATAGGAATAGGAAAAAGAAGTGTAGTGGCAAAACAGAGGATTGAAACACTGGAATTTTTTATGAGTGGTGTTTGAAATTAAGGAATAGGAGCATAGGAAAAATTGGAAATAAATAGTAATCCAATTTGCCTGGACTGGATGTGCACAATCTTATTTATAGTCATCAATGGATGGATTAACTCATCTCTATAGGCATGGGAGTTTTTTTTCCTAGCCACTGACATATGAACCATTCAAATTGCTAGCCCACAGCAGTGAAGATTGAGTAGTTCATCTATCTACTTTCTGCTTTGTTCCTTCCTAAGCTTGATCTTATCTCTTCCCCAAATCTCATTTGGTCTCTCCTTCACTGGCCAGCACCTCTCTCATCCCACCCACATCCACCATTGACTTCTTCCAACTGGCAAGGGCATGTCCTCAATGTCATTCCAGGTCCATTTTGCACACACATAGGCGCTTGATCTGGATCTGCATGGAAGCTGGACAGAGAGGAGGGGTTGAGATAGGCTGTGTAGCGTCATTGCAGCGGTGCAAATCTTGCTTCAATCCTGGTGGCCATGACACAGTTGCTCATTTGAGCTTCCTTTACCTCTGTTTTCTCTTTCACGCGTGCATTCACCTTGGCCGATTATGGAAACTTTTGAGTCAGAACGGTTGTTTCTGTTTCTGCGTTTTGCAAAGGGAAGCGTGCTTTCCAGAGGAATTGTGAGATTCATTGCTCCAATCCAAACAGCATCTGATGTGAGCAAAACATAGGAATTGAATTCCTTTGTTGGAATTCTTTGAAATCCTACAATCCAAATGGCGCCTAAGAGTGTCTTCTCACCTAATATTGTTATTCAGGTTCCTTTGGTTATTGAACTTTAAAATTAGCTTTCTTTGGTTCGGTAGTTCCAATTATTCTTGACTCTTGAGGTTCCTAAGAGTGTCTCCTCGCCTACATTGGATATCCTCGCCACATTGGTTATGAAACAGTTTTGAAACCTTCTTGATTAATTAATGATGTCAGAGTTCCAATGCTACTATTTTGTTCATTATTTCTTCTTTACAGTCTGTCTCGTAGTGTGCAAAATCGTTGAAAGCTTACATATTGTCAATCCTTTTGTGGGCTAAGTTTTAAGTTTTTAACACATGTTTCATCTTTCCTCTGGTACCTCATCCATGTGTTGGTGGTTGTTTTGCAAGTATTTATTTTGTGACATGACCGCTGCTTATCTGGTTTAGTGTTTTTCCCCTTCAATGCCTCATCTCTGGCATTCCCATACTATAGGAAATTACTGAAGTCTTGTGTATTTGCTGACTCGGCTATCTTTCTGAATGTTCAGGTGCGTGATGAGCTTAGAAAGGAGACATTGCAACTTGCAAGTGAGTTTATACATGCTGTTTGTTTAAATATTAGTGTTTTGAATTGGTTTCAAAGAAATAATGGTGCTTCAAAAGTACCCTTTGAATATACAAAATTTCAGCTAATATGTAACATATTCTTATTATATTTGTGTTATAAACTACAGGGGAAAATTTAGACAAGGAGCAGCGGATTTTGGAGCTTAGAAATCAGGTGCAGCACTATCACCTGGAGAAAGATAGAAAACATTGCTGTCGAGCTATTCATCAATAATAAATCAATGGATCAACATAGTTTATAAAGTTTATTAATACCATGACATGGCAACCTTGTACTACTGTTACTGTGAAGCTTTGTACTGATTTTGTTCTTATGTTTTTAGTGCTTCATTTCTTTGCTGATATTTCATTTGCATTTCTAATTTTTGTGCAGTGCACAATAATTAGAACCACAGAACTGGCCGCTGCTCAAGACCGGCTTACTGATTTGGAGCGGCAAAAGGATGATATCATGAGGTCCTATTCCCCTGCCGCACTGCTCGATAAGCTCCAAAGTAAGTACTCTGAACAATAACGTCTTCAGTTCCTTTCTTATCAGTCGTATACTTGTATCTGAGTTTGGCTATTTTCTTATTTGTAATCGGATACTGTTCATTGCATGTCAGTGTTCAGAGATAATGATTATGATACTCATCTGAACTTCTTTGATACCAGTTCAAAATAACAACAAAAGAGTAATACAAAATTCAAAGCGTTTGAATCTGTAAGATGTATGTCACACAAACTAATCGTATTGTTGTTTCCTCAGCATCAATGGCAAAGCTGGACGAGGAGTCTGAGGAGCTGCACCAGAAGTTCCTGGAGAAAGACATGGACCTTGCAACCTTTGTGCAGAAGTACAAGAAGCTCCGCACGGCTTACCACAAGCAGGCGTTGCTCCATCTCGCCGGCCAGACATCACTCCGCTGACATCCCGGCCAGGCGTCGTATAAACTTTTGTTGTATCCCTGCTCGCCTGTTCTTGTTCTACTACACAATGCTTGGCCCCTGTTTTATGAGTGCAGCTTCTTGTAGGGCTTTGCCAAACATCAGCGGAGATTGCATTGCCAGATTGCATTGCCTGTATAGTTATACTATGACTTGCAAAACGTCTTATTACCTAGTCTGTCCTGATATAGACCTTTCGAGTGACCAAGTTGGATTTATTAGCATTAACTAAACATATCTCCTGATAATAAAGCTTTCGTATGCTTGATGGTTGGTGGATACACGGCCGTTGAGTGTTTGAACCGAAGCACACTGAAACAAACACAACTCCATCTAACGCCTTGTGTAGTTGTGGTTCAGAGCAGAAGAAATCCAGACAGGTTCCCGTGCCACGCGGCGTGTTAAAAATCCAAGGAGAGTATATTGAAACAGAGGAAGTTCCCTTGCTGTATGCTCGGCACTTGAAGTACAAATGAAACCTACTCGTAGCTCCGTCCGTCCAGCTGGGGTTAGAAATGCATGCTGGCAAGATGTGGTCAGTGCTCCGTTTGATTTTGCAAGACTGCATAACGAGACGAGAAAATGACCGTGCTTCCCCACACGAGTATCAGGAGGTGTCGGTGAGCACACTTACCCTCCTGCTGATCTGATTCTGAAGCACGATGATATGCGTCCCGATGTGCAGCATCTCCGACTCCGTACTCAGAATTCCATTTGGGTGTAGAGTCACACGTGCAGCGGCAGAGCAGGTGGATTCCTTGAGGGCTTGGGGAAGAGCACACGATTCGTACGGCTGGCTCGCTTAGCTGCGTGTGCAGAAGCGAGCTACAGTACTAGAGCAACCTCCCCCTACTGAGAGTATGGCTAGCCTTAGCCTTGTCCTTGTCCGCATCGCTGCGGATCCAGGGACCCGTGACCTGGCTGCCTTGGATCATGCAGAGGAGTAGGAATAGGAAGGGCGTGGTCGGGACCCCACCCCTGCCCTGGCTGGAATTCCACGGAGAAATCGTATTCGTCAGGAAGGCTACAGAGAGTACAGTATTTTTATTTCTCCAGTCATCGGTATTCGTCTAGTCTTGGAAATCGGAGCTGATTTGTTTGGTTCGAGTGTTGGAAGCTCACGTAGGAGAACAGGGGAGGTTTTGTTGTCATTGACATGCATGCTCGGGCCGACACTCGCCGACACTCGCCGGGGTTGCTGATCGAGCTCGTCGGTCATCTCGTGCGCTTCTGAGTTCAGACCGCTGCCGTGGCGTGCTAACTCAGACACAGGATTACTCGGTGACAAAGAGTTACTATTACTTCTAATCTCCTACGCTATACGATGGCGATGCCTTTTGTCCCTAACCCTGGACATATATATGCTTTTGCCATGGATATGCGAAGAGTTTGTTCTTGAGCAATGCCTCCGCCTTTTTTTTTTTTTTTTTTCGCCCGCCATTCACCGCTGTTTTCATTAAGAGGGAGAAAACCAAATCCAAATACAAACCAGTTCTCGATGCCTCCGCCTTTTCGGCCAAGTGTTGTTGACTGCTGGCGTGTCCACAGTTAGTTTGTTGGATGCTCGGACGACAGGCCATTTCAGGCGTCTTGCATGAGATGCAAAAAAATAGCTACTACACGATTGGCTCCGTAACATCTTCCTACCCTGTAGTATAGTACCGTACTACTAAATTGAAACAAAAACTTAGCCACAGCGACTCAGCTAGGCTGCCTGAATGCCTGGCCCCCCGAGTACGCGCGGCGTGGCCGTATCGTGCACGCCGAGCTGGAGAGTGTCGCCCGTGAACTGAAGGTGGTCTGAACGCAAACAAAAATTGCAGCGCCTCGTACTGTTGATGTATGCAAAAGTGAGTGCCACTGTCACTGTGGAGGATGCAACCGCTACTCGATCGTCGGCTTGGCTGCCCGCTCTGCTTCGTCCATTCCATTCCAGCAGTAGCAGCCAACGGTGAACGGAGATGGTTTAGTATCATCATTGAGACAGCAAGCCTGGAGTAATTAGGTAACTATACAGTATAGTCTATACTAGGCGCGATCGACCACCTAAAATGGTGAGACTGAGATCCGCTCTCCGTGTCTGGAGTACATACAACGTACCGATTTGTAGCTTACCTTGTGTACCATTCGCAGGCGCCAGCGTGCCGATCGATCTCCTCGTGTATGGTATGTGGTCCTTGAAAAAATCACGTGTGGCCGCGCGTGCACCAACCAGCAATGCGATCGATCAGCACGGCACGCCAACGTAACGGTGTCCAGTGAATGTATGCCGTGGTGGCTGTGTGGTCGTCACTCTTCAGTAGGTAACCGCAGTCACTCCACAGCAATGCTGCGCGAGCAACTCCGGAATTTTGGGCGTCGCGTCCGAGTCCGCCTCGTGTCGTAGTAATTCAGAGACGCGTAGTAGAAACTTGCTTGACGGGCTGGTGGCTACATGCAGCATGATGAATACCTGCTGGCCATGCCGAGTCGACAAACTGTCCTTGTTGACCCGTGAAGAAGCTGTCCTTGTTGACGGGCAGAAAGAAGTTGTTTGTACACCAGGGTGCATGCATGCAGCAGGCAAGATTTCACACAAGGATGGCAGTACAACAACTAGAGTCAGCACTAAAAAAATTACTTTTCCTCCGTCCCTAAATCGTAAGTCGTTTGACTTTTTTAACCTTAAGTTTGATCACTGCCTTATTCAAAAAAAAAAAAGTTATCCAAAATGTTAATTCTTTTTCATGGGTTGCTTTGTTAATATATGTTGTTCACGAATAACTTAAATTTTACTATATTTACACAAATTTTTTGAATAAGTACTACTTTCCGGACCGCAAGTACTCCTAGTACTCAGCGCACTCTGCCTACTTGTCTTTGGACTCCAGTTCAGTTCACCGTGTCCATCTGCATTCGCCCACACGATCATGAACTCACGCTGACCCCCAATACAGTCATGAACTCACGATGTCCTTTTGGTTGTTGCCCTCTCTTTCTCTAGTGGTTATATTCTAACCAACCAAGATAAACTAGATGGTCAAACCCCTCCCTAAGGATATGGCCACGCCAAGAACAAGATTTGCCAGATGTACAAACTTCTGTAATTAAAAATGAGCTCCTCCCTTATTTCAAAAAATAAAAGATGAGCTAAGCCAACCAAAATCCTAGCTAAACCCAGCTATATAAACCCACCTCTCACATTCCATACTCCATCACTCCCCAGACCCCAGCTAGCTCACTCAACATGGCGATGACGGCCACCGCTACTGCCATCCTTGTCCTCCTCCTCGCCGCTACCGCCGCCTCGGCGGCTGACCTCTCTGTGTACCACAACGTGCACCCGCCGTCCCCGTCCCCGCTCGAGTCCATCATCGCGCTCGCCCGCGCCGACGACGCCCGGCTCCTCTTCCTCTCCCCTCCAAGGCGGCCTCGTCCGGCGGCGTCACCTCGGCTCCCATCGCCTCAGGGCAGACCCCGCCCTCGTACGTCGTTCGCGCGGGGCTCGGCACCCCGGTGCAGCAGCTCCAACTGGCGCTCGACACCAGCGCCGACGCCACCTGGTCGCACTGCGCCCCGTGCGATACGTGCCCCGCCGGCAGCCGCTTCATCCCGGCCAGCTCCTCCTCGTACACCTCCCTCCCGTGCGCCTCCGAATGGTGCCCGCTCTTCGACGGCCAGCCGTGCCCCGCGAACCAGGACGCCACGGCGCCGCTGCCGACGTGCGCCTTCTCCAAGCCGTTCGCGGACACCGCGTTCCAGGCGTCGCTGGGCAGCGACACGCTGCGGCTGGGCAAGGACGCCATCACCAACTACGCGTTCGGGTGCGTGGGCGCGGTGACCGGGCCGACGACCAACCTGCCGAAGCAGGGGCTCCTCGGCCTCGGCCGTGGCCCCATGTCGCTGCTGTCCCAGACCGGGAGCAGGTACAACGGCGTCTTCTCCCTACTGCCTGCCGAGCTACAGGTCGTACTACTTCTCCGGCTCCCTCCGGCTGGGCGCCGCCGGGCAGCCCAAGAACGTCCGGTACACGCCGCTGCTGACCAACCCGCACCGGCCGTCGCTGTACTACGTGAACGTGACGGGGCTCAGCGTGGGGCGGGCCTTGGTGAAAGTCCCCGCGGGGTCGTTCGCGTTCGACCCAGCCACCAGCGCCGGCACGGTGATCGACTCTGGCACGGTGATCACGCGGTGGACGGCGCCCGTGTACGCCGCTGCGCGACGAGTTCCGGCGGCAGGTGGCGGCGCCGAGCGGGTACACGTCGCTGGGCGCGTTTGACACCTGCTTCAACACGGACGAGGTGGCGGCGGGCGGCGCGCCGGCCGTGACGCTGCACATGAGCGGCGGCGTGGACCTGACCCTGCCCATGGAGAACACGCTGATCCACAGCAGCGCCACGCCGCTGGCGTGCCTTGCCATGGCCGAGGCGCCGCAGAACGTGAACGCCGTCGTCAACGTGGTGGCCAACCTGCAGCAGCAGAACGTCCGGGTCGTCGTCGACGTCGCCGGCTCGCGCGTCGGATTCGGGAGGGAGCCCTGCAACTGAGCTCCCTGAATCCCTCCGTGCATGGGCACGGCGGGATGACGGCACTGCCGCATCGATCGGTGTGCAGTGCAGTTGGTTGTCCAGCTGTTAGCTTCTGCTCCTTTCCAATGTTGTCTGCAATAACGGACGTGACACGGGAAAAAAAATGTTTCGTCACGGACTCACGGGTAGCTAGAGAGAATCACGTAAAATTGCTTGCCAGAGTGTCTATTGCTTTCGTCTATGTTCTGTAAAATGTCTGTTGGCCTGTTTCAAGAGGTAAATTTGGATGTGGTGAAGACTTCAAATTCGTACCTCAGCAGTGTCACGAGCATGTACAGTAGAGTACAAAAGCTGCCTCATCTTGGATACGCGAGAGGATTGCGATGCGATCCACAAGCTGTCACTTGGCCGTATCTGATTAGCTTAACGTGTACCGTTCCCGTCCTGGTCCAGGACGTGCGTAGATGTCGTCCCGTCTGGTTATTTGTCCATCACAGTAGGACTAGAGGCTCTACAACGGATGTAGAGAACTGCCATGCAGTCCGTGTGGTTTTCACGTGCAATGAGTGAAAACCGCTTGATTAGCAGCGGCACCGGCGCACAGCACGGCAGGCCACTTCTCGTCCCGTGCATCAACGGCCTGGCTGTCATGCTGAGCTTCGAGCATCCTCCAAGGACGCACACGGGTCAAACTCATGCATTTGGGTACCCACACGAGACACCAAATCATTTGTCACCAGAAGACGGTAAACATGGATTTGGTAGTTGGTACAGTGATGTAACTGAGATATACAGTTCAAGAGAGGAAACTCCCTTGTGCAAGCCACTGGAAGAACATATGAGTCACTTCATATTCTAGGGCACTTTGGTCTTCGCAATATTTCGAGCACTAAAAGAGATGAGTTGTCCCTATTCCCCAGTGCTGTTCTTGAATGGAGCTAACTGCATGGCTAATCTAGTAACACGTAAAATCCAGAACAAGAGTAGCATACCATATGTACTTCGATCAGCACACACAACATCAGCAAACTGAATGGAGGTAACTCCTATTCATGGTTGGCTTTGACATGTGCAGTCAAGGCATCCAGAAGCGATTCCCTGGTCTTCATGATGAGCAATTCTTCAGCATTAGATTGCACCTGAAAAGGGTAGCTTCTTGATCAGAGATGCTTAATTTGGTAAGAAGGATAGATTTTCAAGAGGAACTTTAGAAAGTTTGGGATAACAAATATGTAGAAGTGAAGGTCTACAAATTTAGTCTGCATGCAAATCTCCATACCTTTCCCTCCCATCACTAAATGGATTCAATGCCTGAAAAACGTATGGGAGACTTCAGTATATTTCACCACTTAAAAGAAAAGATCACATTCTATTCCAAAGCTTATAAACAACAATGAGTAAGATATTCATAATAACCACTCAAATAAACAGCAAGGAACAAACTATGTGCCTATGCCACAGTTTATATTTAACAGGTGAGACTAACTAATCATTTCAGTAAGCTATGTGCCTATGCCACAGTTTAGTTCTTACAGGCTACACGCCGCCTATACTGAGTACTGACAATGAAGAGTTATCAAGTTCATCTCATCTACAGATGTATCATAGCCTCACTTAACTTGGCACAACTTAAAAGAAAAACCTACCAACTAATTCAGAAATGGGAGGAAATATTTATTGTTTAATATTAAGCAAAAATAATATTTTTTGGGGCACCAAGAGCCCAAGATTCTCTTTGCCCCTCAGGAACTAGAACATAAGTACATCTAGCTTTTCCCAGTGCTGTTATCATTATTCAGAATAAAAATTTCCATTGTAGGAAAATAAATAATTGAAAAATGAGTAATCACATTTTCTTGTGCACTGCAATCTTAATGTCAAAATTAGACAAAAAAAAAAAGCGATGAAAAATAGATATGCAAATCATAGTCAGTTGAATGAGCAATCTAGGAACACTAGTAGCTTATGCAACTGTAGATATTTACATGCAAAACAAAATGCAATGATGGTAAAATATTCCAGATTTTTATCAAAAGGAATACACATGAAAACAGGGACAGAATATATATTATACTTAAGAATGAGAGTGAAACTGGCCAGGGCTCGAACCCTTGGTAGCTCACTCTCAACAGGGGGAAAGGCCTCACTGTCCGTCCCCTGCGGGCAAGACCGGTTTTAGACCTTTTTTTCGACTCTCAGGCCAATGCCCATGGGATGTCTCTCCCAGGGATCGAGTTCTTTTATAAAAAACAGTTAACCTTGCATGTACTAATCAACTCATCAGTGATTTTTCCAAAGAGCGGCCATGAATGAGTTAGTTTTCTGAAGAGTAATTATGTTTCACAGCTTCAAAAAAGTTGCCTGGCCCAGGCAGGCTTCCCAGGCGTCCAATTTTGGACGCATTGGACGATGGGGCCAGGATTCCTGCCAGACTTCAGTCCAAACAAGCCCTAAAAGCATGGAATTGTGAATGTAAAAATACAAGTGCACTATCAATCAAGAATAATACCAGGAATGAAGATGACCATTACTTGCTCACACAAAATGGATTTTGTATGCAAAATGTAAGCACAATACTTTAGCAAGTTATCTCCTGTGCAGATATTTCAATATGAACTGACTCCTAATGCAAAATAACAATCAGTTTGGTCAAAAAGCAAAAATTGAATGAATACAGGTAATGGAAGTAGGAGAAAAGACAGAAACTGAACATCCAAAACTTTCTGAAAAAACTGCTAGTCAAGCTGGAAAAGGTCAAATATCTGATAATTTCAATGAGAATATTCTACATTTCATTTGGTAGTCTTTTGTTTGAGATCCAAAACGAATGCAGAAATCAGGTTAAGCTTTGCTTTGAACAGTCGATTGATTATAACTTAGCTTTTGAGAGGACAAACTTTCCATCAACCAGATGGGCCTCAAAAAAGATTTAGTCTAGAAGCCGCAAGGTCCAAAGAAGGTAAGATACCAAAGAGACTACGGCACTAAGCACTACTGAGTTCTTAGTGTTTTCAGACTTGGGAAAACTAATGGTTATTTAAGTAGAGAAATTAGGAAGGAAAATTCAACCTCTAGTTTATACCAGTACACACATTGCAGTGAGGTACACCTCTACATCTAATATTTGAACTGATAATGAATGTGGAAGCTCAGAATTTACTACTCCTACTTGAGGAACTCAAAGTTTTCAACAATTTGGAGTACAAGAGAAGAAAAAGGACATGTTGCTGGTGTAAGAATGCAAAGTTAAATGCAATGTTCGTTTAATAACGCTAAACATGTGGAAATTGGCATAATTCTAAATGTGTGGCAACTGGCATAATGCTAAATATGTGGCATCTGGGAAGTTTCACAAGGCAGCACTTCAATATTGCCTGTATTTATGTATTCTTGTTTTTCTAACAACTGGGAAACAGTAATGCTCCACTATTAGGAGCAGAACACTTAAAAGGTTGGCATGGAACACTGAATTATGAGAACAGAATTGTTTACCTTGACAATAGTTTAAATGCTTTTGTAAACAATAAAAGCTGAGTAGTCCTGGCTCCTGAGTGCCAGAATAGATGATATGTTGTTCATAGATACCCATGATTATTCTCTAATGAGAACTGGGTCATCTGTCAATAGTTCATGGATACCCGTGTATCATAGGAGAAACATCAGCTTGATGCAGTATTGAAATATCACATATCAATAGTTCTATAAACAATCAGGAACATAGGACTCAAAACTATGTATCCAATAGAAGTTGCTTGTTGCCATTGATAACTTCACCATTTCTTAATTCCTTGACGCCAACTAAGGATCTTTTGTCATCATAAACACCATGAACTTTATAATACCACACCATCTTTGATATGTCATCCTGCGGTGAACTTATTTCCTGACGCTTGATAGTCTTGTGAAGTTCACAAAAGAACTTTGGATCTTGCAGCTTAATATACTCTTGCAATACAAGTTCATGGTGTGGCACCCAGTTCCTAGGGAAAGGTGTGTAGTCACACGATGGAATAGATGACATGCGTGCAAACTGTACACCTTCAATAAAATCAACTAGTCCCATCCTCAAAAGATCAGAGTATTCTGGTGCATCATTCCTTGTGCTTTCTCTCAAAGGACGGCTAAGATCCCGTGAAGCAATCTTGTAGACCTTAGCTCGAGACTTCAGTCTATACCTTGCCGCGTAGAGCTTTGCTAGTGAGCTCCTTACGACATAAGCACAGAACCCTACAATCTTCTTCCGGTTATCTGCATACCTGTACCAATCAGCCATTGTCTCAAGAAACTTGTTCATCTGGGAATTAGTGTGTGCCTGCCCAGAGTACAGCATTGGTGAGCATGGCAATGGCTCAGGATCCCTGTCTCCCTTTACAAGCTCAAGCTTCCTGAAATGTCTTATGCACCTTTGCAGGCTCGCTGTTACAGACAACAGTGTTCCGACACCCTTCTCGCTGACAATGTTCCCTCCACTGGCAGTATATCGTAAGGTTGGGTAGATGACCCTGCGCTGTGATCACATGATCCAAGAATTCAATCCCCCTTGTGATATGCTCAATTTCCACCATCGAATTCTCTGGCCTTAAACCAAATGTTCTCTCACAAAATTCCATCAGTTGTCTCCTTATCTCAACTGCATCCTCCCTCGGCCCCCTGATCCCAATCAAGACATGGGAGCCAAATCGAAGGAAATCCATCTTCCTCGTCTTCTCCTTCCCAGCTGATGGGACGAACTCAGGCCAAGCGGGATTGTGGCACCCATCATCACCCACCTCCTTCCAAATTGAATCATGCTTGACGGGCAAAAGTACTGGTTAATTTTCTCCTCCATCCACCAATCCAACTCGTTAAGGCACACGTTGGCAAGCAAAGGACTGATTATCCCACAATGTCCATAATTCGGCACATGGCGTGCCTGTTCTGGAGCAAAGCCAAAGAACATCCTCAACCAATATGGGTCAGGCTTGGGCTCATTCTCGTTAAGCACCTTCTTCTTCCTGCTCTTCCTGAGCACCTTCCTTTTCAGCCTCTTCTTGGTCAGCCCATCGAGGTCTTTTCTCCATAGGCGGTACAGACCCAGGCCGAACAGGGGTACTGAGCGCAGACTTGAGTAATGACAGCACCTTACGGTCGGAGACGGCCTTCTGGACGCATGACAGGATGGTGTCCGGCGAGAGCCCGTCGACCACCGCCGTGAGGTCGGCGGAGACGAACCAGAGGTAGGCGGCAAAGCGAGACCGAACAGAGCGGATGGCGCTGTGGGGCCCGCGGCCGGGGCGGAAGGCATGAGATTTAGGAGAAGCGCGGCTCGAAGACTGGTTCAAGGAGGAGGAGGAGGAGCTCCTGGACGACGCGGTCCTGGAACGGCGGCGGCGCGTCCGCGAACCGGGCCTCGAGCTTGCGGCGGGAGATCGGGACGGTGGAGGGCGGGTCGGCGGGGGAACGGAGGAGGAGGTGCATGGAGGCGCCCCAGGGGAAGGCGGGGTGGCGGCGGAGCGCGGCGGCGCGTAGGCGGAGGAGGGAGTGGAGAGTGGGGAGCGGGACGGCGTGGCGTGGCGGGAAGGTGCCCGTGGCATGGGCGCAGGCACGCTGGTAGGAGAGGAGCCAAAGGTCGAGGCGGGAGGCGTAGCCGGAGAGGTTGGGGAACGGGGAAGGGAGCGGGTGCGCGAACGCGCGGCGCCACAGGGAGGAGAGCAGGTCGATGGGGTCGTGGACGAGGAGCGCATACGGGTCGGGGAGGGGTCCTCGTCGGTCGCTGAGGGCGGAGGAGGCGCCTGACGTGGTGCGCGGCGAGCGGCGGGGTGGTGGAGGTGAGTGGGGAGAAGGCGGCGGAGCACCGCGCGCGGCGGCATGGCGCGGAGGCGACGTTGTGGGCTTTGGACGAACAGGTGGTGGGCGAATGCCTGATCGCACAGGCCGGCTGCCTGCGCCCGCGCCACTACTCGCAGTCGCAGGTATTGGCAACCGTTGGCGCAGCGTCAGGTTCAGGCACATCAGCAACTCAGCACAAATATATCGACCAAGACACTTGTATCCAGGGATTTACCTGGATCTGGTTGAGTGATGGAAATGACTTTCCATTTTTTTTAAAAAAAAAGAGAGCAAACAATATGCACATTTAGATGATCTGGCTATTGGACTCACGCGGGTCAATCTCTGACAATACTCAGAGTCAGAGCAATGCATGCAATTGGGTACCCAAACGAGGGTTTCTGCGGCTGATAGGCCAGTGATGATGTTTTTTTTGTGAGAGAAAAACATGGTATCATGACTGATAAGCCAGGCTGAAAAGTTAAGCAAGCATCGAATCACTTGTCACCAGAAGATGGTAAATATATGGATTCGGTACAGCGATGTTTGTACTGAGATACAGATACAGATACATAGGCAAGAGAGGAAACCCCCTCGTGCAAGCCACTGGAAGAACTGAGCAGTCACTTCGTATTCTTGGGCACTTTGACTTTGCATTATATCGAGTTTTAAAAGAGATCACTTGTCCCGAGTGCTGTTCTTGAGCCATTCCAAATACTTGGTGTTACCACCGGTTATGGGCAGAGCAATAACTTCAGGAACACTGCATGGACGAGTAACACGTAAATCCCAGAGCAGCAGTAACATTGCACACCATATGTACTTCAAATCAACAAACACAGGCACACAGCATCAGTAAACTGAATGGAGCTTACTCATATTCATGGTTGGCTTTGACATGTGCAGTCAAGGCATCCAGAAGTGATTCCCTGGTCTTGATGATGAGCAATTCTTCAGCATCAGATTGCACCTGAAAAATGGCAGATTCTTGATCAGATATGCTTAGTTTGATAAGCAGGGTGTGAGGGAGAGACTTCCAAGAGGGTTTTTTAGAAATTTTGAGATAGCAAATAGGTACAAGCCAAGACCAACTAATTTAGTCAGTCTGCATGCAAATCTTAGCACCATACCTTTCCCTCCCACCAGTACACAGATTCAATGCCTGAAAAGGTATAGGGGCTTCAGTTTATTTCACCACTTCAAAGAAAAGAACACATTCTATTCCAAAACTTGTATAAACAACACAGTAAGATATTCATAATAACCTCTCAAATGAATAGAGAAATTTATATGCAATTCTACTGGTAATTCTTGTATGTCAGTATGGGCAGGAGGACACTTTTTTTCTTCTTCAAAATTACACTATTCATTTCAGTTTATGGCTGCCTGAAACTAGATATGCAAAGTTATATTTAACGTGTTAGCTAATAGTTTCAGTAGCTATGTGCCTATGCCACACTTTAGTTCTTACAGGCTATATTGACAATGCAGAGTTATCAAGCTCATCTCATTACAGATGTATTATAGCCTTACTTCAGCTGGCACAACTTAAAAGGGAAACCTACCAAATAATTCAGAAATAGGAATATCTAGTGTTTCATATTCAGTAAAAGTTAATATTTTTGGGAGATCAAGAGCCCAATTCTCTCCTTGCCCCTCAGGAACAATACTATAAGTAGATCCCCAGGGCTGTTATCATTATTTACACAGAATATTTTCTTCTGTTTGAAGAAAATAAATAACTAAAAAAATAAGTAATCACATTTTCTTGTGTACTGCATTCATAATGTCAAAAATTTGTCCAAAAAAAAAGCGACGCGGAAACTGAAATCTAACCAGGCACTATATTGACACAAGCAGCAAGCTTCTCACTGATGATGCTCTGTGACAGCTTCTTGCCTGCGATAGATGTGATACAAGTTATTGAAGACAAGTAAAGTAAAAGCCAGAACATACACAGCAAAAATATGCAACAACAATAACAACAAAGGCAAAACCTTAGAGAACAAAACTAATCAAGCCGACAAATAGTAGACGCCACCAGCTAAAAGGTGCTAAACTGTCGGCTTTCTCATTGGAGAGAATGGTACAGATTGACTAGGAAGGAATCAAAGTGGTGAAAAGAGGTACAGGAAGTTAGGCACCAGTTACCTGCTTCTCTGTTTGGAACTGTCACATACACAACAATGGATGGCACTGTGGTGGAAGCAGACTCCATTTGAGTAGAACTGAGACCTCTTGCCCTGCAAAATTTTACATCATTGAAGTTTCTCGATCTTGGAGTCACTACATGTTCTTGTAGATACTGTACTGTGACAGAAATAAGACCCAGCATTTCGCCATTTCTACCCTCCAAGGTTTTCACAGCATCATGCTACCAGGTGAACAACAGTTTCTCATAACCTACACTCTCATTAGCAATTCACTAGTTCAATTGTAGCAATGGGCGTCTGTACTCAAAACAGGCATTGTGCCATCTAAATCATGCACTGTTACTACATATGATGTTACAAATCCTCACAAATGACAACTAGCACTTAGTTACTGTAAAACAATGTTTCCAAAATCACTACAAAGAATTTAATATTAATGCACCCATGAGTTTCTGTGACCATGATTCATTTTTATCCGTCTCTAATTGGTCTCACTTTCATATGCATAGATCAAGTTCTAAGCCACCTTTGGTGTGAAAACGCTAAGGTTCTAGGCAAGGTCCGCATAGCACCCGTTTTCTGAAACAGACAGTAGTGGGGTACAAGTCTGTGATTCCAAATTTCGCGATCCCATGGCCCATGGGAATGCGAGTGCCTTCCTCGCATCAGCCAGAGATGTTCAGTTGAGACAGATGGACGGGGAAGTTACCCGAAGAAGGGGAGGCGTCGGTGGGAGATGGCGCACCCCGTTCTGCAGGCGACCGCTGCGCTGACGGCGCCGATGCTGAAGAACAGGAGCGCTCCCGCGAGCGGTGAGCGGCGTCCGTAAAGCAGCGCGCGCTGTGCTCCGGCGGGACTGGCAGCGGAGGCGGAGGAAGGTGGGGAGAAAACCCGGAACGGCGCGGGGAGTGGCATCTCCGGCAGCTCCGATAGCCGCTTATGTACGCCTTGCCGTCGGGAAAGCGCATCCCTCCCTTCCTTGCCTTGGTGGCTCACGAATCCTCCTTGGTCCTCTCTTGGGCCCTAGTGGGCTTGAATGGACCCGCTATTTGGTTTTTGGCGGGCCATTCGGCCCAACGCTGCGACTCGCATTTCCTCTTCTTAACCCCTCCTCGGAGGAAGCGGAACTCCCGAGCCCCAAACCCTACTCGAACCAGAGCAGCCTCCATCGCCAGCGCCGACAGTTGGAGCTCTTCGACCTTCCGCGCTTCTCCGGTCATGGCTGAGCCCGAGGTGGAGGTGGCCGCAGCCGCAGCCACAGCGATGGAAACCGAGGCGCCTTCTGCAGCAGGTCAGAAGAGGGAGCGGGAGGAAGGTGATGATCCTGCTGCTGATGGCGGCGAGGCGGCGGCGGAGGAAGCGGCGGCGGCTAAGAAGCAAAAGGTGGAGGAGGAGCCCAAGGAAGCAGAGGAGGTGGAGGAGGGGAAGGCAGAGGAGACGGAGGAGGCGAAAGCAGAGGTGGCGATTGAGGAGAAGAAGGCAGTGGAGGCGGATGGCAAACCTGTGAAACTGGGGCCGAAAGAGTTCGCCTCGGCCGTCGAGATGTTCGACTACTTCTTCGCTCTGCTCCACAATTGGACGCCGCAGCTTGAGTTCAATAAGGTGAGGCTTACCGTTTGATTATCTTGGTTGTGAAGAAGATTGTTCCTTTAGCTTTGATCTGGTAATGCGTGGTTAGTCTAGTTCGGTCTGATGAATTGCTTGTCATGCTGCGGCACTTACAAACTTGCACTAGTATTAGGTAAGCAATGTTGAGTTCGGGGAGTGCAGTTACTTGTAGAGCGCTCTTACTAGTACTAGATAGGGTTGCTCTCAAACATCAGTTCACCGCAGGCATCATATTTATTTGAATTGACAAATCCATTCTTTAAGGCTGTGAGTTTGCAATTACTGATTAGTTTGTTCTGAAGGGTTCTAATTTGGACCCTGCATTGTGTCCTGCGCCTTCCAGCTCCACTCTCTTCATCAGTCATACCTATGGAAATGAATGCACTAGAGAAGATCTAATTTTTAGTGTTTTCCTTATTTGTTATGTGATGCAGTTTGGTCTTCAAGTTCTGTTATTGCAAGGGAAGTCTTATCATTCCCATTCCTTTTGCATTGATGGTTTATATTTCTTAGCTTTGTTTCAGTTTCCTGTGATTACTGATTAGTACAATTTGTTAAATCAAGTTTTAGATTAAAATTGTGGCCAAACGAGGACCAATATGATTTAGCTTGATTCATTGTGGTTTCATGTGAGTCTCCATGTTATGTCTGATCAGCTCTGATAATTGTAATGATTTTGGGTGCATGTATTAATATTCATTTTCCATGATGTTCAGGTCTATGTATATATGTTTAATCTTTATTCATGTGTAACATGCTTAGTGGGCCTTGTTGTTTCAGTCTCCAAGTGCTTTTCTGGTGTTTGAGTAAGAAAACTCTGCTGTTGATAGCTTTGAGCTATCCACAAAATCATGAATCTTTCATAAAAAAAACAAAATCATGAATCACTTTTCTAGCATTGTTGTTTGCTCCTCTAAAAAAGCGTTGTTGTTTACTTGTTCCTTCCAATTTTGGAACATATGTGATACTAGAAGGATGGTTTGTTCCCTTTTTCTTGGTTATGCATTGCTAACATTATTATCTTAAAGAGATCTCCAGTCGATGATCTTAGACAATTGGGATACTTTGGATCTCATTTTTTCCGTGTTATATATAATCGTAGATGGAAAGAGTAATACTAATTTTTCTGGTATAGACAATTGGGTATAGTGCTAGTGATCTTTTTTAAAACATAACTTTTCATTGTTGTTTTGAGTCTGTATTCTTTATAAGTTATGTTTTGAGCTGTGATTTTTACCTCGTTTACTACATTTGTGGTGCTTGAAGCAAAAGAAGAAAATAAAAGAAATTAAACCATGGCTGTGGTAGCACTTGAAAGTCAAGTAGACGACTTTTTAACATGACTGCAGTCTAGTTTTCCTGAAGCTAGCATACATTATATTTTATAAGTTGAATGATGGAAATATCTGGTAGCTGTTGTTGTGTTGAAAATGATTGCTATCTATGTAGTGCCCACTAGGTAATTGACCTTATGCACCACAAAGGTAGCGACATTGATCTCCAGATTTGAAACCCCAATCAACCTCCATAAATAAACCCATGTAGCTGTCATTAATATCTGCTCATGGACACATTTCATCTCAACTTTTGCAGTATGAACAAATGGTGCTGGAGGATTTGCTGAAGAAAGGCCATGCTGATCCTGCCAAGAAGATTGGGGCAGGAGTCGAAGCATTTGAGATACGCAACCACCCAGTGTGGCAAAGCCGCTGCTTCTTTGTCCGCAGGATTGATGGGTCCGCTGATGACTTCAGCTTCCGCAAATGTGTGGACAACATACTGCCTCTCCGGAGGACATGAAGATCGGCAACGGCAAGAGGTCTGGTGGCCACCACAAGGGTGGCGGCGGTGGGGGGGGGGGAGGAGGACGTGGGGAGGCGGTCGTGGCGGCGGCTGGCGTGGTGGACGTGGCCGGGGAAGGAGGGGAGGGTAGGATCCTAAAAGGCCCTGCAATTTTGCCTGGTTAATAATACTGGGGTGGTCGTGGAAACGAAGGCATATTATTATGTGAGATGACTGTCCTAAAGACTGATGCCGACTTGTGTACCTTGCAACTGGCATATGATCCACGCCGAATGTGCTTGCCGTGCTGTTCTTAATTTGTGCCCCTTATTTTCTTCGATTTGGTCATTTCGGTCGCAATGTGATTACTGCGATTTGTTTCGCGCCGGCGCGTGTTGCGTGCTTGCGTTGCGTGGGCTAAAAATCTGGCGCCGGATCTGAACGTGGTTGCCTCCGACAGCGGAGTCGAGGGTTTGAGTTGTCTTGGTGCGAACGAGTGAACAAAACTCGCAGGCTGTGTGCCTGTGTTGGCTTGGCTAACGCTTCTTTCTTTGTTTTCCTTTCTTTGCTTTTCTTTTTCTTTCTATAAAAAAGAGCGTTGTGTGGCCACGTCAATCAGCACTCGAACACGCGTGTGATGTGATGGCTGCCAGCAGAGCTCAGCCTTGAGGAGCCACCGAACCAACATGCTCAGGTTCTCTGTGTGCGAGGTGAGCAGCACATGAACAGTCTAGTACAGAACAAATTGGTTGTCCGCTGTACTAGTGCCAAGAACGAACGGAAGGAACATCCGTCACGAAATCGGTTGTTCACGCGATCTTGGCAAGTTGGCATGCCCCTCAGCCCCTGTACTGTGCGCGATCGATACAAGTCTCGCCGCTTTTACTACTTTGTACTGGGAACCAAAGCTCAGCTGTTCACGTTCACAACATCTGGTCTGTTTGCCTCTGTCTCTACTGCTCTGAATAAAATGGCGAGTAGCCCGCAAATGACTACTAAGATGGCGACACCCTGTTGGTTGGATGGTTTCTATGGCTGATAAACCGACTAATATTGATTGTTGTGAGATAAGCCTGGTTGATAAGCATAATGCGCTCTGTGGAAAGTGGGAGCGAAAGGCAGGCAGATGATTTTGCCACTTGCGGCGGCGATCCATTATCCGGTTACGCTATCATCGACCAGCAGCGGCACCTGCTCGTTGCGTGCTTGCTCGTCACCAGCCACCACGCGCTGTGCTTTTTATTACGCTCGCGATTGGCATTTGCCGTTAACATCCTCCTGAAAAGCACCCCACCTCAATGCCATCGTTGATTTTTCAAGGTACCACCAGAGTAGCGGTCAGATGTAGCATACACCAGTGGGACCTTTCGCCGGCCGGTTCGTGACTCGACCGGGCATCAGGAGGCATCAGCACACGCCTCGCAGGTCAGCGCAAGCAGAGCAGTCCCGCCGCCGCCGCTTTTGGAAGGGGTCCACGTCCACCAGTAGGATCCGAGCTTTTTTCACAAAGGATATGCCACCCCATGTGGTGTCATGCGCCGGAGCCAGACGTGACGTCGCAAGCCGGAACGCCGATGTGCGGGCTGGCTAGGACACAACGCAACGCAACGGGGATGGTGTTGGTGGCATGCGGAGCGGATAAGTTTCGCCGACTTGTTTGGCCTTTTTCCCGTCGAGATTGCTATCGGTCCGGGTGGCTGGGTGACGAGTCGCGGTCGTCCGTAGCTGCGGTCTCGGACGCGTGATGTGATGACAAGGTACAAGTAAGGTTTTGTGTGCTCGCTTCGCAAATCAGGATCGCTGTGGTTTTCCCAAGGTACAGTAGCAGTTACCACTTGACTTGAGGAGGATTTGAGATGATGGAGCACAAGGATTTTTTTTTTTTTTTTTTGAGAATGACACAAAGACAACGTAGATACTCACAAACACACGCACACTCACCCCTACGAACACACGCACGCAAACCCTACCCCCATGACGAGCACCTTCTCGAAAGCGAAATAACACACGCACGCAAACCCTACCCCTATGAAGACCTTCTCAAGGACCGAAAGACCCTAAGCAGATCCTGAGATTCCCGGTCACCATTGGCGCCGTCGCCGACGGAACGCCGCTACCACTTAACGCATAACGCCGGTAAATCCTAGGAAAATCCCGCGAAATGACGCGAAGACCGCGATTTGAACCCCTGTGGGTAGCGCCCCACCTGACCGTCCCTACCATCGACTACAAGCCAAGTTGCTTTCCTTACTCCTTTTTTTCTATTTGATGACGGGTCATGAGTCATGACAGCAACAACTCGCGTGTTGTGGCCCACGTGATATGTTCCTTGTGTTATACTGATGATAAGTTTGCTAGCTTGACGAGGACTTGATTACATACTCACAGTAAGTCCATTCCAAAAAAACATACTCACAGTAAGATATCCTGTTAGCCAATGCCATATTGTCAGTTGATCACAACGCAATATGCCCATGCCAAAATTAAGAACCAAATGTACCCGAGGCATTGACATAATAACCCGGCGTTTTCCTTGGTTCCAAACTTTAAACCATTTTGGCTTTTCTAGTTATATATATAATTTTATTTATTATAGGTGTATAGAAAAAAACTATTGATTAAGAAAAAAAAAAAACTTTAAATTTAGAGTTGACTTATTGTGAGAGAATAACACCGTACCATGACTTTTAAGCTCGTCATGTATTGGTTGTCTCAGTTCTTGTACCTGCCTAGAGCTTTCTACCTCTACCCGGTCCGCCACTTGCTTATTCGTGTAGTGTAGGATGCGAGCTGCTTTAGTGTGTACAAAAACCTTTTTTTTGTGTGTGAAAGATGTACAGGGTTAAACACGTTTGACCAAAAAAAAAAACTTTGGGGTGTACCATAAAAAATAAGGTTACACAATGTGCGTAGAAAAAGAGAGATATCTCGTGATTTTACATACAAAACCTCTAGGAGAGAATACATGCCTTGAACTATATTTCTTAAGCACGTGTGTCTAGTTTTTACATTTCACATGAATTCAATTGAAGTCACCAGGTGGCCCTGTTTGGACCCATACATTAGAGTTAGTTTGAACTAGTTGAGTGGATCCATGGATTAGAATTAGTTTGAGCTAGTTGAAACTCAACTAGCCCTAAAAGATCTAACACATGAGGATTAGATTGAGGTTAGTTGCATCTAACTCAAAAAAAAAAAAAAAAAGCTTACCCAAGAGGTGCTAATTAGAATTACAGGTTGTGTCCATTAAAAAGTGTATTTTCTTTCTCCCTCCATCCACACCAAATGATTAGACAAGTATATTTAATGTCAATCTAATCCTTCCATCCAAACACCTCTAGACCTAGAGTTAGTTTAGGGCTAAAGTTAAAGTTAGAAGCTAACTCCCTCTAACTAAGTTAGAGTATCAAACATGGCTATATATTGGCAAAACATGTTGTTTGCAACATAGTACTTCTCATGCGAAGCAAACTTTCATTACATGACTTGAATATGTTCACAACAAAAACACATGCACTGTTTGTTTAGCCTATTTAAATACCCACTAGTGTAAACACTATACTAGTGGTGCATTGTTTCCATTTATAATCAGCTATATTTATCTAGTCCTGTCGTCCGTTTAATCTGTTTAATAGATAAACAGTAAATAAATGATCAAATGTTTACAGTTTAGCGTTTAGAAAACATTGTCTTTAACGTCCTTTTTAGACCTTTCTACTGTCTTTTCCAGATGGAAATAGAACTCCTGATCACGTATTTGTATCCTGGTCAGAAACAGGGTACAGAAGGTGTGAAGGAAGGGGGAAAAACAGTCTGGCAGGAAATACTGAAGAGAAAACCCAACCAAAAAGAGGAAAAAAAGAGGGGCAAATTTCATACGATTTCTGCGCCCTCTTCTTCGGCGTTTTCGCTACTCTACCCCAGCGAGGCCGGGTACGACCAACCCTCCCGCCGGCGCCGCCGCTCGCCGCGGGCCATGTACAAGCTCGGCGGCCGTGGCGGTGGGCGCGGCGGCAGCGGCGCGGCAAAGCGCCCGCCGCCTCCCCACGGCCGCGGCCGGGGCGGTGCCTCCTCTATCGGCGGGATGGCCGGGCCTCCTCGCGGTCGCGCCGCCGCCGCCGCCGCCGCAACGCAGCCGGCGGGGCGCGACGAGGCGTTCCGCCTCGAGTCCAGCGGGCCGCCCGCCTTCGCCGCTATAATACGGCTGACGCCCGACCTCGTCGACGAGATCCGGCGGGCGGAGGAGGCCGGTGGAGGCGCACGCATCAAGTTCAACCCTAACATGTACAACTCGTCGGAAAACGTGAGCTTTCCCTCATAGGGCTTTCAGCGCTGTCTGTCCCTTTGAGTTCCTCTTAAGTTTTAACCTAACAAATTTAGATACTTCTTATCAATGTACAGTATGTCCTGGTAAGTTGTTTTCCTTCTTTTGGCACTTTTACTGGGTTTGAGTGAGTTCTGTAATTTGCACTCGCGCCAATCAAATTTAAGCATGGTACTGGCGAGATAGTTTGGATTGTCAGGGCAGGATGATCTGTTAGGTGTCCTTCTAGGATTAATGATGATTCTCTTCATCTCGCGTGATGGTCTTGGGCTATTTTGTTTCGTACAGCGAGCTTGCATTGCTCCTGTCTCAGTGTATATGATTTAGATGGATCAAACGGCATTTGGTCTAGTAATTTACAATTCAAGCCTTGGTATCATTGCTGTGCCTTAATGCTTCCATTTCAAGGCACACAGTTGCTTACTTTGCAGTCACTTTGATTTTACGGGGCAAAGTTGAATGTTCATTACATTCTTACATTTGTATTGTTTGGTTGGGACTTTGCTTAGCGATTTTCCTCAGAAATCTTGTGTTTTCCCATGAGCTATGGTCCTAGACTACTGGCTATTCTTATTTATTTGGGGCTGATTGGAACGAGCAGATTTATCATTTGATGATTCTTCCAGTTCAGCTAAATTTCTTGTGCCATATTAGCACATTGCTTATTTGATGATTCTTTTGGTTCACTTCATTTTCTTGTCACGTGTCCACATTTTCATTCTTTATAGTTGTACAATTAGTTCTTACATGGTATTTGATTTGGTGTTGTTACTTTTGGATTAGGAGTTGAAATCTCAGGTTGAAGTATGAGCAGACCCATCTGGCCTGCATAGATTTGATGTGCCCCCCCCCCCAGTAGATTTTCCCCTTGTGTTTTATGAGGTACCTATTTTCCATGTACTAAAAAATAAGTCTCCATCTTGCATTTCGAGAAGTCAAACAATCCAAATTTTGACCAAATATATATTAAAGAATATTAATATTTCTGATACCATGTAAGCATCGTTAGATTGATTACATCATATATTTTCATAATACCACTTTCTGCAAATCTAGTCAAAATTAGCATTGGTTGACTCCTCGATATGCGAGATGGAGACTTATTTTGGGACAGAGGGAGTATATATGGAGTCACCAACATGTATGACTAGTACAGCTGAAATAACAAAGAATACACCTATTCATTTGGTCTTGAACATCCAGCCCAAACTGAAGTTGTGGATGCTGAGTGAAGGATGCTTTAAAGAATTTCAAGGTTACACTGCTTATTAGTTAAATTGTCCTACTGATCCAAACTAGATCTGTTTGACATGAGAACTTTTTTCCACATGATGATTACGCTTGTACATTTAGTGTTTCAACTGGAGTACTCAAATCTCTTTTCTTGCACCAGGTTATAGATGTTAGCGGTAAAGAATTCAAATTCACCTGGGCATCTGAACGTGGCGATTTGTGTGATATCTATGAAGAACGCCAGAGTGGAGAGGATGGAAATGGGTTGCTTCTGGAGTGTGGTTCTGCTTGGCGCAAGGTGAATGTGCAACGCATTTTGGATGAATCAACAAAGAACCTTGTGAAAATGCGCCAGAGGAGGCTGAACGCCTCTCAAAATCTCGAAAGTTTGTCTGCTTTCCCTGTTCTACAATCCTCTTGGTTTCTATTGATTTATGATAATCCTGATATGTAGGATTTCTAAAATTTTCTGTTTTATGATATTGTAGTTTTCTTCTCAACCGCTTATATATTCTCTTAACATTCCTGGCTGTAGATCAATCGTGCTGGATCCTGCCAATCCTTCTGTCAAGAGTCAGGCCAAGTCAATGGCTGCGCAGCTGTAGAAGGTGTTTCCTTTCAACTATGCCTCATGTTTCCTTTCTCAACATTATATTATGAGTTTATGATCTCTACTGCATTCATAACAGAAATGCACATTGCTGCATGATTATTCTGTGTCAGAATTTTCTATCTACAATAGTAAATACCATTTGTCAACTGGCTAATATTAGTGGCTGTAATTACAATTTACTGATGTTATTCTTCCAGGTAATCCGCGGAGGATGCACTGGAAGCAGAAGAATGAATTTTTTAAGAAGAATAAAGGTTTTAATCCTGCTTGGTCATATGTTTCTTTGTTTTGTTTGTTTATATTTAACTCTGTATCGATTATTTGCCTGCTCCAGCTGCTGTTATTACCCCCAACCAAATCAGTTTCCAAGGTGAAGGTACCTAACAATATTCCCAAAGGGAATATCTCAAGTTCACCTGCACCTTCTCCTGAACAGCCTGGAGGAAGCAATCCTTCGCTTTCCTGTTGGATCAGATGCAAATAATGAAGTCATAACACCTTTTGATTTGAACAAAGGGGAAAACAGTAAATATGAGAAATCAGCTGCAAGTAAGATGTCTAACAAAGGTATAAATCGTCGAGCTAGTTCTCATGCTGCAAATGTGGATGATAATACAAATGAAGTGCGAACCTACTTGATATCTGTGCTCTCAAAAACCCAAAAGGAATGGGCCTAAAGGTAATAAATCTCTCTTTATCTGTCTGAGCATGGGTCACATGATATTAATCAAGTTCATGTGCAAATGGAGAGAAGTACTCAGAAACTTCCTGAAATTCTTTTGTCAAGACTCGTATCTTATTAATGCTGAAGGTTTTGGAACTTACAGTTCTGCAGAGTTTGTTGCCTTTTCCTTTGGCTGTCAAACCCATTTGTATCTTGGTGCTTTCATCAAGTGGCATTTTATCTCGATCCTGTGGTTTGATTATCTCTCTTTTTACCTTTTGAACATAGTGCACAGTAATATTTGTTTGTTCAGTCATACAGAGGAAATGTTTTTTTGTTTGTTCTGTACAGTAACAACCCTTTTTTATCATACTTTTAGATGCTTAGTTATGGTGGACTATTCCATTATTCTTTCCCTTGATTTTTAAATTGTATATTTCACTTAGTATTCTACAAAGAATTTCTGATTTTGTTCTCACATGTTATGAATCATATGCAGGCCTTGGAGAAAGCTGCTGCAGATGCATTTCCAAATGCATCAAAGAAAATAGAGAGCATAATCAAGAATGTGAGTAATCAAACATTTTTTACCATGTCTTCCCAATTAGGAAAATTTTAAGGAATTCATTTGGATGCTCTTTCAGATTGCAAATTATCAAGGACCTGAGAAGTATGTTCTCAAACCAGGGCTGGAGGTAGAAAGCTCTAAGAGCCACGCATCTGAAGGAGTAAGGTATTATCGTTTTTCTTGTTTAGGTCCAAGCTCTGGCCGCTCTCTCTCTCTCTCTCATCTCAAGAACATGGTTTTTATTACGCTCCTTCTGCAGCTTTGGACAGTTATATCCCTACATGTCTGTAATTCTACCATAATGCTTTAACAGACATCTATTGCTGTGCCTAGCAGATCTACCAGTGAGAACATTGAGGAATCTGCTCCAAGCCTAAAGATTGATGATCCTGATATATGTGAGAGGATTGACATTTTGGGCTCCCCACTTGCTGCAACAGATGGAAAACTCAGTAATGACAGTGAAGGTAAGGCTGGAACTTCCAGTGACAGTGGAAGTGATAGCGATAGTGATAGTGACAGCAGTGACAGTGGAAGTGATAGTGGGAGCCAAAGCAGAAGTGCTGCGGAAACTGGTAGTGGGAGCAGCAGCGATAGTGACAGTGATGCCTCATCAAGCAGCAAGGAAGGATCTGATGCAATTGTTGATATTACAAGTGATGATGACAAAGCAAATACAGCACATACAAAAGTAGTAGATGACCTTAATTTGTCTTCATCACCAAGAGATTTGACAAGGCTCGATGTTGATGATGAACAAATTGACATTGGAACAAATCTGGACTACAGGAGTACATCACCCCATATTGATCTGAATAATTTTAATAGCCATGATGATGCAGTAGCAGAGGGCTTTAGTGCTGGCAACCTGAACAAGCCATCTGAAATGCCGGGCAGCAAGAACATGACAAGCACCAGAATGGATTCTATCGGAGGTGATAACAAGTATAATGAAGTGTCTTTTCTGGACAACCTTTTTGATGACTCCGTGAAAACAGCCAGTGAAAACTCACCCAAGGGGGAAGCTGGTCAATTGCCAGTGCAGCATGGCAACAAGAGAAAATCAACATCAAAGGATGACTCAAAACTCGCCCCAGTGAGTATTGCCAAACCCAAATTAAAAAGGTCTTCTGGTAGTGAGAACTCCACAGCAAAGCCTGAGAGTGCCAAAAGGTCAAAGCTGACATAGCGTCCGTCCATAGGTTCTTTACCAGAGCACAAAAGAAGTTTACCCCTGAAAAACATACAAATGATAGGTTGAACAAGGAGTCGGGAATGTTAGCCGCGATGCTTCACGAGATAGCAGTCCTGCTATGAAAGGAAGAAGACCTTCAGCTCCTGGAAATTTACAGAGGATAGATCAGAGCCCAAATTTACCTGTCCCAATAATGCACTCTGAGAGAACAAAAGAGAATACTGGGAAATCAAGTTCGAAGAAAAAATCAGATAAGGTGCAGAAACCATGGCATGGTATGGATGGTGACTTTGGGCCAGGTTATTCACATGGTATAGATCACCATGCCAATTTTGATGGCTCTGATGATTCTTCTACAAGAAAAAGGAGCAGACATGGGAATCCTCTTGTTGATGATAAAAAAGCTTAAGCGCTCAAGGACGCTAATGTCAATGTAAATTCCATGAATTTAACCAAAAGTTCCAGAGAAACTGTTGTGCCTGATGAGATAGCTGCTTTTCCTGAATCTAATGAAAGTAATGGTGAGCCATCAAATTCACAAAGAGATAATGTTGAGAGATCACCTTATGGTAAAAAAAAGCTCCAGAGAGAACTTTCTGATCTTGAGTTGGGTGAACTTCGTGAGACTTCTTTGGAAAATGATGATGGAAGGACAAGGAAGCAATTTGAGAGAAATAGTTCCTCCAAGTCGCTTGATGCTAAATTAACTAGTGTAAATAACTCCTACCCCAGTATGAATGACAGGAAGGCTCCTGCAACCGTCTTTCATGATAAGAGGAAACCTTCACCTCAAGAATATGGAATTGGAGGCCATATAAACCAGGAAGGGTTTCCCAGGAAGACAACAGGGTATGAGTTTGATGATAATAGGCCTCAGCAAAGAGAAAATTTTCCAGACAGCCAGCATTTGCCAAGGATTGATAATTCTGACTCTGAGAACGTGATATATCCAGATAGGTCAGGAGAAAAAAACAAGCAGAAGGGAAACTAGGATGGCACATGGTGGAATGCTAGAGTATGCTGATATGCAGAAGAAGAAATCAACCTCAAGGCTTCCACAGAATGGTACAAATAATGTCATAGTGTCTCGAATGCAGAAATCAATATCCCCATCAGATAATGAGGAAAGAAGTAGGAACAGCTCTTTGATTGAGACAGAGACGGGCAGGAAGAGAAGGGACAGTTCTTCAGATGATGATAATTTGTTTTTCTCCAAGTATGATAAAGATTCACCCGAACTTAAAGGTCCAATAAAAGATTTCTCACAGTAAGTTCCAATATCCTCCACAATGTCAGTTTTAGTATTTTGTTTAGTGCATTTTGACTTTTCATCTACTTTTATTGCTATAGCATAGACCGACTTATCCTGCTCTCGAACTATTGATATGATCTTGGATATTCCTACAAGATCTTTCAATTAGTAAGTTGTGTGGCATTTATCAGACTAGAATGTGCTTCTGTTTTCTTTTGGGTCCCCTCGCAGTTCAGCTTACCTGCTAGACATTTCTACTGGTACAAATCTGAGAATGATTGAATTGTATCAGCAGGCCTGACCAGCAATATATAAATTATAATAATTATTGATGCCTCTGACCTCCCCCTTATTCTTAAAACTGTCTACACTTTGACCAGTGTCTCAATGCTTGTGGTATTTTCTATACACTTTGACTAGGTAGTATGATCATTCCTACATTTCAGTAAGGTGTCGGTATAATTTATTTGTTCTTTAAAAGCAAACTGTTGAAGCTCTTAGCTGTCAGTTTTCTAATTCCAAATATTTTTTGTTGTTTTTAAAACAAAAATAACTTTTTGTTTTTGATGCATACAACCCATTGATTATATTCTTTTCCAGATACAAAGATTATGTGCAGGAGTACAATGAGAAGTATGGGGTTTATTCTTACTTGAACAGTCAGATAGACAAAACTAAGTATGTGGTTCAGATCTTTCTGCACTTTTTTTCTTTCTTTCCGTTAGTCCATAACACAACAATCTCCTGAACTGTTTTCTTTTTTTTGAAATGCAGGTCGGAATTTTTAAAGGTTCAGGATGATCTCAATGTTGTGAAAGAAAGAGACAAGGAACAGTATTATAACACCGTGGAAAGACTCAGAGACATGTATCGTGAATCAGGAGCAGTATGTTTTTTTGCCTTCCCTGCCAATATACTTAACATAAATATCTGCTTTTTTCATGGCCTGAAGGAGGGACCTAATGGTCCTCATTCTGTGTTCTTGTCTTAAAAGTTTGCTATTAAACAACTCCACTATTTGGGTTATTAAGGGATATTATTAAACAACTCCGCTATTTATTTAACTCTTGTTAATAACTGAAGCCCTGAAGTGTGATTGTGAATGTTATCTCCTGCAGAGGCATAAATTGATGAAGAAGGTCTTCGTTTTGCTTCATGAGGAACTGCAGGTGTGTGATATCATGAGTAATAGTTTACTATGCAACTGATTATACTAAATTCTACTTCGCTACCATTCTAGTCATCTGTTTTCTAATATCCTTATTTTTGTTACCCAGACTATTAAGCTTAAGAATTAAAGATTTTAATGAGGCATATTCAAATGAGTAGCTGCTTTTACACTCATTACATGTGAGTTAAGTTCTAACTGATAATTTCCCTGAAGCACTACGGAACAACAGCCAACTGAAGCCTGATGTTGAACTGCGTTATTGATCTGTGACAACTGACAACTATGTAGGTCGATTTGGAGACTGTCACTCATTGTCAAGGCTGATAATGTCTGGCATCAGCATTATGCTTTGCCTTTGTAGAAGTTTGCTTGGCTTGGAAAGATTCAATCAAAGGCATATATCGCAGGAAACCTCAGAGATACCGTGATTCTCGGGATCACCACGCTGAATTTGATAGCAATCACGGTGAAGTGGAGGCAAGGACAGTTCAAGTATCAATGACGTTGTTGGACACCTCCGCGGCAACGCATGGGGGAGAGTGGGGAGACAACCCTGATTCATAACTCAGGGAATAGGTGATGTCTGAGGAAGCGAGGAGGCCGTACATCAGCAGTTTTGCAGCTAGTTTGGCACTGTGACCGGGCGGTTCTCTTTGTAGATGTTTTGTATTTTTTTTACCCCCTGCGAAGGGCGAGATCTCGCCTCTCCTGGCATTGTACATCACTCTATTAGTGTGATCCATGTCAAACTGATGTAAAGTGCTCACTGTGTACATATCTGTAGAGCCGATACAGAAGAGGTTTTGAAGGAGGGAGAGAAATCTTGGACAATTTATTTCATCGCATACATCAATTCCTCAATGTTGCAGTTCAGTTTCTGAAATATGCTCTACTGTATATTCGACCAAGCCTGAAGAAAAATTCCAGACCATATGGAAATTTGGATCGTTAAACTGGCTCTCGAAAACTATATTTAGATCCTCAAAACAGGTACACAGGTACAGCCCTCAGCAGATCCTGTAAATCACGCTCTTTTTATATGTAAAGATGGTATCTATTTTATTGAAATTTTCATGGGAAATCATGGCCTTCGTTCTTTACAAATAGTTACGAATGTAGATGATGAAAAACATAGGCAAATGCATAACTGTAACAGAAATAATTCTAAGCAACTTATGGAGCGTATACATTTGCATCATCCTTGAAAAATTAAGCATATACCAATAACTAAATACTCCCCACCCCCCCCAAAAAAAAAAAAAAAACACCTATGGGAATCATGTCGGTCAACTTGTCTAAAGTTTGACCAAGTTTAGTAATTAGTACTAATACTTATTTCCCAAACAAAAAATTTATTACGAAAATATATTTCGCCTTGAGTCCATTGATACTAATTTTGTATTATAAGTGTTAGTAAAACTTTATATAAATTTAGTCAAAGTTAGAATGAATTGACTTCTCAGAAGCGAGGATTGCATGTTTTTTTGGGACAAAGGGAGTAGTAAATGATGTTGTTTGCTGATATGAATAACTTGAATGGAGGTATAATGACATGTGTTAGTTGAATGTGTTAGTGGATACTGATATCAACACTTGCATGGCGAGATTGTTGAATTTGTTAGTGGGATGTTTTAGTGGATCCCGATGTGAACACTTCGCATCGCAAGATAATTAGGTAGTGTGGTTTATCTTTATAGAGATATAGATATATATAGATTTTCAATATATATGATACCAAATTAATTAGATCAATAGTGTCAAATATGCTTTTTTATATATCTTATGTCATTAATGTTACTTTATTTGTTTTTAGATATAATGTGTATCTAAATGCATAGAAAAATTATGTAGCTAGAAAAACCAAAATGTCTTGTAATTTAAGATGGAGAGAGTAGTATCACATTTCATAAATTTTGTTCGCTTTAGATATTTTGATTAAAGGTATTGTATTCTTGTTAGGATAAAAGTAACAACATAATCATTAATGATCATGTATGCTCAAGAAAATCATTAATGATCATGTTGGAATTTGACATTTCTATCCCTTAAAAATAAGTAGAAGAGACCGATGAATCTAAATAAAATTTCTTTTTTGGGGGAGCTACATAAAACTCCTAGCATACCATCCAATTTAAACTCTCACTAGGACATGTAGATTGATGGTTCCCTAAACTTAGATGATGCCTAGAAGATGGTTCAGGCCGGAGTCAAGATTCTGAAAATCCAAAATTAACATTGTCATTGGTTGTAGTTGTCGCCGCTTTGGGCCTTGGGCACATTTGGAACACGTGAATAGAAAAACAGAGGAAAGGAAGAAAACACATGAATGAGATAGATATGTAGTGAGAAAACAGAGGAATGGAAAAACACAGGAATCATATACATAGAGGTGTTTGGAACAAAGGAATTTATAACACAGATTTCCAAAACATGAGGTGTGATTAAAAGATATTTATACAACAAATTATTTTAGTTAGCAAATAAAATGTGATTAGTAGGGCATGAGATAGGAATAAACCAAAACAAAATAGTAACTTGTGGCAGGTTAATTTGCAAACAAATAGTTCTAAAAAAAGTATTTACATGATTACAAATCAAAGGGGTTATCATTTTAATTATTTTTAACATGTAGGATCTGTCCCGTTGAATCGTATCCACTGCTATAGTTCTTATGTCTTGTCTTGTGGCCACCTCAACACAATAATTGAAGCATGCAAGCTCTTTCTCTCTCCAGAGCCGACAGAGGCCGCTTTTGCCTCGGGCTTCCGCCACCGAAACCATTCCCGAGCTCCAACTGGATGTTTCATTTCCTTTGTTTTGTGCGCAACGAAATCCTTTCCTCTGGAATCATAGGCGTCCATTCCTTCATTCCAAATAGCATGTGACGTCATCAAACTATAGGAATCAACTTCCTCCAAAATTCCTCCAAAATTCCCCATTCCAAACGGGGCCTAGTTTGCTCACTAGCTGGCCGCCGCAAGAGAGAACACAACCAACAAAACTCTTTCAGTCTTTTTGACATACCTTTTCTTAAGAACTTCATTTGTCAACTGTGCTAGTAGCTAGAACTTGCGGCTTATGCAAAAGAATTTAAGTGGTTAGAAAAGCCTTGATAGCACTTTCGGTCATAGATTCAACTCTCCGCTTAAGATTTAACGATGTTGTGTTTTTTAGTGATAGTGATCATTTGATGCATGTAGTGATTTCATCG